>NJDC01001955.1:36238-52832 GCA_002245475.1 Calephelis virginiensis | reverse complement strand
TCAATTTAGTTAATTCTTATACAATATACCTACAGTCATTAGTCACTATGTACAAAGTCATGACAGGTCAGGGTCTTGAGTAAAGCGGTGGCTTCGTTACTCAAGCTCATCTAGTGAGATTTGACGGCAGCGAGGAAATAGACGATACACTAATTTATTCATTATTATTTCATTTGTGCACTTTTACTGACCAAAATAATCTAATTCCTACCTAAATTAACCAATTTCACTCAATATAAACACAAAATTCAAGAATAATGAAAAAATTACGATGGTGCCAAAACTCCAATGCAAATGATGAATGACAAGAAATGTTACAGGTTACCTTGAATAGAGAAACAAGGCTATGGAACAATTATAAAAACAATAAATTTTCTTTAATCCAAAAGTGCTTGCCCAATTTTAATGCACACGTACGCCTATACGTATCTTCACGCCAAGTCCACTTTCATAACATGGACAAAATACGTAATAAAAAATTATTACATTGGTAACATAAACATTACATAGACTTTTTTCTTTAATATGTCAAAGTCAAAGTCAGTAGTAGACTCGTAAAACACAACACAAATTTTCATGAAAGAATTATAAATATTCCAATTTCCATTTTAAGTCACCTTAAACTATTTATTTTAATTTTTTCGCAGTAGGTCACACTATAAGTTTAGCGTAACTTAAAAAAAACAACATGTTATGACCAAAATATTATGTTTATTGCTTTTCAAAATAATCTCCTTTACATATTCAGCATTTTTTCATGCGATCGAACCATTTTTTAAAACACGAGGACCATTTTGATCTGAAGGCATGTTTTCTATCATTGCCTATTCAGAGTTGGTAAAAGTAAAACCTCTCATCAAATCTTTGATTTTGGGGAAAATACAAAAATCACAGGGGGCTAGGTCGAGGCTATGCGCAGGATTAGTGACAAGATGTACTTTTTCGGAAGCTTAAAATGACTGGTTTTTGTTGGCCGTGTGTGAAGAAGCGTTATCTGTTATCCTAGTGTAGAAGAATTCGGCTTTCGCGAATTTTTTCTTTCTAATTTTTTTAACACTCTTTTGATCTTCAAGTGGAATAGTACAGATGGGACCCGTAGCTGAGAAAAAAAACGCGATTCGTCTCCTGTGGCAATGTCATAAACAGCATTAGAACGTCCGTGGTCGTACTACTGTAGCATCTGTGAGCACCATTCCACGCGAGCCCGCTTCTGCTCCGCTGTCAGTTCATGAGGGATCCAATGACAAAAAGTTTCCGAACTTTCAATTCTTCTTGTAAAATTTTCTGAATTTGACTCATACCAATCCCCATTAGTCCTCGAATTGTCTTATAGGTAATCCGGGGGTTTTCTTCAATTAACCGCTTAAGGCCCCATACTTAGTCAGCCAGAAGAGCCAATCAGCGCACTCCCCCGTTCCATGATTACTATGAAATATTACGCTCTAAAGTAAATGTCTTAAGCGCCAAATCACTATTTTTGACACTATAAAAGTAATTTGAAAAAAAAATATAAAAACTGAAACAGTTATCTTTTAGGTATAATACTTATCTATGTTTATGTTAAATCTGGTGTCGATATTTTCATAATTGAAGTAGACAGATGGGTTTTGCTTTAAAAAAAGGGTTGACTTTTTGATTTTTTTCTATCAAGCAAAGTGAAATGAATCGTGTTTTGGAAACACTAGTCTTATAAAGCATATTAATGTTAATCTTGCGTATTTTTGTCGCCAAGATCCATAATTGCTTTGTACGAAAAAAACAGTATATTGCTGACACATTTTAGCATACATGGCCCCTTAACAGTAGCCACATTATTTTCGTTGACGGCAGTTGAAGGCCGCCCTTTACGAAACTAGTCATGTAAAGAAACTCGACCTCTCTAAAATTCAGCAAACCATCGCCTTATGGTGCTCAAACAAGGTGCTTCTCTCCCAAAAGCATTTTGAAGACGAGCGGCTCAGTCTTGCGGAGAAAGAGAACTTTTAAAATCATAAAAAATCATCGCTCTAAAATCTTTTCGACTTAATTCCATTTTCGTTGCGTACGTGGAACTTTGATGTGTGATAAAAAAAAACAGTTGCTAAATTATTTCCCGCCAATTGTTTTTTTTATTACTAAGAAGTTTGCTACATTTCAAAAATATGACATTCGAAATTCAAATAGTTCCGATTAGCTAGAAGTGCAAAACTTTTAGTGCGCATAGACCATTAACTGTATTACAAATTGAATAAATCATATTAATAAATACTCTTCCCTGATAGGTATTTCTGATAAAACTGGTGAACCAAATTTTAATACTGAGAAGTCCAAACTGATATAAACTGAAAAACCAATTTTTGAATTTTTTTGTAAATCCTAAGATGTGCAAATATACTAGCTTTTATAGTAAATAATAAATGAATAGCTCTGATCAAATTATACAAACTAGTGGTCGCCCATTGGTCGAAATTCGACCATAATCAATTTTAATATCTTGTTGATAAGAACGCCATCTTCATTTCTCAAGACCAACAACTTTGTTTTCAAACTTTTTAGTGCGCCATCTGTGATCTTTTATCGTTATCATCAATATATTTGTTTGTAGTGTAGCTAATGTTTTATTTATTCATTTAATGACTTTATAAGCATTATTATTGAAAAATATTAGCATTTTGCACTTCTCCTACACATAAACTATAAGTGTGCCAAATTTTATGCTCCTGCGTCCGCTCAATTTTCGTAAAAAGGGGTCCAAAGTTTTGGCATCACGTATTAGTATACAGATTTATCAATTAAGTACCAGAGTCCAAAGTAAGCCAAATTATATACTTGAGTTACTGGTCAAGAATCCTATCCATACATATACACAATTCGAGAACTAGCACTAATTTTAATATTTATTTTTGGTGTCAGGATGTGACGAACTCATCGTCAGGTGGTGGATAAGTGATTATACTACTTGTGTAATTTTATATGGACATTGCCGCACAGCACTCTCCTCTTTACTTATTCCTGCCGCAGTAGCGTTAGTACTCGTCATTGTAATTTTTCATGCAGAATAGTAACTGGTGAGGCTGCATTGGTGGTTTACATCCTGACCATAACACAGCGAAGCAGCAGTAACATATTTGGTGTATATAGTTGACTCAGGGAGAGTTTTGGCGCCATCGAGAGAAAAGATGGTCGAAGTTTTTTCATAATTATTAAATTTCGTGTTAATATTGAGTGAAATTAGTCAATTTTGGTGGCATTTTGTACAATTTTGTTCAGTGAAAGTGCACAAATGAAATAATCATGAAGAAATTAGCGTATCGTATATTTCCTCATTGCCGCCAAAACTCATTACATGAGCTTGTGTAAAAAGGCCACCGTTTTACCCAAGAGCCTGACGACCTGACGACTTATGACTGATGACCAATTAAAATTAATTGAAATTGAAATAAAATTTGATGCAAATTACTACTTGACTAATGGCTAAATACTAATGTGAAGGCCAAAACCTAAAGAAAGAAAGAAAAAAGTTGACTCAGGAGAAACCTGTTTTTCGCTAACATATAACAAGAACAATCCTATTAGATAGACATACACAATTTAGATAGAGTAATGAATTTAACAAAGATATATTTAGAACTCGTCCACTCATCACCTCGGCCAAATAATAAACAGAATACGTACTTCGCATTGTTGGCTAATGAATGCAAAGCCTTTTTTTCGGGTTCAACACCCGCGAACTCTTTGTTCGACAAAACGATCGTTTATCCGAAACTCAATTTAAATGTATAATCGATTTAGAAAACATTTGTACCAAATTGATGTACAAAATGAGTAATCAATATCCATTATCAAATGCAAATCTGTTTTTAGATAGAATTTATATTAGTCATAGTCGACGCTTGGTGGAATTCCATGGTACACTTTAATTCAATGGAATAGCGAACACGCTGACCGCCTTCCTAATGCTTTTTTTATGATAATGGAAGGCAAACAAGCAAACGGATTACCTGATCGAAAGAAATTCACGCCGTCAAACGCAAGACACCAAAGGTGGTGATGGTGCGTTGCCAACCTGAGGTCGGGATGTTAAGCCTCGAGCAAAAGTAAGTTTACCGGCTACCTTACCCTTCGTACCGGAACACGTCAATGGCAAGCACTGGACGTTATGGTAGCAGGAATAGGTAAGGCGGTGGTACCTATCTGGGCGAGTCACTGCGAAACTCTACCACCTAGTCAGATGTCACGGTGTTAGTGACGGTAAGCCTATGCTCGCCTTTTACGAGCTGCCTGGCACGAAAGCTAATGGTCTATTCCGCAAAGGAGCCCGGACCAACACGGAGAAATGCTAAGAGTTACACGTAACCCACAGGCATCAAAATTGTTAATGGCGCGTTGCTAACTTGAGGTTGTCAAGCCTCTAGCGTAAGTAAGTTTACAGGTTACCGTAGCATTTTTTTAGAAATTAGTTCTACTAATACAAAATCAACTTTATTAAATACCTTATGTTTTTCGATTTTCATACTCTTGCCGAAAGATGTTTAAGCTACACATTTAATGTAATTTGGTCGAGGGCAAATGCTCGCCAATGTCCTACCAGTTTGAAGAGTGGAAAAAGAGGCTTCGCATACCAGCATCAAGTTGGCGATGCATCTATAACATCATAGATGACTATAGCAGCCATGTATTTTTAGTCATAAAATTCCTTTCTGGTTAATTTTTTTAAGACATAAGACTTAATATTGCTTTATTAAATTTGTAGAATTCATTTTGATTTTTTCAGCTGGCAGTTCTGTATGCCTGTGTGTCGTCATCTCCTCGCATGCCAGATGAGAGTCCCTTCGCCAGAAGTGCCATTGAAACTATTCCAGAACACGAACCTATTGGTCCACCAATTAGATCTTCGGTCGAAAGTATACCGCTTAGGTAATGTTCTAGTTTTTTTACTTCATCAAAAAAAAGTATCTTCTCGCCCACATCCCGGAAGTGGTAGGCAGAGGCACAACTACTAGCCGAAGACATTAAGTCCCACAATGTGATAGGTGGCAAGCCTATAGCCAACCGGGCACATTTCCAATCCCGACCAACATTTTTTTTTATTAGAAAATTGAAAACATGGAATTTTTCTTTTTGTTGGCCGACCCGGGATTCGAACCCGGGACCTCATGTAGTCAAGTCCAACACCCGGACCGCTAGACCACAGAGGCGATTTATAATTTATAAATTATATATAAACTTGCTAACTCGAAGCCCAGGTGTTAAGCTTCTGACATAATTTCGTAGACTACTCTACTCTCCAAACCGGAACACAACAGTGTTGAACACTAACGCTATGTTTATAATAGATAAAAGGCAGTTTAAACGTAAAGTACCAATCTGCCGATTTTCCTTACGATAGGTAGGTACTAGTCGGAGATCCGAAGTTAGGTCGACCTACACCGAGCTGATAATAGAATGAAACCGGTTTTATAACAAATTTATTACATCAGAAAATATATTAAGAATGGGTTGCCTGAAAAAATCCTGGACATTTTTTTTATTTTTTAAAATGTTTTTTATTCATTAATTTGTGCAATATTAAGATATAATCCCGACATAAAGTAGGAATAAGACGAAGTTGCAGAAGTTGGGTTGGCTGTTGTTTATCTGAATTGCCAGTTATAAACAGATAATAGTCGATGCTAGTTACACGGGACGGATACTAGGAAAAAAAATATTAAAATAGGTGCAGTTTCATTACAATTTTTACAATTTTTATTACAATTTAAGTTGATATATATTTTGCCTGGGTTAATAGGGTTGCCTGAAAAAAAATTGAAATATTAAAAACTTTTTTTTTTAATAATTAAAAATGTTCGGTCCAGGATTTTTTAGGCAACCCATTTTTAATATATTTTTTGATGTATATATGTAATATATAAATTTGCTTTAAAACCGCTTTCATCCTATTATCAGCTCGGTGTAGATCGACCTAACTTCGGATCTTAGACCATACGGTAGAGACAAGTAATTGTATAACAAATAAATATAGAGACCAAAAAATCTAAAATGCTGAAAAATACTCTGCTGTCCATCTTTATTAACCTGAACTTATTTTTAAAATACCTTTAATTATCATTATAGAATTCACTCTTGTACAATTTTAATATAAGTATAGATTTAAACTTAATTGGTTTGTTACACAGAAATTTAAGAGAAGAAAGCGATGGAAGAATACCTTTAAGAGACGCTGTGGAGAAAAGGCCTATTCCTGTACTCGATGACATATCCTATTTAAGATTGTTAGAGGTAAGAATTTCTATCTATGGTTTTTATGCCGATAATTATGGCATAAAAAGTACATAAAAAATAAAAACTTTTTCCGATACTTTAAAACACAACCACAGTGTAAAAAAGTAACAAGAATTCAGAACTAACGGGAGAATTGCAACAATACATTTTTGGCAAACAAACTAAGGTAACATTAACAGTAGGTAAATAAAATTTTTGGCAGCTTCAGATTTTTCGTAACAGGTTTTTGCATCGTCCGCATCCTCTGGCTGTCTAGAAACTTCACGAGGGCACTTTACTCACATTTACCCACAGATTTTCAAAATATTCTTCGTGATACTGAACTCCTCATTAAATTTCGGTTTTTTTTCACTTTACGCCTTCTCTTAGAGAAGCAGGAAGCTAACGAAATTAGATTCCATGCAATGACGCTATCAATGCTAACATGATATGTTTTAAAGAACAACCAAAAATATTTTTTGTGTCACAAAAAATACACTACACAGTGGAATACCACGATGTAATACATCCAAATGATATTTTTGGCATGAGGTGCTTAACTGGCTTAAAAAAAATAAGATAGAGCTTATAGGTATGTTCGATGCCTACAATTTTTGTGTTATTTATTTCTTTCATTCAGACACATTTCCATTACAAATTATTTCATTTAAATGTGCAACTAAAATTGTCATTATGTCGCATAATTAAAACATGTTTTTCAGGATACTCAAGATTCAAACGATTACTTTGAAAATGTCGCAGAATTAAAGAAGTATTACGGTGCAGCAAGCCATTTAAACAAGTATGTAGCTTAGAATGATAGAATAGGCTTTGATAATATAACATAAAACTTTAGAATTTTGCAGTTAACATGATTTAGTTCCCTCAGAACTATCTTCACGCCCGTGTTTCAGAATAGTTACAACCAGAGTAAATACGACTAGCCGAAGACACTAAGTCCCACAATGTGATAGGCGGCAATCCTATCGCAAACTTGGCACATATCAAAGCCCCCGTAATTTGCCCGAACCCGACCCAAAGATCGGAGTCGGGGCCTCATGAAGTCAATTTTAATATCGGTACGCTAGACTGCATAGGCAACGGATAGAGTTGCTTCAAAAGAACCAAAAAAGCTTATTACTCTGAAAGAACCTGATTTTTGAAAGGAATACAATTCCTGATGTCTCTGGCGAAAGAAACACTCGTTTCTCTCAACATATTTTTTGACTTTATTTTTCAGTGTTACAAGACAAACAAGCAGACGAATTTCTTGATGGTAAGACATATCCGTCGCTTGCAGTCACTAATTACTGTTTAGGAATATTAATGTGTGCTCAAATTCTATTATTAAAAAGTACAAAAAGGTTTCTATAAAACTAAAAAAATACTAAACCACTTAGTTATTATTTTAATTTGACAATATATACAGGAAGTATGTAAGTATTTATCTACACACCCGTATCTCCGTTGAGACAGGCAGAGGAACAAACATCCACCATTAGACGTATTATTTGATCCTATTATGTGTTTGCCGTTTGGTGGCAATCATATCGCAAATCGGTAATATATCCGATCCCCCACAACGTTGTTTTTATTAGAAAATTAAAATATATTGGAAACAATATATCTTAAGTGTTCAAACAAGTGAATCGCCTCTGTGGTCTAGCGGTTCAGGTGTTGGACTTGACTGCATGAGGTCCCGGGTTCGATTCCCGGGTCGGCCAACACAAAGAAAATTGGATTTTTCCAATTTTCTAATAAAAAAATGTTGGTCGGGATTGGAAATGTGCCCGGTTGGCGATAGGCTTGCCACCTATCACATTGTGGGGCTTAGTGTCTTCGGTTAGTCGTGGGTGCCTTGGTTGTACCTCTGCCTACCTTTTCGGGGATATGGGCGTGAAGATACTTTCAAACAAGTGAAATTCCTGTTGATACCGCTGGGAAAGCCACAGTAGCTTTGTCTCTGGTTTTCTTTATATAGAAAGTAGGACTATAGATTAACCTTAATAAGTTGGCCTAAATTAGTAATTGTTGTGCAAATAACTGTTACTAGAACTTTGGTGTCTCTAGGCGGCGTTACTTTTTTATCATCAGAAAAATCCGTCTGCTTGTTTGCCTACCAATATCATAAAAAAAATTGTCCCATACTAACAGATTCAATCAGGACAAGTTAAATAAAAACGTATAATAAAGATACAGTTTCCGTTAGTTATATATTTTTAAAAAATTTTTTCGGAAAATTCCGTATTAGAGGAACCTTGTATTTTTTTCTCTGTTTTACATATTTTGACTGGGAGTCAGGATTGAGCTAAAGTTTTGGATAATTTGAATCTGACATGATGATGAAATCAGAAGAAAGAAATCCTATCGTGCTTGGAGCTTAATAATGCATCTTTTAATACTAACAGGATCTGCTGGGAACAACCCGTATAAATAAAAACTTGTCACAAAAATATTTTGTTAATAAAAACTTCTTTAGCGGCGTTGCGCACTTTTTGTGTTTGGTAAAAATTTAAATTTACACCAGGACACATGACCAGATGGAAAACTCATAGGATGGTAAGATGTAAAATTAAAATCACAGTATGTTGTCGCCGCATTTCATACTGTGATTTTCGTTTCACCAGCCAGCCAATATTGTATTTTTCAACATAAATGATAGTACATTTATACTGATAATTAAAGCAGTTCTTGCAAAGTAATAATAATAAATAACCACTCCAAAATTTCAAAATCTATAATGTTAATATTCAAGTTTTTACTTTTGCCAACACCGGGAGTACGCAACCTGTTTTTTTTGTTAAAAACTCTTTTCTTACAAAATGTTTCAGTGGTTCAACAAACGAGCAGAGACTACAACAAGGAAATGCTAATCTGCAAGGTAACTTTTTTGGATACCCCTTACGAGTCAATACCCTGACGTGATTGTAGGCTATGGTTGTGTCACGGCGACGTGACTGTTTGTCTAATAGCAACGTTTGATTCTTTTTTTTGTTACCGTTATTTAGCAGTATTAGATCTGTATTGTTTTATTTCATTGAACTAAATTAAAATAATTACTATTTACTACGCTAAAACAATGTCCACTAACTGTGACTAATTTAGATTTTTAAAGAAATGACTTTACTTTTATGAGATAGCGTTGTATATACCCATTACGAATGTAACCACTAACTGCACGGGATCTAGTGCCAAACGGCTATCCTACCCTTCAGCAGTTAACCCGACGATGGTGACCCTACAAGTAAAAAACATAGGTATGACGGTGGTACCAACCCGGGCAAACTTCTGTACAGCACCTTCCTTGTTCTGACTGACTGCAAAAGTGGAATAATCTAGTAATTTAAATTGCTAGTTTACTACCAGTTGGTGATGGGGTCATCGCATCCCGACGACTTTAAGTGTATATTAAATTTAGTTTTAGTAGATTTTTGTCATTTGACAGGTCAGTGATCAAACACACGGCGCTCCTGGTGGTAAGAGATAACCGTGGCCTATAGACACCATAGATGTTACAGGTGCATCGCTGTCATGTGGCCGGGACGTTAATCCTATTATCTATATCTATCGGCTACCCTACCTACCCTACTTTACCTAACCGAAACATGACAGAGCCATTATGACGGCAGGAATAGGTAAGGCGGTAGTACCAATCCGGGTGAGTCGCTGCGAAACTCTACCACCTACTCAAATGTCACGGTGCTAGTGACGGTAAGCCTATGCTCACCTTTTACGAGCTGCCTGGCAGGAAGGCAGATGGTCTATTCTGCTAGGGAGTCCGGACCACCTCTGGGTAACGGCATTTGTTACTGCCTTTGATCACTTCTTATGATTTTCCGAACATATAAGAAGACTGTGCTCCGTTATCAGCCTAAGTAATCACTCGTTAGTAGGTTTCTTGCAGTTCAAGTTTGCTTTTGTTTCAGAAATGCAACAGACGGTTAACGGGCCGTTTACTCGCCGTTTGGTCGTATGTTACATAGAGTCATGGGCGGCTTACCGCCCTCCGCCTCTGGCTTTCACTGCAGGTCTGGTGCCAAAGTCCTGTACACATTTACACTATGCCTTTGCCGTACTACACCCACATACGTACGCTGTAACACCTGCTAATGAAGATTTTGACATAGTGAAAGGTAATTAATTCTTACTTTTATTAGAGTAAATAGCCTAATACCAGTTTTGGACTAACAAGTCCCATAGCTAAACTAAAGTGACTATACGAAGAAGTAAGTTTTATGCGTTTTGATATATTTTAGACATTTAAGAATATCCTGATTTAGATTTTTCTGGCTCATAAATATTTTAAACAACTTTTCCAACAGTTTTCACTTACAGACATATTTTATTATTTTTTTCTTAACTAAAATTGTGAATGTGCAAGTATGTATGATTGTATGTATTTTTCGTTTTCTTATCAAAACTGCTGAGCTGATTTGAATTTATCTTGGCATAGAAATATAGTAGACTTTATTATTTTTATTGAGACAAGCTAAAAACATGCGAAGACTATCTCAACCGCTGCATATGGTCATCACAGATTTTACTGGTTGCGTCGCTACGTGGTGACCGTGATATTAATCTTTGTTTACAAGTTAACCGGTTACCTATTCCTGCTGCCATAGCGTCATGACGTGTTCCGGTTTGGAGGGTAAAGTAGCTGATAAACGTACTTTAGCTCGAGGTCTAACACCCCGGCCTCAGGTTGGCAACGCACCATTACCACCTTTGGTGTCTCTAGACGGCGTGAATTTCTTACCATCAGGAAATCCGTCTGCTTGTTTGTCTTCCAATATCATAAAAAAAACTATCCTCCAGCATAGAACACAACAGTGACGATCATTGACATGTTGGTTTTGTCTTGATGTCTAAACGGGTTTTCACAGTAGCTAAAACCATTAAATCGCAGGTGCATTTACGAAAAACTAGATCTTTCTAAATAGAAAAATGATTTACAGGTGGATATAGAATAGCAACAGCTCTGAAGCGTCGAATTCCAGGTCTTCGTGTAATTATAAGTGTGGGTGGAGACGGAACTGAACGTTTGTTTAGTGAGATGATACAGGAGCCTTATCGAAGAAACTCATTTATCGAGAGCGCGGTTACTTTCTTGCAAGAACATGACTTTGATGGGTTGGACTTACACTGGGTGTATGCTGGTAAGTGAAATTTATCTATAAAACGTAAAATACATTGTTTTCAATTAACTTTTTATTTAATTAATTCAATTTTATGACATTAAAAGTGTATTTGTTAAATAATTTAGTTTTTTTCATTTGCAGAAATAAAAAATTCTGTAATTGGTGAAATACTCGCCACATATAGACAATAAATTTGTTCATGTTGCGCTGTAAATCTGTAGCTGGAATTAAAAGTATTACATATCGGCTTACATATCGGAACATAAATGCCTACAAATTCATATATTATGTCTTTCTTGCCAATAGGCTTGTAACCTATCATAGAACTAAATGTAAACCACTTGTATATCAATATAAAGTCAATGTATTATATAGTAAAATATGAACAAAAAATTGAATCCAGAATTGTTTATTATTTAACTCTCGTTAATTTCAATTTTTCCTTTAAGGTGAAAGAGATGAAAAAGAAAAAGAACTTTTAACTACATTTTTATATGAGTTAAGAGAGAAGTTTTCTTCCTATGGATATTTATTGTCGACTGTTCTACCTCCGTTTAGGTAAGTGTATAATTTTTCTTATGCTTAAAGTTTATAGAGGTTTACATGAGTCCCTTTATAAACTACATTCCACATTTAGCACCTTATACACTTTTAGGGAGGAGATTGATACTGCAGTCTTTAGAAGAAAAGTTCTTTTTTAAAAGTGCTGATTTTACGGAGCTAAAATGCTGCAATATAAGGGATGCTGCAATACTATTATCTTTGTGACCTAAAATAATCAATTAATTACATGTATTTTTCCACGTATTGCTTTTATTTATTTATTTCATAAACTACTTTGCTTCAGTTTTTACAACATTTTTAGGCAAGTGTTTTAATTAAAATTCCAAAGGTTAATTAGTATTAATCGTATATAAGTTAACGTTCGCTTATATCTCAATATCTATAAATATGAAAATGAATTTAGTTGAAGTTATCGCATTACGCTTAAACGGATAGACCAATTTTACTAATTCTTTTTTCGTTATGTTGGTTATTTTTATTCAAGTACAAATTCAACTCACTTTGCACTTTAAGGCGCCAAATATCTGCGTCGCTTACAGCACATGTATTAAGAGAAGGATTATAAACAAGAACATACATTTTAGGTACCAAATAGAAGATGGTTATGACCTAAGTGCAGTCAGTGGTGCCACAGATTACACAATTCTACAAGCCTGGGACATGACACACGCTAAGCGAGATGATCCGCCGTCCAGAGCTCTTCAACACAGTGCCTTACATAGAGACCCTGGAGCGTCTGCGAGAGATCAACGTTTCGATAACGTGGTAAGTTTTTGACATATGATAATAATATATAATAATAATATGATAATAATGAAACCTTTAATAGTAACAATAATCTCATGAAACAAGATATGTGTGATAATGCTAATAAATAAGAATGAAGTGACACTGAAACTATCAGTTGTGCTAAAATGATTGAAGCATGGATTAATAATCTAAAAATCTTTTTGTTTCCTTTCAGGAATTTATGGTGAAGTACATCCTTCGCCACGGTATGGCTGCTGAGAAGTTGGTGTTAGGAATTCCGTTGTTCGGACGCAGTTACACGTTAAGCCCTTCTACACATCCTGCACCAGGCGCTTCTGTCGCCTCCTGGGGCGATGAAGGACCTTATACACAAATAAAAGGACTTCTGGCTTATTTCGAGGTAATTTGATATTAGAGCCTACGTTTAAACCGTAATAAGTAAACAGTAATCGATATCGTAAAGTGAAACAAAAACTAATATGTTAATAAGTATAACCCTATAGGAATACAATAATAACCATACAGAAAAGTATGATGTTTATTTTTTTTTATTTAAATTAATGCATGCGATTTATTTAGAAACACTTGTACTTACACAATATATTTTATTATTTTTTATTTTTATGGTTTAGCCAACCGGTTTCGCTATACACGCATCATCAGGTTATATAGCCCTATATAAAGCTTATGATGAAAAAACAAAACCTATATAAACCTATATGATGCTTGTATAGCAAAACCAGTTGGCTAAACCATAAAAATAAAAAATAATAAAATATATTGTGAAAAGTACAAGTGTTTCTAAATAAATTGCATCAAGAATGAAATTCCACCAAGCACCGACGATAAGAAGTATAGAATATAAATTAATGCAATTTATTCAAAGTTAAGGTTTATTTAAACTACTGTTGTAAAGGGACCCCGTGTTAACTTATCATTATATTTAAAGAAGCACATGCCCGAACTAAAACTATTGAAACTAATATGTTTTTAATTAATAATAACTGTAGACGAATGGAATGACTCGAAGCTCCATCAGCTTAGTTTTTAATTGGTTTAAAATATAAATATCTTACTATCGCATTCCCAGCATAAGTTAATATTATCATTAGATATTTTCACAACCTATAATTGTGACTCAGGGTTTAAGTATATTTTATATTTTTTACTATTGACCGCCTCGTTGGTCGAGTGGCTAGCGTACACGCCTAACTACACCGATCAACCGCGAGGCTCTGGTTCGATTCCCGACGGGGACAGGCACTTGTGTGATGAACATTTAGATGTCTGCATTTCCGGGTCTGGGTGTTTATTAAATTTATTCTGGTACCTATTTAAGTATTTCTATTTATTAGTATCGTTGACTAACACCCACAACACAAGCATATAATTTGCTTGCTTTGGGGTTAGATTCAATTTGTGTAACTTGTCCAGTGAAATTTGTTTAAATTTGTTTAAGTTGTTCACTATATAATTATATTAACACGTATTTGTTATAACTTCCAAATTTTCATTTTTATAAATTAATCAGTATCAGCAACAATAATAAATTACATACGATATATTAAATAGTTTGTTAATGAAAATGTTTTTTCATTTAAAAATAAAATTTAAAGTGTTTTTATGTTATTACCACGTATTTTTTTTATCAATATAAATAATTTTTGCTTATTATTTCTTAGATTTGTATGGCAGAACGTGAAAGCAAAGGCTCTAGCGGAGTTGACGAAGACGGAAATGCGTTCGCTGTATTTGATAACCAATGGATCAGCTACGATACTCCAAATACTGTTATTGAAAAGGTAAATTTGATTTGTTTTATTTATATTTAATTGATCAAGTATTATATAGTATTCGGAGTTTAACTATCCTACCAATTTTATAAATGCGAAAGTTTGTATGTTTTTTACTCCTTCTTGCAAAAACTGCTAAACCGATTTTCATGAAATTTGGCACACACATAGAAGGTACCTGGGATTAACAAATAGGATAGTTTTTATCCCCGAAACAATATTCCTGTGGGACCAGTAACCACGCCGGTAACAGCTAGTAAAACACAAATCCAACGGTTGTTTTTGTTGTGTGTTTTCTTAATATGCATACATATGTAGACAAAAAATAATGTCTCTATATACAAAAAATAAATTAAATACCTAAACAAATAATCCTGGACAAGTTTAACAAATTGAAGTTAACCTCTAAGGAAACCAATCACATGTTTATATTATGGGTGTTAGTCAACGTTTCTAATGCATAGAAAAAGTAGATACCAGAATCAATTAAATAAACACACAGACCCAGAAATGCAGATATATCTAAATGTTAATCACACAAATGCGTGCATCCGTCGGGAATCAAACCCAACTTCACTACTTGAATTGTGAGCGATATAATCCTCAAAAACCTTTAGTTATACATTAAAATAAATTTATACATTTTTTTATCAAATCCTAAAGGAAGCAAATTGTATGCTAGTCTTTTAAGTGTTCGTTAACGATACTAAAACATAGGGACACACTCAGAGACGTCAAATAATATTTAATGTATCATTAAGCCTCAGTTTTCTATAGAAAATGTCGTCTTAATTATTGATTTAAAGATAGTTGAAGGTTTCGAGTGCGATCGATAAAGATACTTCTATAAATACAGTAATAAATTGAACAAATACAGACTCAGAAATACATACTTCTAGGTATGCTAATTACACAAACTCCTGTTCCGAACTTGCGGATCATCGGTAAAATCCGGAATTTAAGCGAAATCCTCTACCAAACAAGACGACCAGCAACCTTAAGCGAGAGAAACTTAACCTTATTGTTATCGCGTGGTCATTACAAACTGGTAAGACTAATGAACTCTGAAGTCTTAATAATACCACACGTTCCTGAAAAGTAGGCATCGCATCTATGTAATTCTTGGTGTACCAAGTTTTGGTGGGCGATGGTAGTCATTGGCCCACTCGATCGTTTGCCACTCGTACAAAATAATATTTTTTCGTCTGTTTCAGATGAAATTTATAACGAATACAGGATTAGCCGGGGCAGCAGCGTGGGCTATAGACATGGACGATTTTCGTGGCCTCTGCGGATCGCCTTTCCCAATGCTTAGCGCTATATCAGTCAGTCTCAATGGTAAAATTTTTCATGATAAATTCCTTTATTTTGAAATATTTGTTTTATATCTAAACATATAACACAAGTATATAAGCAAAAAATGTCGTGGTTTGTGGTGGTGTGTAGGTTAAGTAGTAAGTTGGAAGACTTAACATGTGTTCTGAAATCCCATTAGATAACGGCACCAAAACATTTTTGGTGTTTGTAGGCGACGTTCGTCTTACGTTCAGAAGAGATATAAAGAGATTTAAAGAATTGATCCAACCCAAAGTACCAAAAGAGCATTTATATACTATTATAGTTTATGATGATAACACAAAGAAATACTTACACAAATACATGTGTGACGAAAAAAATTTAAACTTCATCTTTCAGAAATATGGCATTTTGCTTATCACAAATAGTTGTCTCCATTGGAAACGGAACTTGAGGTTCGTTAGTGTTTGGTGACGTGGGTCGTATTGCTAACCCTTTACGGCCACTATTAATAATCAATCCTAATCCAAAACTTGCTGTCCAATTGATATTTTGATCCATTTTTATGTTATCGCTTGCCATTAACATGTCTGTGGAAAGGTCAATTAACCCATTTAGACCGATAATTATTTTTGTGAAAATGATAAGTTTTTTTTGTTAATATGTGTAAAGGAGAGTTTAAAAGGTAATAAAAAAATATTTAAAAAAAATACAAATCGTTAGGGGGCTGTAGGGGGGGTGTACCATATGTGGTACAGTAGGACTATATGCATACAAAAATACAAGGTTTATAAGAACTTCTTTTCATTTATT
>NJDC01001955.1:13300-36048 GCA_002245475.1 Calephelis virginiensis | reverse complement strand
CATACCTGGCTTCTGATGAAGATTCTTGTGCCCACTTCCACTTCTGTACTGGTGGAATTAATTACAGAATGGTCTGTGAGGACGAGAAGCTGTATGATCCATCTACAGGTTTTTGTGGGTAAGATTACATCTAGAAATCTATTACATAAAACTATATTTTGCACTCTCTAATAGCAGACTTTAATATCACTTCAGATTTATCAGATATATTTTGAAATTTTTTCAGAATAGTCTATGAAAGAAGATAATTCTTAATAGACGAAAAAGTGTAGTGCACTTTCCTTTGGATTTGTTGTTCAACTAATTTATAAATAGTCCGATCGCGAGATAGAGCAGACGTCCATTAGGAAGGACGGCATTTTTATATATAACTAGCAGTTGCACGCAGCTTCGCCTGCGTAACTTGGCTTTTACGGCATTGTCATTTAGGCATAATGTGAAAAAATTTTTGAAATCGGTTCAGAAGTTTCGGAGCCTATTCATTTCAAACAAACAAAAAATCAAGTATTTCCTCTTTATACTATTAGTATAGAAAAGCTTTGCGTATGTCAACATGCGACAAGTTGACCGACTTGTAGGTACAAATACACATTGTAATTCTCGTAGAAAAATCCATTTGCACGCTTATAAGATATCCTTATTAATTCACACTAACATGTTTATATAAACTAAAGAAGCAGTAGTACAAGCTTAAACTATCTCTGACAAATTAACCATTTAAGTGTAAAAATATCGAAGATCGCTGATTTAAATCTAGTTCAGGCTACCAGTTTTTCTTTCTTCAAAAAATGTAGATTGTATAAAAAAAATTCTAAAAACCATATTAAATAAATAAATGTTAAATGTATTTATTTTAAATTCTTTCAAAATTATTATACATTTTAAACTAGGTATACCAACTTGTATCACAGTTTTTTTTATAACAAACGATATTTTTATGAACTTTTACAGGCACCAAGACGTGGCAAAATGTATTCCTGGACAGAGCCTTAGAATAACAATTGAAGAAGCAGCACGGTTTCTATCTCAGTCTTACGATACCGATAACGAGGTACAGTATCAAACTTTTTAATATTTTTTTTAATCGTCTTAGATGTATTTTTTATGATATGATATGGTGAAAAAACAGGCTTTTCTAATGGCCGGTTACGACCGTCGTATATAGATACTATAGATTTTTCAGGTGCGTCACTATTTTATGGCTAGGATCTTAGTCAAATCGCCATCTCCTCTAGAACGAAACCCAACAATTGCAGACAATGTTGCTATGGTAGCAAAAAGGCAGTGGTATTATTATTCTACCACCTAGTGAAAATAATGTTTTTGTTAATGGTAGTCATTAAACTTTGGTTTATATTGTATATTATTAATAACATGTACATTTTGTTGTAGTGGTACAGCGGAGCATCAAATAAAGTTATCCACAATGAACCAGAACGCTTAGTTAGCCCTTACAACATTCCTGAAAGTAAAAGAGGTATGATTCTAGTTTAAACTTCCGTTCCATTTATAAGTTAGACCTTGTCCTATTGAACAAAATTCAGACACCGTCAAGATTATTTCTCTACCGATGCGATGGGGTCGTTACATTTGAAAACCGAGCTTTATGATGGACAGTCATCATCTGGTAGGTCCCTTTGACAATTTTGAAATAAAATTGCACATAAGCCTTGTGGGTTTTTTATTTTATAAAATAGGGAATAAGCAGGCGGTTCTTTAGATCGTAAGAAACAACCGTCACTTGTATACTGTAGAGTTAGAAGTACGTCCCAATTTTTCTGAACAGAACACGATATCGGCGTCCACCGACATTATCGTAAGCTAATGTGAGAAGTGTTTTTTTATTGCAAAAGACATGGTATATGCAAAATGGATACCATACTACCACATAAGGATAGTTGAATGCACAGGTGGAACAGGAGAACTGCATAGCAACCCAAATTATCACCAACGAGCGATGGATTTGATACATCTGATCAAAGAAACTTGAATTAGGAAAATAACCAAAATTTCACTGTTTTAGGTAAAAATAATGACAAGCGTGTAGTCTGTTACATCACAAACTGGGCATTCTATAGACGAGGAGATGGAAAGTTTGTTCCTGAACACATAGATACTCGTCTGTGTACACATATCGTTTATGCCTACGCCACTCTGTCTCCAGATGACCTTTCAGCAAAGGAATTCGATCCTTGGGCAGACATTACCAACAGTAAGTATTTCAAACCAGGTATACAATGTTATTCTTAAAATTATTGACGAGTAAGATCAATATCACTGTATTTCTTGCCAATTCACGTATTGTTTTTTTATCATTCACAATTCCATTTTTATCTTAAACTTTAAAAGTAACTAACTTTTCCTAACCTAAGAACCTTATTACATGGGTTTATTTTGTTGTTACGCGCGTTTTGCCATGAGAAGTCATTAAGATATCAGAATAAATATTAGTTTATTGTTCCTTATCCATGTTGTACCTAATATATTTGTATGCTAAAATTCACAAAAATTGGTAAAGGTGTTTTAACGTGATAACAGAACATACAAAAACATATAAAGTATCTTCACGCCCATATCCCCGAAGAGGTAGACAGAGGTACAACCAAGGCACCCACGACTAGCCGAAGACACTAAGTCCCACAATGTGATAGGTGGCAAGCCTATCGCCAACCGGGCACATTTCCAATCCCGTCCAACAATTTTTTATTAGAAAATTGGAAAAATCTAATTTTCTTTTTGTTGGCCGACCCGGGATTCGAACCTTATGCAGTCAGGTCCAACACCCGAACCGCTAGACCACAGAGGCGATCATACAAAAACATATATCGCATTTGTAATATGAATATGGATTAATAAAATTATCATTTTGTAGATCTTTATGAACGAGTAACATCACTGAAAGACGTCAAAGTGCTATTAGGACTAGGTGGATGGACAGACTCCTCGGGAGATAAATATTCCAGATTAGTCTCCTCGCCAGTTAATCGAGCTAAATTCGCCGAAAAACTTGTACGCTTCCTTCGTATGCACAATTTCAAAGGACTTCATCTAGATTGGAACTATCCTGTGTGTTGGCAAAGTAACTGCAAGAAAGGAGCGAAATCTGACAAAGCCAATTTTGCAACATTTGTAAAAGTAAGTAATTTAAAATACTAGCTGCATAGCGTGTTATTGTACTATTTAAATAAAAACGACTGTTTAGTTGAACATTTTAAGTTTATCTCAAAGACAAAAAAGCTTTGAAAAACAAACACGCGCGTAGGTACCAAAGCAGCTACTTTTGAAGATAATTCACATATATTGTATATATGTGAATTATCTTCCACTACAGGTATAATAAAACAAAAATATATATTAATTAGAAATTTACTAAGAAATCGCATAACGTATTTTTTTAGCAATTGGACTGTTCTTGGGATTGGGGTTTCACAAATTTACAAAAGACAAGTAAAGAAATCATATTCTCTATCCATCAAATTCACATCAAAGATCTTTCTGCATTACACAGGAACTATCCAAAAGCCTTCATGCAGCAGACATGGAGCTAGCAGTAGCATTATCCGGGTACAAGGAAGTCATCGAATCAGCATACGACCTCCCAGTAATCTCCGGTGCTGTGGACTTCATGAGCGCTATGACCTACGACTACCACGGTGGCTGGGAAAGAACCACAGCACATCACACACCTATTACCCCTCTGAAGAGAGATGCCCTGCCTTACTACTCTATTGTAAGTATTAAGTTTGTAGTAGGAGCGTCGCTGCAATGAACTGACACGTTAGGCCTATTGTGCAAGTCTTCCGACTACTCTACCCCTAGACCGGAACATGGTACTGTCATTATGGCTGCAAGTAGCTGCACAGCACCCTAAAACTGGTGGTACTCTTAATATAATGGATGAGTTATTATTTGTTTTTTATTCCTAAATTCAGGCTGGTAGCTGGTGGTGGTACAGTAAACTTGTATAGGAGTGCCAAGATACATTAAATACTTCTAGACAGCTGTAAAAAAGTTTTACAGGTTTGTTGCTAAACACTGGTTTTAAATCCATCTCAACGGTAGATTTACCTAATTCAAATTTGATAATAATCGGAAAATGGAAATAAAGTTTCTTCTAAGCTTACCTTTGTGCGAAAGCGTGTTTCCAACCTTCAATAACGACTTTAATAGTTCAGATCGCAGAAAGGCCAATGTAGTGGCAGTGGTGTATCATGATTGAATAATTTCAGGACTACGCAATAAAAGCTCTAATAAGTGGAGGAGCGGACCCTAAGAAATTGCTACTTGGGCTGTCGTTCTACGGGCAGTCGTATAGGCTGGCGGACTCAGAAAGGTCTTATGGTCCCGGCTCTGCAGCCGCGGGGCCGGGTGAGCCTGGAGAGTTCACCAAGCAACCCGGGATGTTGGCATACTATGAAATATGCTATAGAGGTAGGTTGATTTGAGAAACATCTCCTACTATAACTTCTTTCTTTTATCATTTGAGCAAGAGACAACTGTGGCCTTTTGATGCCATAGATGTTGTAGTTACGTCGCTCACCAACGGCCAGGATGTTAGGCCAAAAGTTCAAGTCTGCCTGCCGGCTAACCTACCCTCTGGACCGAAACATGATAGAGTAATTTTTTTACCTATTGAGTAATATTAATGTTATTAGATTACATATATTGACCAATGTTGCTAACCTCCTGCTCGCCGACACCAAAAATTGCTATTAGACCAAAGATTGCTATTAGGTTAAAAATAACTAACAGAAGGAATCATACAATGTCAGCTACGATGGTAGCCAATCGTGGTAATCACATGGCTGCGACATGTCCAGTGGGAGGACCTGTAATACCCTGCCCCGGCACTGTCGTGGCCTGGCACTGTCGTGGCCTGGCACTGTCGTGGCCTGGCACTGTCGTCCGTATGACGATATGTCTGTATATTCCTATCCGGGCAAGTTGTAACATAGCACTTTACCACAAGTGGTTTTGCTGGTAATTACCTATTCAACCTCAACTTGCCTCTTACCAGCTACCTGGCAGAGAGGCAGACAATCTATTTTGCTTAGCGAACCCGGACCAACACGGGGAAAAATAACTGCAAATGGTACTACTGCCTTGCCTATTCTTAAAGCCATAGCGTCAGTGTTTGCCATTATCATATAGTAGAGTATAAAAGTAGTAGTAGTAGTAGTAGATCAGCACGTATGCAACGTGGACCCGTGCAATCTTAGTCTCCACCATATAATAACGACGCACCAGTAATATCAATAGTGTCTATGAGCGACTGTTGTCTCTTACTATCAAAAAAACCTTCTACATGCTTGCAATCCTTTAACATGAAAAATACTATTTTAAATTTTGTTATATATGTATCTCATTTTTTTTCAGTGAAAAAGCTAAGGTGGAAGACTGGCAGACAAGAAAATGCTGGTCCATACGGGTACTCCGATAACCAATGGGTCGGATTTGATGACCCAAAATCCATCACAGAAAAAGTACGCTTCTTAACGTTTCAACAATATAAGTACTGAATAAGTTAATCATAGAAAAAAATACAGCAACCACATTACAGTCCAGTATTAACAAATATCTCTAGTAAAATTATGTAATGAATCGAATACATCTCTTAAAACTATACAAAGCGCAAATTCGGCTTCATATGAAGTACTGTTCTAAACTCTGGGCAGGGGCTACACTGTACCAGCTGCTTCCGTTTGACCGCATTCAACATAGAGCAATTCGAATTGTCAATGACCGGATAATTACCAATTGGCTTGATCCCTTGGCGCTGCGTAGAGATGTTAGGTCCCTCAATGTTTCCTACCGCCTCTATCATTGCGAATGTTCTGAGGAGTTGTTTGGTTTAATTCCAGCTGCTGATTTCCACCTTCGGACTTCGCCACAGAGTATAAAGTATCATAGGTACCCATCATCTTGGTGCGTGGCGATCTGCAACTGTGCGATTCCGAAGACATTTTTTACCTCGCTCGACACCTTTGTAGAATCAGTTACCGAGAGCGGTATTCCCAAACAATTATGACTTAAGGACCTTCAAGAAAAGAGCGTACTCATTCCTTAAAGGGCGGCAACGCATCTGTGATACTCCTGGTGTTGCGGATGCCCGTGGGCGGCGCTGATCACTTTCCATCAGGTGACTCACTTGCTCGTTTGCGTCCTCTTGTATAAAAAAAAATCTATGCTAAACTTTACAAATATGCTTAGGACGCAGGTATTTGTTAACGATGTTATTACATAGACACTACTACATACATACATAGTTCTATGTATTTTTCTTAATAAACACCGAATCCAGAAATTCAGACAAATAAGTTCATCACAAAAATGCCTATACATGACAGGCACAAAAAAAATTAAAACATTTTACACCCTGTTTTAGGCGGTCGTGTAAAACCTATCTTTATTCATTGTTATGCAACTCAAAAGTCTCGTGTCAGATTTTTTTAAAATAATTAATAGCAAGTAATTTAATTACTAGGTGGAATGGGCTTTACAAAAAGGTTTGGGAGGTGTTAGTGCCTGGGCGATAGACCTGGATGACTTCAACAACCGCTGTTGCATGGAGCCCTCGCCCCTGCTCCGCGCTGCCAACAGGGCGCTCGGCCGAAACGTCCCCGTGCCATCCGCTGCTTGCGAGCGACCTCCAGAGCCCGTCACTCCGTCACCACCTACAACCACCCCTGCCGAATCTGATGGTGACTAGAACTATTATTTTAAAACATGCTCTACATCTTGCCCAGATTGGTATCACCGCCTTGAACAAGTATTCCTGCTACCATGAAGATTGCTCCCCACTGTCTTGTTCCGATTAAAAGGTTAGGTGATGGGTAATGTACAGTAATAAAATACAAGTGGTCGTCCATTTGTCGAAATTCGACCATCTTCATTTCTCAAGACCAACAACTTTTTTTCCAAACTTTTTAGTGCGCCATCTGTGATCTTTTATTGTTATCATCAATATATTTGTTTGTGTGTGTCAAATGCATCGTATTGTGGTTAATGTTTTATTTATTGATTTAATGTACTTTATAAGCATTATTATTGAAAAATATTAGGTAGCATTCTGCACTTCTCCTACACATAAACTATAAGTGTGCCAAATTTTATCCTCCTGCGTCCGCACAATTTTCGTAAAAAGCGGTCCAAAATGTTGGCATCACGATCACGTATTAATATATATATTAAGTTCATGCGTGAAATATAACTTTTGAAGCTCGAGCAAAACTTTTGAATATTAATGTTTACTTAAAGACTAACCAGTCATTGAACACCTTTTAGCACACAAACAAGTATTTCACCGTGTGTTTACCGAACCGGTCTGTAAATATGAACTTAATTAACACAGCTATTTCTGCGGCTGCATCTAAATACATGTAACTGTAAATTTCAAATAGCCTTTGTTTATCGAAGGAATTATAGGATATTGACCACATACCACAACCCATCAACTACGATTTTACACGAAGAAATTATTATGAATACCTTTTATAGGTATTTACCTTTTTCTATGATATTATCGGAGTACATTTCACATTAATCGACCCGTCGAACTTTTTTTACCTGACACTCTAACATTAAAACAATTTATAAAGGGAAAATTAATATGTTATTCTTCTAAATCTTATCTTAAATCAAAGTTCATCTTTGATTTAGGATAAGATTAATAATTTATTTTTCGTACAAACTTCCACATTTCTTTGTTAATGGTAACTCCATACCATTATACCATATAATATTAGTATGGTTGGGATTTATTATAAAGTTTCTCCGTGTTGGTCCGAGCTCCTTTGCAGAATAGACCATCTGCCTCCCAGGCAGCTCGTAAAAAGCGAGCATAGGCTTAAAGTCAAAAACCGTGACATCTGACAAGGTGGTAGAGTTTCGCAGCGACTCGCCCAGTTTGGTACCACCGCCTTACCTATTCCTGCGCCATAACGTCAGTGCTTACCGTTGACGCGTTCCGATTCGGAGGGTAAGGTAGCTTACTTTTGCTCGAGACCTAACATCCCGGCCTCAGGTTGGCAACGCACCATTAAGAACTTTGGTATCACTAGGCGTCGTATATTTTTAACCATCAGGAAATCTGTTTGCTTGTTCGCCTAACAATATCAAAAAAAAATCTCCTCATTTTGGACTGGGTCCTCTGTGTAGAATAGAATTACCTCCGTGCAGGCAAATCGCAAAAGACAAGTACAGGTTGAATAAGACATCAACACCAACGGGACTACTGGTGGTAGTCGGTAGAGTACTGTAGAACTACTTATTTAGCCGGGTGTGGATCCTATTCTTTGCCAATTGTTGCCACTTTTGTTCAGGTTGGAAGGATAGGGCAGTAAAGACCACGATTGTATTTCACCATCAGGAGAGAGTCGTGTGCTTGTTTGATGTAATATGTCATAGGAAACAATCATATAGTCCAAAAGCCAGCTTTAGATGAGCTAGGTAGGTGTGTAGGTAACGAAACGCTTTGCAAGCGATAATCTCAGCCTACCCTGCGATGACCTAGGTATATGGCATGAAGATTTGTAAGTAGTGGATGCTCTAGATAAGTGTAATATTGTTTTAAGTAACATTAGCATTTGCTAGAATTTAAGGGTACCGGTATAAAATCTATCTGCTGTGAAATTATTTATTTCTTTATACATTTTGGAAAATATTCTATCACTTGTCTTGGACAGAGTATAGGAATTATCCGTAATGTGGAAATATTTTTATGATAGACAAAAGACGGTAAAGAACAAGAGATTAAAGCATAATCAAACACTTATACTGTTCCCCATATTATTAAATAGGCTGTAAAACTTTTTTACTAACTAAGCCAGTTAATTGAATTTCCACCAGGTGCTCCAGGAGCTCCGCCTCACGACCACAGCCAGCACACACCCACAACGTGGCCGAGTTGGAACCCGTCTACCACACAGACCACCCAGACCTGGTGGCCGCAATCCACCACTCCCCTCACCACTACCACCACCACCAGACGCACTACCACTTCTACCACTACTACCACTAGAAAACCTACTACTACAAGAACCACGACTACAACGGAATCATCTATTTCTGGCACAGGTATATTTAATATTTTTAATAACTTTTAAATTTTGGATTATGATTCGAACACATATTATTAAGTAGTAATTGTGCTCAATAAAAATAAATAAATTAGAGTGAAAAATTAAATTAATTAATAGAGTAGAATTAAACCAAATTTCTTAACCCTGAGTACCTAAAGAGTTGCAAGACTTCCGTTCTACAGGGCTAAACTTTGGTAGAGTGGTGTTAAGAAACTTCATAGCCTGATTCCAGCATCATCTTTTTTAACCCAGAATTAACAACAGAGCATCACCCCTATTTAGTAGAAAGTCACAAAGTAAAAGAGTTGCTTTTTTTTTCTTTCGATCGGGTAAGAACTCGGATCTTCCAAGGGAAGTAATTCCTGGTAGATACGTATACCTATATAGTTATCTGAACTGTTGTTACTTTTTTTGCTTAGCCGCTGTTTTACTTGACTTGAATTGATGAAAGAAAGATCTGTCCCCGTTATGGGCAATAAATGTAAATATGTCTTTTTCAATTTTCTAACAAAAACATTATTGCCCGAAATTGGATCTGTACTGGTTTGCCATTTATTTATCATATTATAAGACTGAGTGTCTTCAGCTAGTGTTGCGTACCCTGATTGTACATCTGTCAACCTTTTCGTGAATACAGTGTGAGTATGAAGATACTGTATGACTAATCAAGTGCCAGTTGGTAGAGTACTACTAAGATTCGACCAGTTTGGTGGACCATCCTTTTTTTACATCTGTGTTTCTTAAAATAAAATATTTGCGTAATAGATGTGGAAGGATCAGCGTGCAGTGCGGGCACGTACACAGCGGCGCCCGGTGACTGCGGCAGCTACCTACAGTGCGAGACGGGCGTTTGGCGCAAACACCGGTGCGCACCTGGCCTGCACTGGGCCGCCGCATACAGCCGCTGCGACTGGCCTGGATCCGCAAACTGCAAACGTAACTAAACGTGTTTATTTAAGGAGCACAACATTTGTTAATTTACTCCCATAAATCCAAACATCCAAAATCAAATTCAAATTATTTACTTTGCAATTTCCCGCCAAAAATGTGTACGTATTACTGCGTAACAAAATATATTTAAATACAAAATGTGTTGATAAGTATAAATGCTTGAGTTCAAAGTCGTTATATTCTTGACTTTATTATTTTTATAAAAGAATATCTGGTTCTGGTATATATCGTTCCATATTTTAAAAAAATATAGGAAATAATTTACAACAAGCTTACAAACTGCCGAGGCTCTTGGTTTATTTCTTAAAGTAATAAATTAAATAATTATCTACCTACCAGATATCTAGGAGATGGAGATTTTTTTTTCATTAAGAATGAGGATGAATAAAACCTATTCATTGAAAAACTTTATTCCAAAACGCAGAAACATCAGGCAGCGAAGCAAGTACCGCTACGACAACTTTGGCACCGTTAACTTCCAGACCACCTCCGAGACCAACAACTACTAGGACTACAACGACCACTACTACTACAACTACTACAGCTAGAACTACTACAACAACACAGAGTTCAGGTATAATTAATATTGACTATTTTATGCATATTATTAAGCTCCTAAAAAATCAAGAGTGTTTCCAACTCATAATATAGACCAGCAATGCCAGAAGAGTAATTACTGGCGCTATTCATTATAAGGCTGGCGCTGGGCTTAGGTCCCAAACCAATACAAACAGACAACTCGCAGATATAGCGCCAACTGTACTCATGAACAATCTGATGTAGAATTTACATTTTTCATGCTGCGGTTACGTTTTTTTTTATGATATTGGAGGTCAAACAAGCAGACGGATTTCTTAATGGTAAGAAATTCACGCCGCCTAGAGACTCCAAAGGTGGTAATGGTGCGTTGCCAACCTGAGGCCGGGATTTTAGGCTTAACTGATGCACGTGGGCTTAAATGCCCATTAAATTCAATTACCATAAGGATAGCTACCCGTTTATTGACTACATTTTGATATAAATTTATCTGCTTGTTTAATTTCAACTGAAATAAAAAACTTATTGATTGGTTATTTAGGGATATCATCAGGAGAGCCATGCAGCGGCGAGCAGTACGTACCGGTGCCGGGCGACTGTGGCGCGTACTTGCATTGCGACGGCAGTATGTGGCGTCTGCAGCGGTGCGCACCCGGCCTGCACTGGAGCACCGAACGGAGAAACTGCGACTGGCCAAAATACGCACGTTGTGAAGGTACCTAACTTACATAAATACGCGGCAGTAGAAAGCGTTCTATAGTAAGCTCAATTCAACTATAATTTTTCGTTTTTACATCTACGAAAGTCTCAACATTAGGTGAAATTACTACATATCGACCACACATTTCTTTGGCCGAAACGGGTTTATTTAAGGAACTAATGATGAATTTTACCTAACCGAAATCAGTTGGTTATTATTTGGCAAATATTCATGTTAAAGAACGAATATTGAACATAGCAATATTAGTTGGAAGTGGTTGTGATTATATCTTGTGACTTAAATAAATACTATAACTGTTATATTTTTAGTTTCCACTCCGAAAACAACCACATCTTCTCCGAGGCCAACAAGACCAGCAACTATCTCTACGAAACCACTCACTACAAGTAAGTTTCTAAAATGAATTTTATTTTATCATTTATTTATTTTCATAACCATCTCCAAATGTTTTTTTAACTACTACTCAAGCTTATGTAGAAATAAAATGTTCATTCTAGAGATTTTTTTAAGAGGTCCAATTATCTGACTAAGTTTAAAGTAAGTTTAACAATTATCTGACTTGACTTTTTACAAATTTTGACACTATGACGTCAGGAATATACAAGGCAAACGTATTCGCTATTCAGACTTATTAGTCACAGTGACTGCTTTAGTCTAGCGAATTTCTAGAACATTTACCCTCAACCATAGCTAATGTTCCAAAGTTGAAATATTATTGATCGATAGGTGTTTCAAACGACTTTTATTATTATTGTAACGATGTTATGATATATGGTAGCTACGGCCGCGACAGTGTCAATCGTATTGGAGGGGACGCCGTGTGGAGGCGGCGACGTTTACGCAGCGGCAGCGACGTGCGACGCATACCTGCTGTGCGCGGGAGGCGCGTGGCGGCGGCAACCCTGCCCCGGGGGTCTGCACTGGGACAAACGCACCCACCGCTGCGACTGGCCAGAACATGCAATGTGTGAAAGTAAGTTCACTACTCTATCACTTTCTAAATATAACTTACCATTACACAGCTGGAACACTGCTAGCGAAGTCTGACTAAAATTAGCGACATTTTTTACAAATTTTTAATTGCAATTTTCTGTGATTTACCAATATTTTTTTAATGATTTAACTCAACATATGTAAGCATGTATTTTACCTGGTCCGGTTACGTCTTTCTTCTCAAAATTCATGTTGTATAATTCAAAATGGAGCGCAATAGCTTGGATACAGAACTCTTGTTCATCAAGTTAAAAGTTTGAATAAGTAATTATTTATTTCACGTAGACTCGACAATGGGTACTTACAATGCATCTTAATCTTAATACGGGTCATAGTGTACGTGAAATTTGTACAATTTGATGCAAACATTTTAACGATGATTTAGCATGCGTCTCTTTGCTTATGACGTCTCCATCGACAACCACAACCGCTGTATTCAAGTCAATTGGCAGGGAATCCAAATACCTCGCTTTGTGGACAGTTGGGTTACTCTTGAATATCGATTTCGTGCAAATTGGAAAATGGAACAGGATTTGTGTCACCTCCTGCTTCGGCTCCATCGCCTATTCTCGCTCACAGCCTGTAGAGCTACTTTTGAATCTTGAGATCTAGCAAACTGGAAATTAGAATCCGATTAGTGTCATTTTGTACTCTTTAATACAATACTAGCGAGTCATTAACGCACAGTTCCAAAAATCATCGAATCCGATATACCTTATAGGTAAGTTATTATTTACTAATAACTAAATGTTAATAATTCACTACTAATTTGTTTTAATTTAATCCGATTCCAATTTCCAGTTTGCATAATTTAGAGATTCAAAAGTAACTCTACAGGCTGTGAGCGAGATCTCTACAGGCTGGATAAATAATGTATTTAGGGATATATAAAAAGCTATAATTTATTAGTAATGATAGGTTTTTATATATCCCTATCCCCCGAGCGAAGATAGCCCGGGTCGCTAGTAATTTAGAAAAAAAAACTGGTTTATAAGACGTTACATATTTAATATAAATACACCTCTCACAGCAAGACAAAGGCCAGCGACACCAACAAAGCGGCCAGCAACAACAACGAAGCGGCCAGTGCAACGTCCATTCGCAACTACCACTACAAGGCGAACTACAACCACAACCAAGCGACCTCATACCACCACCAGGACTACCGTCGTGTCCAGGAGGACCACCACCACACGTCCACTTACCTCTAGAAAACCTTCCACACAATCTGAACAGTATCAGAAACCCTCGGTATGTAATCTAAATCTAGCTGTACCCGCGATTTCATCTCGGTGGAATTTATAAAAAAAGTTTTTTAATTTATTCAGGTAACTTAGATTTTTTCTAAAATTAAATTAGCCTAAGTTACTCCTTATATCAAGTATCAAATACCAATGAAACCAGCAGAGAAGTTAAATATCTAATGCTAAAGAAATCTCCGTCAATATCTGTTCAGCTGTTTTAGAGATGGTTATACTATTAAACAATTTGTAATTTTTAGCAAGGTTTTAACTATTATTTATAACCCGATATATCCGAACCTTCTAATTATTAGAATCTAATACAATACTAGGTGTTGCTCGTGCCCAAGAAACACAACAAAATACACGTTAAAATTACTTTTCGCGGGTAGTGATGGAAACGATAAATTTCCCTCATTTAAAGTTGTCCCAAATGTTGACTCACGCTATAAGCTACTAGTTGAAACTACGTTCAGTAGTTTTTGTGTGAAAAGTGACTAGAAAACTCGAAACTAAAAAAGTTAATAGTCCTAGTCTTGAGTTGTGTCCTGAACAAAATATGTAACAATCTCTTTTTAAAAATATTACATGTACAGATTTAGTTTAATTCTTGTTTTGTTTGTCTAGAAAATTCTAGTGAACCTTACAGATAGCGTTGTCCTTGCTATGAATTTCGCATTCTTAAATTTTCTAATAAGTATTCCGCTAATTTTACTATGTCTTTTCTCTCATACGAATACTCTGCTGACGAACAATATTAACTGTTGACACAACAAAAAATAATTGCGAAATTGCTTCATCCGCACGTACGTGATGCAATGACAAAGGGAAATGAAGATTCATTTTTGTATACAAGATTTTGATAAGAATCTTTTACTTCGTAGCGTTGCTCAACCGGCACATACCACACGCACCCTCGCTGCGAGAAGTTCTACGTGTGTGTGAACGGCGTGCTGGTGACGCAGAGCTGCGCACCAGGCCTCGTGTGGAACAACGACAAGTCGCAGTGCGACTTCCCCAACGCCAACTCCTGCACCGACCGCAGGCAGGTCACCTCCGCCGCGCTCGTCGACGGCACCAAGCCCAACCAGTCACAGGCTGATGAAGTTACACGTAAGATATACGAAACACGATAGATATATAAAAGCTATTTACTTTGAAAACTTTCATATACCAACTAGCTGTCACGGCGAACTTCGTTACACCCGTTCAGTTTGTATGAGAAAATTAAAAAAAATGTTTTTCTTGGTTTTCTTGCAATTTTCCCATTGTACGTAGAAAAATTAGAACCGTATATTTTTAATGCTATTTCATAAAATAAAAGAAATGGGCACCGTTATTACTTATGGAGATGAAGTATAGGTAAGAACGTATTTTCACCTACCGAGTATATAAATTAACTTCAAAATCGGTTCAGCCATCTCATCAATCCTGGCTACTATTTTACCTATACCCTTTCTTAAAGAAAGTACTCATAACTTTTCTTGATACAATTACATTGTATTAACGCTTTATGTTACCTTTTATGTAATAATCCAAAAAATATGATAAAATGGTAACTCCTGACAAACCCTGTATGTAATGGTGACTACGGACCATCACGATCGCGTCAATTCAAACAAAAAAATCGATTCGTACGTTCAAAAATTATAAGACAGATTTTAACGCACGTCCAACTTTCACCCCCACACCCATCTTTTCTGACGGGGGTAAAAAAGGCGACCTTATACCTCTTATTTTTATTAAATTAAATATTTGACACGATTCCTTAACAAAATCTCTAAATGGATTCTTATATTATTATTCTCTCAATTAAAACATGGGTGTTATAAGTTTGACGTGTTTTTGTCTATATGTTAGTATGTGTATTTCTGTGGCATCATAACTTTTAAACGAATGAACCAATTTCGTTGCGGTTATATTTTTTGAAAGTTAACGTGGTCAAGATGGTTAGCATTACTGATAGATAAGCATAAATTCAAAATTTATTCAAAATTTTTGAATTTATGTTTATTCAAAAAATATATCTAGTTAACTTTACGCCCGTAACCCTAAAAAGGTAAGCAGAGGTACAAACCGGAGCACCCACGAATTATTAATGTCCGGTTCCTCTAACCAACGAACCGTTACAGTTAGTATAAAGCAGAGGTTCCCAAACTTATTTCATGTAACGCCCACTTCGACAATCAGTTGTATTTTGTAGCGCCCCCCCCTCGTTTTTTTCTTGTCAATAACCTCAATAACATATTTGTTGCGCCTAGTTTAAAAAAAAAACATTTTTTTCAAGATCTATACCGCCCCCCTCTAGGCTTCCAGCGCCCACAAGGGGGCGTTATCGCCCACTTTGGGAAAGGCTGGTATAAAGCAAACTATCGTCCGTAAGTGACTCGATTCGTTTCCTTAATAGGTTTAGAAACTAGGCACAACTCAATTCCAACAAAGGACCTCAAGACCACAGAGGCTACACAAATGCACAGAGGTGGTTATTTCAATTATTTTTATTATTCCAGCGTACTGCGAGAACGGACAGTATGCTAAGAAACCTTCGGACTGCTCGCGCTATCTACATTGTTTATTCGGCAAATTTGAAGAATTTGCTTGCAGCGCTGGATTGCACTGGAACCAGGTTTGTACAAGACCACCTTAATACTAATAATTGTAAAAGTATCTTCACGCCCATATCCCCGAAGAGGTAGGCAGAGGTACAACCAAGGCACCCACGACTAGCCGGAAGACACTAAGTCCCACAATGTGATAGGTGGCAAGCCTATCGCCAACCGGGCACATTTCCAATCCCGACCAACATTTTTTTTTATTAGAAAATTGGAAAAATCCAATTTTCTTTATGTTGGCCGACCCGGGATTCGAACCCGGGACCTCATGCAATCAAGTCCAACACCCGGACCGCTAGACCACAGAGGCGATCTAATAATAATTGTATTGAAACGATTAGTTTTTAAATAAATAAAAAAACTATTGAACATTTAGAAACGCCAGGAAAACGTTGTGTTAAAAAACGTAGACGACTCCAATTAAACGCAAAAGCTATAGAAATATACAATTTATTGCTTTATGTTGAAATATTTGATGAAAGAATAACAATAAAGACTTCAGTTCCTCTTTCAAAAATAGTATATAATATTATTACTATCCAAATTTATTGGCCGCTACTGAAAATGTCGCGTACGCAAAATCCAATACAAAACAAACACTGCTGCAGCCTTTGATTGGCATAACAATGAAGTCTCAACAACCAATGAATATAAAAAAAAATAATTTTCTTTTAGTCTGTACTATAAAGAGGAAAGATTTGATTTCAAAAATTCTTTCACTTTTAGAATGCTACATTATCCCTGAGTGACATAGGCTTCGTTTAAGCTAAGCTAAGTTACGCAGACGAAGCTGCGTGAAACTGCTAGTCGTCAATATGAAAGTGTTACTTTTTTAAAATCCCTGTTTGAAAGTTTCGGATACCTAGAAACAAAACAGATCCTGATCCAGAGAATTAGTAGCAAACTCATTTAAAGCATAAGACCATTAGCGTTGGTTTCAGTTTACATTAGAATGCTACCCACTCGTACAAACATCTAGGTTAATAAGATAACTTACTAACATTACTTTAAGCCTTTAATATTAATTATTGTTATTACAGGATAAACAAATATGCGATTGGCCAAGCAGTGCTCAATGTAGAGAAGACAAGACAACACCGATATCTACTTCAACCACCACCATTGAACCGGACATATTAGATCCAATCGACGAAGACGTTATACATGTACCAGAACCAATCAAACCTGGTGATGACTCAGAACCTAAGCCATCTGTAGATTTGGTGGATGATTCTCAAAGACCTGAACTTCTAAATAGTGAGTTTTGTTTAAATACACCATCAACAGAGCCAGTTGTTTTGAAGATTAAAACACTTATCTGTCTTTTGAAATATAACACACTTCTTACGGCCAATATTAATAATCAATCCTAATCCAAAACTTGGTGTCCAAGATTGATATTTTGATCCATTTTTATGTTATCGCTTGCCATAACATATCTGTGGATAGGATAAATATGGCAATTAGGTATGGGATAGGCCGCCGGATACGCAGCTATCTAGATTGCTTGAAATCCATTAGATTAAGATACATTATTAACATTGGCCGTTAGTCAATTTAAGCGGTATAATCCGATACAGTAAGTATTTGGTTAAGAGAGCTACTTACGTATTAATTTTTTTACTTCCGAAATACTTATAAACACCAAACATGCAAATGTTGCATTGCCAACCTGAGACTAGGATAAGGGGCAACTTTCGTAAATTAATAATTAATGAATAAATAAAAAATAACAAATTTATTTTTAAGTATCTTCACGCCCATATCCCCGAAGAGGTAGGCAGATGTACAACCAAGGCACCCACGACTAGCCGAAGACACTAAGTCCCACAATGTGATAGGTGGCAAGCCTATTGCCAACCGGGCACATTTCCAATTCCGAACAACATTTTTTTTTATTAGAAAATTAGAAAAATCCACAGACCACATCCGCTAGACCACAGAGGCGATAAATTAATTAATAAATAAAAAATAATGAATTAATGAAAAACGTCAGCGGTAAGCACCATTGCTGTAGCGACAGGAACAGGCAAAGCGATGGTACCAATCCGGGTGAATCATCCAAAATCAACCACCTATTCACGGTGTTAGTAAATAACGAACTGCTTTGTAGAAAAGAAGTGACTATATATTTCTAGGTAACCCGAGACTAACACGGAAGACGCTGTTCTTTAACTATAATTACATTGTCTTTTGTCACAGCTCAATATAAACTGGTGTGTTACTACACAAACTGGGCGTGGTACAGGCCAGGGCTCGGCAAATATAGTCCAGAAGACATAGACCCTTCGCTCTGCACGCATATTGTCTACGGCTTCGCTGTTCTAGGTGAAGATGGACTTATCAAAACTTTTGACCCTTGGGCTGACGTCGAACATCGTAAGTTTCATTAGACATATACTAACTAAATGTTTTACTATCCCAATATACAAAAAAAATAAGTAGTTGCAAGCAGAAAATATATTTATTTTTATAAACAGTATTAAGACGATTATTTAAATCCGCCTGTTACCTAACTTACATTTTAATAATTTGTGATAAAGTTACAATATATGTACGTTATTACGTTTTTTTTTCAGGAGGATATTGTTGATACGCACTAAGCATTGACATACATAGGTTATTTACCTACTTAAAATATAATAATCGCAATATAGTATTTTGGGCAATCTTTTTTTTTGTTTTAATTAATTTCTTGTACCATTTCAGGTTTGTATGAGCGTGTTTTAGAATTCAAAAAGTATGGCACTAAGGTGTCCATTGGAATCGGAGGGTGGAAGGACTCGGTGGGTGACAAATACTCGCGGCTGGTGAACGATCCCGGGGCGCGCTCCAGGTTCGTGACCCATGTCGTGCAGTTCATCGACAAGTACGGTTTTGATGGCTTGGACCTGGACTGGGAATACCCTAAGTGTTGGCAGGTAGATTTATTTATTAATTTTCTCCATCTCATCTTAAGCAGTGTAACCAGCCCTAAACATCAGCAACACCTGAGTCCCGGGCCCTACAGATGCTTTTGTTGTTTAAGGTTTGCGTTTGCTTTTAAGGATTCTCCCTTTTATGAAAGTCATAAATTGGAAACCCCAGTGTTAGTAAGTTGTTTTTTATGAGTTTTTTTCAGCAGCTCGCTCGGATTTTTTCCTTTGTCTTACTTATTTCTATCGTAATAGCGTCAGTGCTTACCGTTGTCGTATACTGCGCTGAAGGGTAGGGTAGTCTTGACAACATGACCTGAAAACCTTGACATAAGGTAGCAACTCACCAGTAGGTAATATAGATGACGGTTACATCTCACCATCAGAAAAACGACCTGTTTATTCGCTACAATGTCACATAAAATTAGTCGCAGGATTGTTCCCAGTTGTCGAGGAGTTTGTTTTGTCGTTTCTTCTCTTGGAAATGACAGTAGTTAGAATCAGGGTAAAGCGTGATCACAATAAAGTCTTTTTAAAGTAATAAATGATAGCGTTGTAGTTAATATATTTTAACAAAGTTATGTAAAAATATATAAATAATATAATAATGAAAACTACGTGCCTAAGTTTATTAAAAATTTGTACACCACAATGTGGTAGAATATGTTGGTAGTTACGAATAAGTATTTTGTAACAGCTTTAAAACACACACAACACACATTCAGCAAGTAAATAAATTTACTTAAGAAGAGAAATATACATTGTTCTAATGGGTACCCATTATATACATAATATGATACAATTATTTCCAAATTTGTCAACGGGCACTGCCTTTTGAGTTGTAAATTTAAAAGTAAGGCAACTCTTACATTTTTTTTATTTAAGTTATTCAATTTATCCGTTATTTCTGAACTGATTTGAAAATTTCTTTTTTTTATTTAAAAGATCGTATAACCGAGGTTATTGCCACCAATTCTGGTTCTGATGATGATGATCCCAAGAAATTCGAGAATAAATACATGAATTTATGTACGTAGATGATTAACTTATTTAAATTGAACTAGGTTTTTTACAGTTTTACTGCGTTTAATTATGACATAGTAACTTTTTATTCCAACGCCAACTTTAATAAATGTGAAATTTCAGGTGGACTGCTCCAAAGGGCCGGACTCCGACAAAGAGAGCTTCGCAGATCTGGTGAGGGAGCTGTCAGCGGTGTTCAAGCCGAAAGGGTTGCTGCTGTCCTCCGCGGTATCGCCCAGCAAGATGGTCATCGACGAAGGGTACGAGGTGCCGACGTTGGCACGGTACTTGGACTGGATCGCCGTCATGACCTACGACTATCACGGACAGTGGGACAGGAAGACTGGACACGTTGCTCCTCTGTACTACCATCCTGAAGACGACACTACCTACTTTAATGCTGTAAGTTCTTTTGGCACTATAAAATAGTCGAATGACAGTGATTTAAGTTGCACTTTAGTTTTAACAGAAAGGAAGGAAGAGGTTATATGTTGGACTCTTACATATATTTTATGGGTGCTAATAGATTTCTCCGTCATTTCTTAACTGATTAAAAATATATTTACAAGAGCGTACTTTTGATGCCCATTGCCACCAATCTGATGATGGAATCCTGGGGAAATTGAGGAAAATACTCATTTTTTGTGTACGTAAAAGACATACTTATTGTAATCCAAGTCGATACTTATGCAGTTTTATTGCACTTACTTAAATTATATACAATGTGAATCATATTTTTTTATAGTTTCGAATGAAAGATTCTCCTTTTTGTTATATTTCAGAATTACACAATGCATTACTGGATTGAGAAAGGAGCGCCCCCTTCGAAACTTATAATGGGAATACCTTTGTATGGTCAATCGTTCACGACGAAGTCTCAGTGGGACAAGAGGAGCGCTAGCGGACTGAACATTCCGGCCTCTGCCGGCGGAGAAGCTGGGGAGTATACTCGTGCTAATGGATTCCTAGCCTACCATGAGGTATGGATGATATTTATTACGTTTTGCATAACTCATGCATTTGCGAAAAATTATGAACAAATGTCAGATATCATGAAGGACGTAACTAGTTGTTAGTAGGATGCAGATTCCAAGCGTAACATAAAAAAAAGTAAGTTGACAGTTATACGTACTATCTTGAAAATAATCATACAGTATTGTTTAGGACGTAGCGTATTCCGAAAATAGCGCGTACCCAACAACCAACAGCAAACCGACACAAATCGCAAGCGCATGAATTACCCTATATCTACTTAGTATACCTAACTCAGATTTTTCCTCAGATATATTGGCTTAAACGTGGTAATCCTTTGCCTTTCACAACAAAATCCATCTTGTCTCTCGTGAGAAAACGCTAAGTTTCTCCCCTGGAAATTAAATTAACGCTAAATTTTCAGATATGCGATCGCATCAGAAATCAAAATTGGAAGGTGGTGAAGGACGAGTACGGCCGTATGGGTCCGCACGCCTACAAAGGCAACCAGTGGGTGGCATTTGATGATGTGGACATTATCAAAGAAAAGGTGAAGTTCATAAAGTCTCTCAACCTGGCTGGAGGAATGGTTTGGGCTTTGGATCTTGATGACTTCAAAGACAGGTAAGAAGCAGAAAAACTGAACATCTCTCCACTAAATTCACACACATTTCAGTCATTTACGCATTACAAAGGTAGTCATTTAGTTAGTCAACATCTCACATTGGCTATGCAGTTTCAATTGTCATTAGTAAAAGTCGTAAGCTAATTGTGAAGATGTTACCGAGGTATCGTTAGTGTGTGCAATTTTCATATTTTATGCCTCGAATAGTCGGTTGATTTGAGACCATAGCCATAAGATATCGACGAAGCAGTATTGTCTATGGTATCTATAGGCGATCGCAGTATTTTACAATCATAGGGGCTTCTTGATTATTTCCTGTCATAGTTGAATATACAGGAAAAATATAACTTGTTTAATTAGTAAAATAAAACGATAAATGAAAAGTTATGACCCGCTAGTGCGATCATGTGGAAAGAATGACAGATGAAAGATTGACAAAGCAGATATATAATGCGAATGTGGATGGATGTATGTACCCGGGGAGACCAAGGTTGACATCGAAGGTGTTCTCGAGTCACCGAAACCAGCGTGTTTGTATGAAAAGGGTAATGATTGTGGAGGAAACGATAAGGAAAGTTCTGCAAGCATCGTGAGATACTCTCTGCCTACCCCGTAAGGGACTTGGCGTGAAGTTAATTACATACATACATATGTAATTAAAAACAAAAATAGGTATGTTTAAAAATTGAATCGAATCAATCGAAGGACCTTTAATCAAAAATTACATGAAAAAGATTAAATAAAGTATTGCTGACCATTTTATTATTGATTGTTGACTTTTTATTTAATTATACAAAAACAATATTGAAAAAATACAATACCTGTAATTATTTTTTTCCTCATAAATTGAATATATTTTTAGGTGCAAACAAGGAAAATATCCCTTAATAAATGCAATTAAGAGTGGACTTTTAGATTCTGAAATGGACAGTAGACCATCTCAACCAACTCGACCACCTCCATCAACTCGACCACCTCCACCAACTCGACCACCTTCACCAACTCGACCACCTAGGCCAAATCTACCTCCACGTCCAATTTACCCGAAACCAACGCAAACAGCACATCCTGCCTTCAG
>NJDC01001954.1:164074-177974 GCA_002245475.1 Calephelis virginiensis | reverse complement strand
GACTTTATTTACGATTATTTAGCCAAGTCGGCGACACCCAAAAAGGGAACATTTTGTATGTGAAAAATTAAGGAATCATTTTTGCTATTTTTATTTATTTATTTTTCTTTTTAGAACCTTTCTATGGCTAGTATTTTTTATATTCTTTTTAAGGCTCAAAGGAACATTAAAAAAAAACTCGCTTGATCAAGCAATTCGCTTAAGAACATATTTGTCACTTTAAAACACATTTGGGTTTTTATTTATCTACATGGCAGAAACGATAAAATCTTTTTGGCGTTAACTGTACTGAAATTTTGAATTAAAACTAGGCCGTAACAGAGCTCATACCTGTATCAATAGCGCTACATGGTGGACATTTTTTGGAGGGAAATTGCCCCATTTCCGATCTCTCCTCGATACCTCGTCACGATTCATTTCTGTTTGATTGAACGTACTAGATATTTCACAGAAAATTCCCCTCAGATTTTTAGATTCATCAAATGTTTAGAACTGGAGAAATGGGTCATTTGAAGTAACAACCCAACTAACCCTTATTATATAATATTTTTTCCCCGTGTTGGCCCGGGTTTCCTTGCAGAATAGACCATCTGCCTTCCTGCCAGGCAGCTCGTAAAAGCGAGCATAAGCTTACCATCGCTAACACCATTCCATATCACTAGGTGGTAGAATTTCGCAGCGACTAATCCGGATTGGTACCACCACCTTACCTATTACTGCCGCCATAACGTTATGACGTGTTCCGGTTCGGGGGGTAAGGTAGCCAGTAAATTTACTTTTGCTCGAGACCTAACATCCGGGTCTAAGGTTGGCAACGCACCATTACCACCTTTGGTGTCTCTAGGCGACGGGAATTTGTTACCATCAGGAAATCCGTCTGCTTTTTTGCTTTCCAATATCATAAAAAAATGTTACCCGAACTCACACCCAAATGTATTATACTCGTATTATACTCGTATTTCCCCCCTTGCCTGAATTACCGGAATATAATAATTAATTTAAAACAAATTGCAATTTGCAAGTGCTTTTAGTAGTTGCAAAAATTTCTATATTGAAATCGTCCGTGTGGTCTAGCGGTCTAGGTATGGGACTTCACATCATGAGGTCCGGGGTGCGATTCCCGGATCGGGCAACAAAAAAATGTAGATTTTCAAATTTTCCAATACCAAACTGGTGCCCGGTTGATGATAGGCTTACCACCTATCACATTCTGGGACTTAATGTCTTTAGCTAGTCGTGGGTACCCTGGTTGTGCCTCTACCTACCTTTTTGGGGATATGGACATGAAGATACTTTTTTTTTCTATTTTGTAAGATAGCGTACAAGCAGGCTCTTCTGACGTTAAGAGATAGCCGCTACCTATAAACACCAATGATGTTACTAGTTCATCGCTACTTTAATAATAAGCCAAGTACCATGACTATGGCAAGTACTGACGTTAGGGCGTATGATGAATAAGCAGCTAAGGTCCTCCAGAGGAGTGACTGATTAGTTTCAATTAACATTTTAATATTTGTACTCCACAACATGTAGAACATGACTTTCTAATTATAATACACTAATAACATAAATTAAGCGAAGTAAAACTGCAAAAATACTATTTGATTTAAATTTTATGTCGTCTAAAAAAATACACATAATATAAGTGTTTTCAAAGAACATTTTTGTAATGGAACTACCTCGAAGGTACGCACTTTCAAATCATGAAACAGTCTATGAAATTGGTTTATAAATGACAAAGAAACTGATTAACATGTACTTAAAACGAAAGATACGAACATAAAACCTCCTGCTTTTTTTAAAGTCAGTTATAATAGCTTTATTCAATAACAATTTAAAATTTAAAATATTTCGCGAAAAACCCTGTACTAGGAAGGTATCCGATGATACTAGGTACTCGACTTAAGCACCAAGGCAAAAACAACAATTTTTATCATTAAAAAATACAATTTCACATTTTTTTAGTAGTGTGCTTAAGTGTGTTTGTGTGTGAATGTGACGTCACTAGCTTCAAGATAACAAATCAAAGTGTAATATACTTTTGCATATAAGTACAACTACTAAAACCTTAAGATATTTGTAATAATTACAAACTTTTGACATTTAATGAAAGAAATACTGTATTACCGAGGAGTTTATTCACTATTTATTCTATTGACTGACTAGTTTTGGAAAGGGTGACATTTTGAGGGTGACAAACCATAATCATAATAGAAAATTGTTCATTAGTAGTTAATTATTATTGCTGTCGCATTCAAATGCATTATTGTAAATACAAAGACCAAGTAAAAATAAAACTAAAAAAGAATAAAATAGAGAAGGAGAGAGATTAGTTAATCTATACTTATAAAATAACATGCACTGACTGACTCATTCATCATCTCCGAGCAAAAACGGCTAAATTTACAGCCATGAAATTTGGTAAGAATGGTCGTTTTATTAAGTAGGCACCCACTAAGGACGAAATTTTGGAAATTCCATGTCTAAGGGGGTGAAATAGTGTCTGAAAGTTTTTCTGGAAGACTGACATTTTTTAAGTTAGAAACAAGAAAACTTTATTTTTGGCAGTTTCTGGCAATTCTACCCGTAAAGGGGTGAAATAGGTATTAAAAGTTTGTTCAAAAGTCCTTAATAATGGGCTTTTGATTAAAAACAAATAAATAAAGTGCATTTAAAAAATATTCATACAGTTTTTAACTCAACTCCAATTTAGTAAACATTTTAACTGCAACGCGATCAAAGCCGCGGGTAACAGCTAGTATATTATAAAGTTGTAATATAATTAGCAACTGCGCATTTGTTTTATTATGAAGTATAGTAGCTGCTAACTATAATGTGATAGAATATAATTGATATGGTTTAATTATTTGAAACAGCTTCTTAGCTCAAATATTTCGCAAAAAAACTAATTTATTTTTATTTAGAATAATACAATATTGAAATCGAGATGTAACAATAAAATATTATAACTGTTTTAATGAAAAAAACTGAAATGGACCAAAGTTATCGAAAGACCATTAAATCAATTACAGAAAGATTTGTACGAATCAAGGACATTTTTCTATCCACACAAATTATTCTTTCATTAATACAATTTAAATGACCAATTTGCTTTTAGCACGTGTTAGCTATCTCGTGAAACAATGTTAAAATAAATAGTAGTTTTAGAACGCAGCTTTCAAACCAGTTTTCAGTAAGAGTGAAAGAGACGGAATGAATTGAACTTATAAGTGTAAGCAAGACGTAACGAGTTCGTTCGATCGATATCCGCAGCCGCAGAGAGGCGCTCACGTGACGTCACGCACCCGTCTCGTCATCTTGGATACAAGAAGTTGTCACTAGATTTTGTAAGAAAACCATTTCTTATTTATCATTAAACCATTTCTTATCACGGAAAAGTATTTTAATGGAACAGGTGTTAAATAAAACTGGAAAAGAATTTCTTTCAAATTTCTCTTTACATTTATCTGATTTTTTTATTCATAATAATGGAAGGCAAACAAGCAGACGGATTTTCTGATGGTAAGAAATTCACGCCGCCGGGAGAAACCAAATGCGGTAATGGTGCAATGCCAACCTGAGGCCGGGATGTTAGGCCTCGAGCAAAAATAAGTTTACCGGCTACCTTGCCCTCCACACCGAAACCTGTCAATGGCAAGCGCTGGACGTTATGGCGGCAGGAATAGGTAAGGCGGTGGTATCGATCTGGGCGAGTCGCTGCAAAACTCTAACACCTAGTAGGATGTCACGGTGTTAGTGACATTAAGCCTATGCTCGCCTTTTACGAAGCCTGGCAGGAAGGTAGATGGCCTATTCTGCAAAGGAGTCCAGACCAACACGGGGAAAATAGATTTGTGTTGGAAAAATAGACTTGTGTTGCGTGACCAATAAAATTAAAAGTACTAAAATAACATCGATCACATTTTTCTTGATATTAAAGCGAAGTTTGAATGGGATTGTGATAAACTTCCTCGTAGACGTATTAAATTAAAATGTTTGACCGTCTATTCGGTCGATGGGTTAGCGTATCTCGGCTAAAATTCAATAAGCCTCATGTTCGATTTATTGTTCTTGTTTATTAAATTGGCAATATTTTTTAGAGATATGTGTCTATGTAACAATATTGTTAACTGATACTCATACTACTTATTGTTTATATGTAATAAGTTGTCATTAAATTAATTTATTACAGCAAAATGAGGTCTGGCCCTCGATACTCTCTGCCTACCCCGTAAGGGGCTTGGTGTTCTCATACTACTAAATTTTTTTCTTACTTCGGGAGTTTGTGTAAGTCGTCAAATTAGTCTTTTAATATAAATTTATTACTTATACAAAAACATCTTAAACAAAATATGTAGCAAAGGGAACGCGATAAACAAAAAATTGAAAAGGCTAGAACGAAAGCTAAACATATATTATATTAACTGTAGATTATATACTTCTTTACAATGAATATTTTTATAAGATTCCCGTGCAGACAAAACTGGGTAACGGAACACTTGAAAAAACTACGAATATTGATGATTTCGTATCCAATTAACTTTTATTAACTATAACGAAGCGATTATGACCCTTCTGGATGGTGTAAATAACAATATTTAGATTGCTGTAATAACCTGCTGAAACTTGTTTCCGGATAATATAAAAGAATAGAAGCTGAGTTTAGTAGAAACAAAGTAATGCTAAGTAAATAATACTCTACAGTATTGTAATATCATTTAATCAAACTATGGTTTTTCATGTGCTACGCTCGTAGAAAATGACATTCGTAGCGCTCTACGTACGTCGTAACTGTAGTAACGTAGACGCTACGAAATTTAGTTGAATTAAAACATAATTTAAATTAATTTGAATCTAAATCTAAATGACTTCTAAGTAAAGTAGTAAGTTGTTGAAGTCATTATGCGACCTTATATGTCTGTCTGAAAATCAAACGTCTGAGATCATTAGTCATTTCAGAAATTCTTCGGTATTAAACATAAGACCATACGAAAAGCTATTGGTTATGATAACTCAAAAAGGCATTTAATGATTAGTTACAGAATATTGTGTAAAATACTGTAAATTCATAATAATAATAATAATAAATATAATATTTTATATTCTTAAAATATACATTACTGACGGCTTCATTCAGAGACGTCAATATCAGTTATTAAGTCGGTTTTTACACACAAAATATGTGACTTAATGACTGAATAAATGTTAATTGACCTCTCTGATTGTCGACTTAAATTGATTTTAGGTACGTAAACGATAACATCACCAGAGACAGAAATCTTAAGGCTCTTTTATTAGTTAGTATGTCAGTACGTTATCCTCTCATCAGCAAATAAGTAATGGCTATAGGAAACAAAGGGTGGGACCCTACCATGAAACAATGTAGAACATTCATAATATTAAATATTTACACTAAGACAATCCATTACGACCAGTTACTACGTCGAGCATCGTGAAACCTAGTTAAAAGCCTCTGTGGTCTAGCGATCCGGGTGTTGGACTTGAGTGCATGAGGTTACGGGTTGGAATACCGGGCCGGCCAACAAAAAGGAAATTGGATGTTTCCAACTTTCTATTAAAAAAATTTTGGTCGGGATTGGAAATGTGCCACCACATTGTGGGACTTAAAGTCTTCGGTTAGTCGTGGATACCCTGGTTTTGCCTCTGGTTACCTCTTCGTGGATATGGGCGTGAAGTTTTTTTTTAAGTTAAAATATTCTGTATCACTTTTACTAGGTGGTAGAGTTTCGCAGCGACTCACCCGGATTGGTACCACCGCCTTACCTATTCCTGCCGCCAAAACGTCATGACGTGTTCCGGTTCGGAGGGTAAGGTAGCCGGTAAACTTCCTTTTGCTCGAGGCCTAACATCCCGGCCTCAGGTTGGCAACGCACCATTACCACCTTTGGTGTCTCTAGGCGGCGTGAATTCCTTACCATCAAGCAATCCGTCTGCTTGTTTGTCCTACAATATCATAAAAAAACTTACAGTACTACTATTTAAATTATGCGCTTCAGTTTTACACTTACACTTTTTACACTTTATACTTTTATTTTTAAATTGGCTGACCTAATCGAAATTTAAGCAAAGTGATTAAATATGTATAATAACAACTCTATACAGATATCTTTAAAATACATTCGGATTTCCGAAGCTTGACGAATATAGCCGAAGCGCATAATTTAAATAGTACTAGTGTACCTATGTTTCTGTTATTATCTTTCAAGAAACATCTAAAAGAGCATTTCTTTGACATAGCTTAGATTCTCAATTCGTTCTTATAATTTTACTTTAGGTATATGTTTAGTTTACATACATACATACATATCTTCACGCCAAGTCCCTTACGGGGTAGGCAGAGAGTATCGAGTGCTTATGTTTAGTTTAATTTTGTTTACCTGTTTTGTTAATTTTTTATTTTTTTTTTATTTTATGTGTTTTAATTCATTCAATAGTATATATATAGTAGTTTATTTATTTGTACACTTAGTCTACTTATTTCATTTAGTACTTTCCTTTTATGGGTTGGCTGGAAGAAATTTCTTTTATTAGAGATAAGCTCGCCTTTTGCACTTTGTTTTTCTTTTTACTTTTAAGTTTTTTTTTTGTATGTAATGTCAGTTATGTACAATAAAGAGTTAATAATAGTGTTTACGAAAAATCATAGGCTACATATAAAATATTTTTAAAGTCTAACCTTCAGGCCTCTTGGTATTTAGTAGTATAAATTTAAAATGTTTATCCACAATGCTGTGTTGGGTCGGAAAAAAGTAATGAATTGGATTTATTTAAGAAATCTTGTTTATTATCGCAACGTCTATTAAAAGGGCTCATTTCCTGCTAAATAATTTCTGTTTACTCTGTTTTCTGCGCCTTTAGCTGCAATCCAATTTAGATCCTTATTTAAATTAATGCCTTTTGTAAACGAGGTACAATGACATATCTTTACACCAAATATCTTGCGTGGTAAGCACGGTATTGAGTGCCAAATGTCACGATTTTCTTCTGTCTAGCGTCGTCTAAAGTTAATAGTTTTATAAAAACACTGTTATGGATACTCTCGGAGGGTTATACCCTTAGATAATAGCCGAGCTATTTGATCGTAAAATGTCACACAGTTCTCCTTGGCTAAAAAAAAGACCATTGAGATTTGTATTTAAACATTTCGCTGGTAACAGTTTATCTGTCTTATTTTAATACACTATACTTCGGCAGTGACAACATTTAAGGGTTCTTTTTAGAAGCCATAAATAACTATATCAGTTTATGCAGAAATGAAACTTCTTACGTCAAGCTTTCATAACAAATATTATTAACAAAATGCTGTCTTCGACATAATTCCCTTTTTAAACTTGATATAATACTAATATCATAAATGCCAAAGCTGGAATAGAAAACAAGCTCACGCGGGAAAGTTAAACAAAAAATGGAAATATTTATTTATTTATGTAATAAGATAACAAGCACACAATGATCCTGAAGGCTTGAGACAACCATGACCTATAGACACCAAAGATGTTACAGGTACTTTAATGTCCTGTGGCTGAGAGGTTACACCTAGTAAGCAAGTCTACCGGCTAACCCACAATCTAGAGAAGAACACGACAGACTTTAATGGTGGTTGGAGTAGACAAGGCAGTGAGTCCCAACCCGAGCGAAAGCAGTACAGCATTTTCCCACCAGTAGTCTTGTTAGTAATGACACATGTAATGTACGCTCGTTTCTAACTCCTAGGTAACCTTGCAGAGAAATTAAATTAAATGAAGAATAATTATTTGGGGAATACGTGTGTTAAAAAGTTGTTACAAAATTTAAGCATTCCAACTTATTCTCCCCATTGTGGTGCGCAAATATTTTGATACTTATAAAAATAGTAATAATATTAATATTATTACTTTTTTTAATAATATTAATAATATTAATATTTAATATTTATAATTTTTAATATTTTTTTATGTTAAATGTATAAACGTAGAAAATAAGAGGCATTGAAAATAAATGTCAATAAAAATTAAAAATTCATTAATAAAAAATAATGAAAATAATGAATAATAATAAACTTTACACAGAGAACCCAGACCAACACTGTGAAATATTAAATATTAAAAATAAAAAAATATTAGACAAAACATTTTATTTCATTCCAATTAATCAGGAAATTGCGGGTATCTCCTTCTACTTACTAAATAAGACCTTATTCTATTTATTACTACCATGTGAAACTGGTATTCAGGTCACTGTAGGAAGTTATGAGAAAATATTGAACTAGAAGAGACGCTAGCTGGAATATTCTTTAAATAAGAAAAGAGTAGACGCAACGTAGTGTAGTAAATACTCTTTAGAATGCATAAAGGAGAGAGAACATAGTTAACATCGTAACTTACAACGAGCTCGATCTCGAAACGCGCTGTAAAGCTCTTAAAAAGCTGGACGATGTCCATGTGCTTTTTAATTGGGTTATTTAAATTTTACGAAAGCTTTCATTCATGTACTTTTTTGAAATAAACTGCTTAAAACATCAAAGGAAACGTGTAACTTAGTTCTTATTAGGTTAACGCCTAATATGAGATAAGCAGATGCGGACAGATACGGAAAATAATAAGAAAGCCGGTCAGCTGAAAATAAAAAAAATATATGGTCAATAAAGTAATGAATACAATTATTATGTAAAGAATAAAATGCAATTGCACTGTTCTACTTATTACATTTATTAACTTGTCTGTAATCATCTTAAATGATATGCGGTAATATACAGTCACATTTTTTTTTACAAATCATGTCCTTGGAAGAATTCTCCCCGTTTTGGTTCGGGCTCCTTTGCTTAATAGACCATCTGCCTTCCTGCCAGGCAGCTCGTAAAAGGCGAGCATAGGCTTACCGTCACTAATACTGTTACATCTGACCAGGTGGTAGAGTTTCACAGCGACTCACTCGGATTGGTACCGCCGGATTACCTATTCCTGCCGCCATAACGTCATGACGTGTTCCGGTTTGGAGGGCTTACCCTCTGGTAAACTTACTTTTACTTGAAGTCTAAGAACCCGGTTTCAAGTTGGCAACGCATCATTACCACCTTTGGTGTCTCTAGGCCGCGTGAATTTCTTACTATCAGGAAATCCCTTCCAATTTCATAAAAAGAAGAATGTTTATTTTTTTGTAATTTTTCTTAAGCTTTATCTACTCCGTGATATTATACGTCTAGTCACAAGCGAAACCATCTCTTTTTCAGCTAGTTTGTATTCGTGTCCCCTAAGAAAATCCCGGGATGAATCCTAAAAAAAATTCTGAAACTTGTCCTTATTTCAAAATGAATGATGATTGATTTACAATGCAAGTGTTCTAATAACAAGTAAATAAATATGTTTTTCATTGATATTATTAAAAAAATCTGATTAATTAAATAAACTTACATACCGTAATCTTCACCGTACCTATATATCGGCTCACTATTGGATTAAGTACCTTCGGATCTAAAATAAGCCTTTATTTTGCTAATCCCGCGTGAGCAGTGTAACTGTTGTGGCAAATCATCCTCCAAACGACACAGAATGTGACAAGCCTAACTGACGTTCCCGAGTTCCCCGACCTTTAAGGTCTATATAAGGCACAATCGAGGCAGCGGCAAGTCACTCGTGTGTCGTCGTTTATATGGTACGGTCGAATTCCTGAGGATGCCTCGGTGTAGAGGCGAAACATACGTCGAGTGCGATTTGGTGTTCTCTGTGGTGAGTGCTTCGACAAAGTTGGCGAAGGACGTGACAAGTGTTTTTGTTTCCCGTGTTCGGACTCTATTTGTGATCTGGTCGCGGAGGTGGGAGGAGGGAACTTTAGGTAGGGTTGTCACATGTAAAGAACGTGACAATTTATATTGTTTCTCGAGCTCTTCCTATATTCGTGTTCTGGTCGCGGAAGTGGGTGGTGGGAACGTCAGTTAGGCTTGTCACATTCTGTGTCGTTTGCAGGATTATTTGCCACAACGGTTATACTGCTTACGCGGAATTAGCAAAATAAAGGCTTATTTTACATCTGTTATAATGGATTTCCGCAAAGTAACGCCTGATTCAATAAAATAAGTACCTTCGGCTTGTTTTGGGTGTCCAGATTGTACTTTTAGCGACCTATTTAGAGATATGGGCATAACAATTCAAAGTTTGCATTTTTTTATGATATTGGAAAGCAAATAAGTAAACGTATTTCCTGATTTTAAGAAATTCACGCCGCTTAGAGACACCAAAGGTGGTAATGGTGCTTTGCCTACCTCAGGCCAAGATATTAGACCTCGAGCAAAAATAAGTTTACCGGCTACCTTACCCTCCGGACCGGAACATGGCAACTGCAAGCACAGCCGATACAACACGTTATAGCGGCAGGAATAGGCAAGGCAGAGTTACCAACCCGGGCGAGTTGTTGCGAAACTCTACCACCTAGTAGGATGTCACGGTAGTACGGTTAGTGACGGTAAGCCTATGCTTGCCTTTTACGAACTGCCTGGCACGAAGGTAGAGGGTCTATTCTACAAAGGAGCCCGAACCAACACGAGAAAGATATAAAATATATTAAACAGTATGCATATAAAATATATCAAACCGTAAAATACTAAGTATTTCAAATTCGAGCCCCAAACCTTATATCAATATTGTCAAAGTGTTAAAACCATATTAATTAATAGATCTTAAATTCCACGTAACGAATCGTAAAAACTCTGTGGCAAATTTATTACTTACTTGGGGACGCATTAGAACTGTTAATTCCTCTACAGTCCATAAAGTTGGTCGTAAAAACAATAAGAGTGTCAATTACAGAAAGCCGTAATTGTAACACCAGGAAGCTTGTTATGGACCTTCATGTTTACCTCATTTGCAAATCCTGAAGCGTATTTTCAAATGAGGGTAATATGACGGTCTTTAATATATTGTTATTTAATCGCTCGAAAACTGCAAAAAATTGACTTTCAAATGGGAGTAAATTTTAATATCGACCATGCTGTCAAGATACATGAAAATTTATGCATTTTTAAGTATAATTCAAAAAGCACTGGAAATAAAGTTAAAAAAAGCATGTAAGGGATGTACGATGGAATATTGTGGGAGACTCAAGTTAGTTTCGGGTTTGGAAGAGGATGTACGGCTCAGGTGTTTTCACTCCGCAATATTGGAGAAAAGCATGTCAGTGTAGGCCAGAAGGTTTAATATGGTTTTGTTGATCTCGAAAAAGGATTTGATAGTTTTGTAGGTAAGGAACTTTGGATATTTCACCAGATTTTTTTTATGACATTGGAAGGCAAACAAGCAGACGGATTTGCTGATGGTAAGAAATTCTCGCCGCCTAGAGACACCAAAGGTGGTAATGGTGAGTTACCAACTAGAGGCCGGGATGTTAGGCCTCGAGCAAAAGAAAGTTTACCGGCTACCTTACCCTCCGAACCGGAACACGTCATGACGTTATGGCGGCAGGAATAGGTAAGGCGGTGGTACCAATCCGGGTGAGTCGCTGTCGCTGCCTAGTCAGATGTCACGGTGCTAGTGACGGCAAGCCTATGCTCGCCTTTTACGAGCTGCCTGGCACAGGAAGGCAGATGGTCTCTTCTACAAAGGAGCCCGGACCAGCACGGGGGAGAAACGAACCCCTGCTGCGTGCTGTATAGTCTATATCTACTTAGATCGTAAAGAATATGTGCGGGTGACCGGCATCGTATCGGCTTGGTTGATAATACTAGCGTCAAGCACGGTTGTGTGTTGTCAGCACGCTTGATTATCTTGTATTTGGAAAAGTGCCTTCAAAGGTTAAGGTCTATGAATGTGGGAATACTTATTGGTGACCAAGTTGTGAACTACCTGCTTTATGCAGATGATGCTCTACTTTTGGGCTCTACACCAGCTGAGCCGCAAAAACTGGTCACAGTTAAGGAAGGCGATAATAAAAAAAGAGGCTTACATTTTAATGCGATGAAAACCAAAGTAATGGTGTTTGATTGAGGCATAGCCAGTATGGATTTAAGAGTTTTAGTTGATGATGTAGTGTTAGAACAAGTGACTGAAATTGCATATCTTGGTTGTGCTTTTAGCAGGGATGGAAAGTGCACTACGGATGTAGAAAGGAGAGAGTGTGCAGGGAATAGTGTGAATGGAGCGCTGGGTAAGCTATTCCAAAGCGAGGTTTTGAGTCAAAATGCTAGACTCGCTTTGCATAATTCTGTGCTTATTAAAACGAAAGTTGATATGTCAGAAAAAGCATGAAAGTAGGATAAATGCGATCAAAATAAGAACGCTCCAGAAAATCTATGATGTTACGGTTGCTGACCGCATTTGTAATAGTAAGATCCAAGAAAGAGTAGGATTGAAAGAAAGTGTTGGTGTTAAAATGAGAAAGGGCGTGATCCGCTGGTTCGGTCATGTGGGAAGAATGACAGACGAAAGATTAACAAAGCAGATATACAATGCGAATGCAGGTACCTGCTTAAAATACCATACGTCCTTCTTAAAGTCATGCACTATCTTAAAAAGTGACGAAACAGATATCTAATGCAAGTATGACCTTACATATATTGGGACTGCCATAGCCAGCAAGTCTGGATCAGATGGAATCCCAGGTTAATCGAAAAAAAATACTAAATTTTTTTTGAATTAGATAAATATTATTGAAATTGAATAATATTGTGATACAATCGAGCGTTGAGCGTATTTGAAAAACAAACATATACCTACATCTTATTATTTTAACAATTTTTGTTTTAACAATACAATAGGATAATAGGGCAATTTCATGTGTCATATTATTTTATAGCAATTGTTAAAAATAAAGGGATTACATTGTATTTATGTTGAGGTGTTTATGTTTATTGTCGACTTTCCCTTTATTAGCAATTTGATTGAATTTAAAAATATTCCCCTTATTATTCCCGTGTTGGTCTGGTCGTGCCTGATTGGCCATAAGAGGCAAACACTGGTGAAAATATAGGATTACCAACTACACTACTGGTAGTAGTGATGTACAGCATCTTGTCTGGGTTGACCACCGCGCTACCTATTCCTGCTACCATAATGACAATGTCCCGTCCCTGTCCGGAGGGTACGGTAGCTGGTAGCACAATTACCTTAACACTCCTACCACATAATAGCGACGCACCTAGAACATTTATGGTGTTTTTAGGTTGCGGCTATTTCTTATCTTAAAGGCAGCTGTGTGATTGTGTCTTTCTTCACAACAAAAAAAAATGGGTTGCACTCCGGGAGTGCCGGCAGAAGTGAAAACTTGAATATTAACGTTGTGCATTTTTCATATTTTGGAATGGTTAGGGAATAATTTTGCACGAATTGATTTAATTATCAATATGAAAGTACTATCATTGATATGGCAAAATACAACATTCATTTATTGCGCTATTGTACACAAACATGACAACACGAACATTCGAATCATAAAGGTCTCAGCACACATATCAACTCGGATAGGGATCGTCGCCGTATCGCCTCGAGCCGTTCTTTATTGTTTGTATAAAACTCCATACTGCAACGCACACTAATCGGAATCGTAACGTAATCGCCGCGTCTCTGAACAGGCTCGCGGTAGGCGAGCCGTAAGCGCGGTGTTGTTTAGCTCGGCTACGAATTTATGTACAGGAGCTGCTGATACTGTTTGGTTACGTGCATACGTTAGGTTGCCGCCTGGTTGACGGCGAGGCGAAAGGCGATACGGTGATGATCCCTTTCCGAGTCGATAAGTGTGCGGAAACCTTAACACGGATATATGGTGAACGTTAGCAACAAAAATGAAGCACACGTCATACAGAAAGATGGTGTAATAAACTGAATATGAATGTAGCATGTGTTTAAAAAAGTTTAAAACTAAACACATGACCGTGGTGCTCATAGCAAAAATGGATAAAATAATAACAGCCACG
>NJDC01001954.1:151099-163734 GCA_002245475.1 Calephelis virginiensis | reverse complement strand
GATAGCAACAAAAATGAAGCACACGTCATACAGAAAGATGGTGTAATAAACTGAATATGAATGTAGCATGTGTTTAAAAAAGTTTAAAACTAAACACATGACCGTAGCGCTCATAACAAAAATGGATAAAATAATAACAGCCACGTAATAGTGTCCGACCAATCAAACGCATAGAAACTTAATATGATACATTTGAGCATGTTAGATGTACTACACATAAAATAACCGGTCGCAACACGCTTCGGCTCCAATTCCCATAAGTTTGAACTTCGATTTGTTAACAGGAAATCCGTCCGCTTTTTTTTCTCCCAATATCATAAAACAAGTCAGAACTTTTAATTGTGGTCACATAATTTTATGATATACCTTTGGCTGTGACACTAATAAGTTATTATTCGAAATTTATTGCATAATAAATAACAGTATTAGTCTTCATTAACCGTCACGAAAGGAGAATTTGTATTGCACTGGAATTAACTTTATCTAAAACTAGCTATTGCCTACGGCTTCTGCGCGTGGTTAATGGTGCCACAGGAACATTTTTTCCTGTGTGTTAATCCAAGTTGCCCTCGAGGTGTGTGCCAAATTTCATTAAAATCGGTTCAGCAGTTTTGAGTGAAGAAGTAACAAACATACAAACTTGCGCGTTTATAATATTAGTACGATTATTAACTTAATATACATTTTAAATAAAGAAAAACTTATACTGTTTTACGTATCACCTATAATTTATCATTTTATAAATTTTCGGTTTCGCTTGTGACAGCATCATCAGGGCTAGAACTTAAAACTTGTTTAAGTAGTTTAAGTTCAGTACAAGTGTTTCTTCATTTAAAAATATGAATATTTGGAAGTTTTACCAAGCGCCGACTATGAAAAATATCAAATATAACTTAATACATATTTGTGACAGTGATTGAGTCTTTTACTACTTGTTTTCCTACTTTTGCCTCTGACTCCGACTCTGGTTCTAATAAAATGTTCTTTATTACATCCCTACTTGAGATCTAAGTAATGATTGCACCAGCAGTTTTGTTATTGTTGCAACATTATTAAACGTTCAACAGTTTAACTGTTGTCATACTATTACGTAAAAGTCTCGAAATTTGATAAGTAATAAACTTTTGATTAAGAACAACTGCACTTTGTCCGCAACTTGTTTGTCAGTACAGTCAGCATCAAAATTTAAAAAAAATATATATCTCCGAAGAGATTGGCAGAGGCACAACCAGAACACCTACAACAAGCCGGTCGTGGGTGCCCACGAATACCCGGAGACACTAAATCCCACTATGTGATAGGTGGCAAGCCTATCACCGGGCACATATCCAATCTCGAGCAACATTTTTTTTAGAAAATTGGAAAACCCAAATTTTCTTTCTGTTGCCCGATCCGGGATTCGAACCCGGGATCTCATGCAGTCAAGTCCAACACCTGAGCCGCTAGACCACAGTGGCGATTCAAAATCAATCAAAATTATTAATTGTATAATTCATTGTTTTATCATGAGTCTCCTAATTTTACCAGAAAATTGTAGCTTACAGATGTCATTAGTGTAACAGACGCGTCGCTGTCTTGCGGCTGAGATGTTAGGCAAATTGTACAAGTCTACCGGCTACCCTACCCTCCAGTCCGAAAAATGACAGTCATTATGGTGGCAGGAATAACGGCGGTTGATTAGTACATGGTTAATTTTCTGTACATTTTTTGTTACTAAAATATTAGGATTTTTATACAGCCGTTGGAAACTATCCATCTATTCAATTGTATTGTTGATGAAGTCGACAAAGTTGCAAATTTCACTGAACTTGGCTACTTTCACATTCTAGTATGTTTGTGTTTATGATGAAAATTTTAGATATCTGCATTTCCAGATCTAGGTGCTTATTAAGTTAATTCTGGTATTTATTGGAACGAAGTTCCTTATTGCGCGTTGTGAAAGGAGACTAGGTGGAAAAAATTCTCACGAAAAAGTTGTCACGACACTTTTTGCTATAGTAAGCTATTGTAATTCCCCCTGGGATTCTGACTAGTGCAGACGTGTTTTTGATAAATTACAGTCAAATAAATCTTGTAAAAATATTAAATAGTATAAATATAATAACTAATAACAGTGAACGTCGAAACGTGAATCGCGAGAGATCTGTCATAACTGGACGGAAAGTTATTTTGTACCAAGTCCTCGATAGCAGCTAAATTAAATTGACCTCCGTCACATTGCCCGGCGCAAAACTCTTTTATTTACTAGCTCCCTGGTACTTATTTCTGTGGACTGATTTAAAATGCCGCGTATGCCACCGTCCACGCCAGCACGCCCAGTTGAAATTACAGATATTTTTTTTCATGTTTCTCTGCCTGTATCTCTATAAGACAGATAGAGATAGAGATAACTAGAGATTGATAGAGATTGAGAGAGAGAGGGGGGAGAGAGAACTTCGTTCCACACGGCTGTCCCTTGAACCCTCTCAACTTTTTTAAGAATTTCTATGTATTGGTATCGTAGACTAACAACACCAATAACACAAGCACATAGATTTGCTTATTTTGGGGTTTGATTTAATTTACGATTACGAACTTAATTCGTCTCGTATTATTAATTTTTTTAGTTATTTATACGGCCTATGCAACTAAGCCAAAATATCGACAAAATAATAAACATCTGTCGTAAGTAGCCCATATAAATAATTTAAAATGTTAAATTCAATTTGCTGGTTCAGGCCCGTGTTGCCCTATTCTTTACCTATTCCTGTCGTCATAATGTCAGCACTTGTCGTTGACATGTTCCGGTTTTGGAGGGTAAGGTATCCGGTACACTTACTATTGCTCGAGGCCTAACATCCCGGCCTGAGTTTGGCAACGCACCATTTCCATCTTTTGTGTCTCTAGGCGACGTGAATTTCTTACCATCAGGAAATCTGCCTGCTTGTTTGCCTTCCAATATCATAAAAAGGGATATTTATTTATGTATTATATTTTATTTACACTCTTAAGCATGTAAATCTCTCAATGACTACAAAAAGTATCTTCACGCCCATATCCCCGAAGAGGTAGGCAGAGGTACAACCAAGGCACCCACGACTAGCCGAAGATACTAAGTCCCACAATGTGATAGGTGGCAAGCCTATCGCCAACCGGGCACAATTCCAATCCCGACCAACATTTTTTTATTAGAAAATTGGAAAAATCCAATTTTATTTTTGTTGGCCGACCCGGGATTCGAACCCGGGACCTCATGCAGTCAAATCCAACACCCGGACCGCTAGACCACAGAGGTGACTACAATTTTCTATTAACAAAATCTTTTACTTTAAGTATTGTAGATTAAAGTATGAAAAATATCGTTAAAAAGCACTTACAATCTAAAACAAAAAATATCAATGAATTTTATTTTTTATGTACGAGTTGTTAAGGAACCACTTATTTCAATAAGCTCGAGTTACGCACACGCAATCGCATGACAAAAAAGACTTTCGCTTTAGCCTATAAAATACTTTAGATAATATTTAACGCACGTTTTAAAAAATCACTTTACTAAAGTATTCTTGAAGAGGTGGGCAGAGGTACAGAACCTATATAAAGTGGCTAGTAGCCTCTGTTCTTTATTAACAAATTCTTAATTTAAACATCCGATGGAAAACGAAGGGAGCTAAACACACATCTAAACGGATGCACCAATTTCGATGCGGATTATTTTGTTAGAAATCTGATGTGACCGAAATGGGCCCCCCTGTCTAGATTGCATTTAGGTTTTGTCGTCGATTATTAAACTTTCAATTTTAGAGCTATTTTTAGATGTGATTGACTTAATGTACGAGTATGGCCTTCTATGTATATAGTACATAAAGTATATTTTGTTTCATGAAGCCCTGTCTTAATTTTTAAATACATAAATAGTCTCCTTCACCATAAGGTTGTCTGGCAAAAATCGCTCAGAAGCAGTAAGACCGCCTTTGTGAACCTAAGTTAAATATTGTTAATAAAAGAGTGTGTATTATTTTTAAATTTTCGTACATAATAAAGTGTATACATTCATTCATTATTTTAAAAACACCCAAAAACAGATACAATATATTCATTATACAAGTTTTTGAGCCTGCCAAGATTAGAAATCATTTAACTACTTTAAGCATCATGCAGACGGTTGTAATCACGCCCCATTCACGCCTCCTACAAAGTTGACCTTGATGAAAATTTTGTTTGAATCAAAGTTTGGATTAAATCTACGTTAAACACGGATGCAAACCAATGCTTACATCCAATATAATCCCCGTGTTAGTCTGGGCACCATAAAGAAAAACCCGAAAAACAGATATAGTATATTCATACTCGTAATACAAATTTTTGAGCCTGCCAAGATATCATTTTACTACTTGAGTGTTGGACACGTTATGAAAAGTATGACATTAAACCAATAGTACCATATTCTAAGTAAGTCGCCTCCGTAGTCTAGCGGTTCAGTTGTTGGACTTGACTGCATGAGGTCCTGGGTTCGAATCCCGGGTCGGGCAACATAAATAAAATTAAGTTTTTCCAATTTTCTAATAAAAAAAAATGTTGCTCGGAATTGGAAATGTGCCCGGTTGGCGATAGGCTTGCCACCTATCACATTGTGGGTGGGTACACTTAGTATCTTCGGCTAGTCGTGGGTGCCCTGGTTTGTGCCTCTGCCGACCCTTTTGTTGATATGGGCGTGAAGATACTTTGATTTAAGCAAGTAGCACACGAGACCTTCGTAGAAATATTACAACTAACTTTGCAACAATTTGCCAGTGTAATAATCATATTGCATTCTTCGTGAATGCATCATGCAATAATTATAATTATTGATTAACCGCTACCACGCAATTCAAATACCATTGCATGCCGTGGATACCTCGCGTAACGGTGTTAGTGAATTTAATTAAGATATGGACAAATCTTGTTCAATAATGAAAATAACGAATTAATCAAAAACAAAAGTAATTTTAGTATTTATTTAACTAAGGCTGCAAAAAACTTACTAGGGTACAGTAGTACTATTTAAATGCGCTTCGGCTATATTCGTCAAGCTTCGAAAATCCGAATGTACTTAAAGATATCTATATAGAGTTGTTATTACATGATTAATCATTTCGATTAAATTTAGATTAGTTTAGCCAATGACATAAAAAAAACTATAAAAAGAGTAAAAAGTGTAAAGACGAAGCGAATAATTTAAAAAGTAGTACTATACGTGCTAATGTATGCATTACTAAATATAGCTCTAAACCCACTTTTTGGATGGTGATTAAATGTTTATCTCGAAATCACAACCTACCTAACAGAAAACAACAATAAACTATTCGTTATTGGCCGAATAATAATAAACATACAAAAAAACACATCTTTTTTGGAGTCGGTTAAAAGTAAACAGGTTCTATTTCAAAATTATGTCATGAGTTTGGAGAGAGTCCATAAAATATGACATTGTGTGACATCGTGAATGCCTAAAATGATACCACGTCATAGCATAAACGAAAAAAAAACTGAACGTGTAATGTTTTTTTTTAAATATTTTCGGTGTTACTCAAATTAAAGCTTATCGAAGATACTGCAAACATCCACATCTGTTCAACAAACATAATATATTGGTCAACTCTGAAACAATTTTATTCCTATTTTGTAGCTATGTACAGTACTACTATTTAATTTGTGAGCTTCGACTTTACACTTTTCACTCCTTTCGCACTTTATACTTTTATTTTTAAAGTGTCTGACCCAATCTTAATTTAAGCGAAATGATTAATTATGCGTAATAACAACTCTATATAGATATCTTTAAAATACATTCAGATCCGAAGCTTGACGAATATAGCCGAAGCGCATGATTTAAATTTCTGTGGTGTAGTGTCGTCTAGCGGTTCAGGTGTTGGACTCCAAGGTAGGGCAATAAAAAAAATGTTTTTTCCAATTTTCTAATAAAAAAATGTTGCTCGAGATTGGATATACGGGCCCGGTTAGCGATAGGCTTGCCAACTATCACATTGTGTGACTTAATGTCTTCGGCCAATTATGGGTGCCCTGGTTGTACCTCTGCCTATCTCCTTGGGGATGTGGGTGTGAAGACTTTTTTTTACTACTATAATAACTTGTTTATAGCAGACACTTTGTAACTTAAAAATATTAAACTTATTTCTAAGTTACATAGTGTCTGCATGAAATAAGTTTGAAAGAAATATCATAAACTTGCTTATAAAGTCTATCACTCTAGAAAACACCAATGGTTTTTACAGACGATGAAAAAAAGACGTCCTTTTGCTTGATATCTATAGCAGTTTTCCCCATTTTGGTCCGCGTCTTCTGAGTAGGTATTCTGCTCTCCCGAACTAAGATCATCTGCACCTCAGCCAAGAAGCTCACAAGAGGCAAGCACCGCTTTACCTATTCCTCCCGCCATACTGTCATGTTCCGGTTTAGAGTGTAGGGTAATCGGTAGACTTGCACAATAGGCCTTCCAACCCAGCGACGCACCTGTAACATCAATGGTGTCTATAGGCTACGGTTGTCTCTTACCATCAGAAGAGCCGTTTTTATTTAATGTAAAAATTTAAACGAAGTAGTTGAATATTATTAAAGACAAAATTTGACGTGTACCATGTTATTATCTAGAATATAAAAAAATTGTTAAAATAAGCTCATTTACTATCAGGAATGTCCAGCAAACGTCATTTATACATATAATAAAACAGTAATAAAATTAAACGAGTAAAAGATGTATTTCTTACTTTTTTGTTTGTTGTAGTTTCTACTTACAATTTGTTAAATGATAAAAACAATTATTGCTACTTATTCTATAAAAGATGCAGAATCAAAAACGAGAATTATTAATTTTTTGTCAGTATGTCTGTTCAGTTTTCATGCAGAAACTCGATTTTTACTAAATGTGGTGTATAGCCCTTTCAACATAAGGGATTAAACAACTGGGAATAAGCCAATAACGAATAGATTTAATGGTTATTTTTTCGATAAGTTGTTTACTTGTATTTGAGGTGGTTCCATATAAATGGTATAATGACAAGAATTTTATGAGTTATGTTTGCATGAATTAAATTTATACTCTGCTAAGTAATAACACCAAGGCGGTTTCACTTCGTAGTTTACGTAAATACAGGCAAAAAAACATGTATTGGTATTTTTATGAGCCTTCAACCAATGATTTCACAATATGCCCGAAGGGGTAGGTATAGTTATGCCAGGGCACGACTAGCCGAAGACACTAAGTTCCACAATGTGATAGACGTGGCAAGTCTATCGCCAACCGGGCACATATCTAATCCCGGGCAACGTTTTTTTATATTAGAAAATGAAAAAGAAACATTTTCTATTTTTTTTGTTTCCCGACTCGGGGATCGAACCCGGGACCTCAAGAAGTCGGATCCGACGCCGGACGGAATTTTGATTGAAATGCGTTTTAAAGTAAATCAGGTCTTCTTGCTTTGCGCAATAAAGGCTTGGCTACAAATCTTAAAGTTCAAATATGCTTGCGTTTTATATCAGTGAACGTTCTGTACATTAACTATTACTTATCCTATGGTATAATTCAAAAACCACTGATTAGATCATAATAAAATTTATATGAGACCACTTCTTAGTTACGTCCTACCTTTTAAAAAAAGAATTACCAAATTCTTATGAAATTAGAGACGATTTTTTGCAATTTTACTAAAATTATTCGAATAAACTTTTTTTTGTTAAAACAAAGATAGTTCAAACTTGCAATCTAAAGGATAGATTGAGATCAGAGACGTGACTAAGAAGGAACTCCTTGTGCTTGTCGGGTAAAATATACTTGATATATAGCTCGATAAGACGCGTGAAAGTTATCATCTGGCGGCATCAATATGTAAGATATAGCTATTTCCGGGTTTTTTCCTCTTTACTATTTAAATATCCTTTCTGAGTTCTTAAATAATTTATTAAAAAGAAAATATGAATTTTTTTGAATATTCTTTATAAATAACTACTTATGGTGATAACCACATCGCCCGGTAATTTATGTAGTTAGTGCTATCAGTTTTATTAACCCCCAAAGGAAAGAAAGGTGTTATAAATTTGACGTGCCTTTGTGTCTGTCTGGGGTGTCCTATCTCCTAAAATAATGAGAAGATTTAAATGCATTTTTTCATTTCAAAGCTTAAATGATTGGAATGGTTCTTCGTTACGTTACGAGCAAGATTTGGCGAAGGTAATTAACCATTTTTAACTTTCTGTTTATGTGATAAGACTAAGCAAGTACAAAGTTCTCCTGATGGTATGAAACCCATGCCTGGAATTAAGGGCATAATGCGTAAGTCTACCTACTACTCTACTTTCCGGACTAGAACATGACAATATCTTTATGTGGATATGAATAGGGAATGAAATGTCCGGGTTTGGATCCTCTACCTCGTAGAGGATCCAAACCCGGACATGTTGCTGCACAGCATTCTTAAACCGATGCTCTTACTGGTAATGACCATCGCGCTTATTGTGCCGATGATGAACAATGCATTAATGGTAGGAATCGTTGAACCAGTGATAATCCTAGACAGCTGTCTAGGATTACCACTGGTTCAGCAGTTCAGGTTCTGGTAGCAGTAGCTACTGCGCAACACTTTACCACTTTTAAATAAATAAGTTTAATTGTAGAAACCGATTTCAATTCGTTTTATCAAATACATTCAGTTAATAATTCAAATAGACGATATTCATTTGGATATATATTCATTTGGTCATTGTAATCTCGGATATAGTCAATAATTGAGAGTGCTTCGAAATCTGTTTCATCTACTGCTACATTCACGCAGCCTGATGCTGACCGTATCCGGTAGAGTAAGCATTACCTTTGAATTTGTGACCTATTTCAAACTAGTACTCTAATAGACGTTTCTTGTTTGCTTTTCATTAAGTCTTAAAAAGAGTATGTCTAATATATCTTGTTTTATTGGAGAAGTTTCGCTTATTTTTATAACAAGCTTTTATTTAAACTGCAATGTAGCTATAAATGTTAGGGTATAATTTTGAAACTAAATATTAAAGCAGATATCCTCAACCGATTAAGCTGGTTATTTAACCGACTTGTAAAAGAGAGGAGGCTCTCAATTTGGTCGGTATTTATTTTTTTATGTATGTCCACCTATTTCGCTGAGGTTTTTGAATCGATTAACGTAATTATTTTTTTGTTTGATGCGGAATAGTATCGAATAGGTCCCATAAAAAATTGATTCAGGTTGGCCTATTAGTTTTTATTATATCAGCATTTTTTATCTACTTTCACGTATCCCGGTGTCTATTTTTATTAAATTAAATCAAATCTCGCAAGTAAATTTGATCCAATTAGGTGACTTAGTAACAAATTTAAGGATACATTGACATTCAGCAACATACTATAAAGATATTTGGTAAGGTTACATTATATTGTATAGCCTTATACCTTGCCATAAAGATATTTACTTATAATATTATTAAATCAAATTATTTCAGAAATAAACTAAAAAGTGTTAAATAAAAATAACTACGTTAAAAGATCGACGTCAAAACTAAAAATATATAAAAGAAGATTTAAAATTAATTATTATTCATACTATCTATTATTTACATGTACCATTTAGTAAAAGGTTTGAAGTCGCTGCCAAGCCAATTTAATACTTACTTATAATATAATTATTAATTTAAGGCTTGGCACCGACTTCAAACCTATTAGTAAATAGCACATATAAATAATGGGTAGTATATACCTAATTAATATTACATGTTTTTTTTACTCTTTAGTTTTGAAGTCGGTTTTCTAACATAGTTAGTTTTACGGTATATACACTTAAGTTTCATGACAGTTACATGTTTTGATATAATCAAGCTGATGCGATGATCTACTTAAACATCTTTCCAAAATTATCCAATCATGTGTAGGTTTGTTTGATGCTAGCTGTTGCCCGCATCGTTGCCCGCGTTGTTAATGGTCCCATAGGAACATTTTTTCAGGATTAAAACTATCCTATGTGTTAATCCAAGTTAACTTATATGTGTGTGCCAAATTTTATGAAAATCTTTTTTTTTAGTTTAGAAAAAAAAATGTTTTTGCGTGAAGGAGTAGCAAACAAACATGTACAAACAAATGTACAAACTTTCGCAATCATAAAATTTATAGGATAGGATATCTTGAATAGTCCTTTTCAAATCTAATGCTAAAAATAGTCCTTACAAATAAGAGCTTCCTAATAGTAAACATATTTTTGCTACCAAATATCGGAATTTATTCTATAACGCTACTTAAAGTAATAATTATTTTGACTCTATTAGAATTTCATACCACATGACCACGTAATGGTTTTTATCACCAACACAGAGAAGTTTTTCATTATGGTGTGAGAACGATAAGGTAGCCAGGAAGATTATTTAAGTAAGAGACTTATCAGCAGTTTAACGTGCATTAGCTGTTACTAAGTTTTTGTTCAACTAAAATTGACTGGCGTCTCAGAAACTGGGGAATATTAGCATTCAATTAGCAGTGTTAACTTCTTTGGCGACATGCACGCGTTACCATCAGAAAGGCTTTTTACGTGTTTGCCTTTTTAATATAATCCATACTAATATTATAAATTGTGTTATCTGTTTTTAACTCTATCCAACCTAAACTCTGACCCACTTTTAATAAAACTAGTGGTCACACATTGGAAATTCGTCCATAATATTTGTTTATATCTTGTTGATAAGAACGCCATCTTAATTTCTCAAGACAAACTACTTTGTTTCCTGAATAGTTAATGCGCCATCTGTGATCTTTAATCGTTATCATTAATATATTTGTTTGTGTGTGTCAAATGAATGGTAGTACGTGTAATGTTTTATTGTTTGAAGTAATACACTTTATAACCATTATCATTAAAAATATTAGCGTTTTGCACTTCTCCTATAGATAAACTATAAGTCTGCCAAATTTCATACTCCTCCGTCAGCGCAATTTTCGTAAGGGGTCCAAAGTTTTTGCTTCACGTCTTGATATACTCGTATTATACATTTGATATGCATGTAGTTAACATAAGCTATTTTTTTTGATATTGGAAGGCAAACAAGCAGACGTATTTCCCGATGTTAAGAAATTCACGCCGCCTAGAGACACCAAAGGTGCTAATGGTGCGTTGCCAACCTGGGGCCGGGATGTTAGGCCTCGAGCAAAAGTAAGTTTACCGGCTACCTTACCCTCCGAACCGGAACACGTCATGACGTTATGGCGGCAGGAATAAGTAAGGCGGTGGTACCAATCCGGACGAGTCGCTGCTAAACTCTACCACCTAGTCAGATGTCACGGTGTTAATGACGCCTCTTACGAGCTGCCTGGCAAGGAAGGCACATGGTCTATTCTACAAAAGAGCCCGGACCAACACGGGGTATTTTTTGTTGTTTGTATGAAAATAGTAACTATTCCGCACTGACGAAGCCACGGACAAACAGATAGTGTTCTATAATATTCGTAGAACCCTACTTATCCTATAAAACAACTCAGTGTCATTCAACTACACTCAAAGTGTTGATTGTGGGACCTTAAAGTGAGGTCCCTGTTGAATGATTGAAATTTATTGGTTATATCCTTTTTGATTGGACATGCTCGATTGCAACAAATATATTTTGTTTTAGTATCGCAATGCGGGCAAGAAAAGTGATTCTGAAGTTCGCAAGAGAAATGTATTGTTTAATCGAATTCAAAAAATGTAAGAGGTTATATGTTCCATACTATATTTTTTATACATGTTAAACGATTTGAACCGATTGAAAAAAAAATTAAAATTTATATAGAAGAAGGAATTTTGGACTGGAGGTACACATTGCTATTATGTCTAAATCTGATGATAGATTTCTAGAAAAATCGAGGAAAATGCTTAATTTTTTTGCTAAGTTTATGCTAAGTATTTTTTCATCAGAATAAGGTTCTTAATAAACAATTTTTATTATAAGCAAATAAATAATCCTGGACAAATATCACAAATAGATCTAATTCTAAAGTAAACAAATTATTAGCAATATTAGTGAAAATTTATAGGAAAACCTCCTACACACAAAAAAATACATATTTAATTAAACAGTTCCTAAGATTACGTCTAAATAATAACAGGTCACACGTGGATAACGTTGTAGTATGTATTAGTTGAGAGTCCTATTTTAAACATTATGTAGTAAAACATGAGTCAACTAGCATTTTTTTTGTAGTAAGATGGTTAAATTTTATACAAATGTCAAGAGAACGTCCGTCGAATCAAAAAATATCTTCACGCCCATTTCCCCGAAGAGGTAGGCAGAGGTACAACCAAGGCACCCACGACTAGCCGAAGACACTAAGTCCCACAATGTGATAGGTGGCAAGCCTATCGCCAACCGGGCACATTTTCAATCCCGACCTACGTTTTTTTTATTATTTATTACGTACGTATTTATTACGTATTTTATTTAGAAAATTGGATTCTTCCAATTTTCTTTATGTTGGCCGACCCGGGATTCGAACCCAGGACCTCATGCAGTCAAGTCCAACACCCGGACCGCTAGACCACAGAGGCGACTTCGTCCGTCGAACCAACTAGTAACAAATTGTTATTTAGCAAAATGTTTAACATATACATAAGCCGTAAGTACCTACATTGAGCAAA
>NJDC01001954.1:122239-139178 GCA_002245475.1 Calephelis virginiensis | reverse complement strand
GGGACTTAGTATCTTCGGCTAGTCGTGGGTGCCTTGGTTGTACCTCTGCCTACCTCTTCGGGGATATGGGCGTGAAGATACTTTACCATCTGCAAAATAAATCTATAGTTCGTAATACACAAAAGGCATTATTGCCATAACAGAGCGATCTCTACCAGACTTTTTTGACTAAAGAAAAAAGATTTTATTCATATTAATATTATGAAAAACTAAGGCAGGTATACAATGCGAATGGGGATAGATGTAGGTACCTAGGAAGAGCTAGGTTGACATTCCACGATCAATTTTTTTTTATGATTGTGGAAGGCAAACAAGCAGACGGATTTCCTGATGGTAAGAAATTCATGCCGCCTAGAGACACCAAATGTGGTAATGGTGCGTTGCCAATCTGAGGCCGGGATGTTAGGCATCGAGCAAAAGCAAGTTTACCGGCTAACTCACCCTCTGAACCGGAACACGTCATGAAGTTATGGTGACAGGAATAGGTAAGGCAGTGCTACCAATCCGGACGAGTCGCTGCTAAACTCTGCCACCTAGTTAGATGTCACGGTGTTAGTGACAGTGAACCTATGCTCGCCTTTTACGAGCTGCCTGGGAAGGAAGGCAGATGGTCTATTCTGCAAAGGAGCCCGGACCAACACGGGGAAAAACCTTTAACCTTTAAACTTAGTGAATAAAAATAATCTGAAAAATCCCACGTATTTGAACAAAGGTCATGTGTATCTAGCAAAGACTGACTTTTTAAATATTTAATGAAAGACGTTTATATGGATATTTTTTTATTGTAGTAATATATTGTACATAAGCTGGCACTGTGTTAATTCTTCTTTACTCATGTATTATGTTAACTATTATCCAATTAAAATAACATTGCCCGGATTGGATATGCGCCCATTGCTTGTTGAGTGCTGTGCAGCCACTTCACCTGGTAGGGATCCACCGCCTTATATGTTCCTGCCACCATATTGGCTCTATTGTGTTCTAATCTGGAGGGTAGCCGGTACTTGCACAATAGACTCGTGTGCTTGCTCGCAAACCTAGCAAAAAACATTTTTTGTTTGATATGCGGAAGTCTTGAATTGATAGAGATAATTTACAATAAAAGTAGGTTTCGTCGGGAGTATTTAAAAATGATTAATGAAATGAAATGAAAATTATTTATTTGCGGAATATTTGTGTTAAAAAGTTGTTATAAAGATATTTAAGAATACAACATATTCTACCACATTGTGGTGTGCAAATATTTAGTTAATTTTAAAAAGTTACATATTTCTATAAAAATGTACATTTAAATCACAGCCCTTATTTACATTTTAATAAACATTTTATTTATTTATGAACATAAGTTTCATAATTTGTTATAAATTAATTTAAAGGTAGATTAATTTTTAGTCCTATCTACCGTACACTACCACCGTTTCCAAAGCTAGCCCGTTAAATTTGTGATTATACATAAAGAATAAGTTATAGAAACCTAATCCTAATATACGTGTCCGCGATTGATTCCTAAACTACTTTACCGATTTCAATTAAATTTACACACCATGTGCAGTTTGACTTTAATTGAAAGATAGGATAGCTTACATCTCAATTTAAAAACAACCGCGGATAACAGCTAGTTTATTAAAGGTTTAATAGGTGATCCATTGTATTTTAATTTGTAAATGCAAAAGTGTGTTCTTTCATTTTACAATGCAGCGATATACTAAACTACACACTTGTAAAAGTTAGTACTTTTGATATTTTCCACCGTCGGCGTTTGGTGAAACTTCCAAATATTCATATTTTTAAATGAAGAAACACTTGTACTATTTTACGTATCACTTATAATTTATTATTTTATAAACAGCCTACCGGTTTCGCTTATGGTAGCATTATCAGGACTAGAATTTAAACTAGTACTTTATTTATGTGATTCCAAATTCTTATCTAACATAATAAAATATTGCAATCTAGTGAAAATAGTCTTCCTCTTTAGTAACTCGAAGAAACGCGCTAAGCTGGTGTAGGTCATTACCGAAAAGGGCACAGGTTGAATAGTGCAATGTATTGTAGTTATAGCGACAGGAATAGAAAAAATGGACATGGTTTTTACACGAGGACGCCTACGTATGTTGAATTTGTAGCAAAATTTATACAATTCTTTATGTTACTATTGTAATATTTTCTACTTATCTTATTTTTTATGATTATGGGTCATCTACAGAAAAACGACACACCTATAACTCTATGGTATCTATAAGTCATAGTTATTTTAAACCAACAGGAAATATGTAAACTGTATTATCAGGTAAAATATATATATGGAAGTAGTTGACTAAGTAAAAATTAAAAGCTACGGCGTAGACCATCTACGAACCTCATTTACCTACTTGATATAGTAGTTGTTTCTAAATTATCTTATTTATAACTAGCAACTGTTTTATGCTAAATATAGTTTTAGTTTTGGAAAGTACAGTTAAAGCTAATAACACACCAGCTGAGGTTGATTTATTACAGACTATGTTCGGCAGACGCCATTAATCAGTGTAAAGTAATAAGTTAAATTATTTTAATAACTGCCAAGGCTTTATTACATATCAGTTTTGTTTAAAGTTGTCGGTCTCTACATTTTGGCAACTTATACCTACAACTTTCTGTCTGTTAATATGAAAAATATTAAGAAAGAGAAAAATGTTCGAGATTGAAATCTTTAGCATATTTATTTTCGCTAATCGCCTTTGTGGTCTAGTGGTCTAGTTGTTGGACTTGACTGCTTGAGGTCCCGGGTACGAATCCCGGGTTGCGCAACAATAAACAAATTGCTTTTTAAAATTTTGTAATAAAAAAAACGTTTCTCGGGATTGGACATGTGCCCGGTTGGCGATAGGCTTGCCACCTATCACATTGTGGGACTTAGTGTCTTCGGCTAGTCGTGGGTGCCTTGGTTGTGCCTCTACCTACATCTTCGAGGATATTATGGACCTAAAGATACTTTTACTTTTTAACATAGTAATTTAAACACAGTAAAACTGCAAAAAACAAATCCAATCATTTCTTTACCACGACGAGGTTCGATTATTATCTTTCATACGATAGTTTCATTAGCATCTATAGTGATGTCGTCAATATATACTAAAATATATGCATTATTTAGTATAACTCAAAAACCATTGGATCATTATAACATTATTATGGGACCACCTCGGATGGGACAAATCTTTAAAAAAATCAAAGTCGGTTATTGGCCGAATCATCGCAAAGCAAACATACTTATATAAGATGGGAAACAGTTTAATTGAGAATATCCTTTAATTTTAAGATCCGGGTGCAATAGAGCAAAGTATTTTGTTTTTACTTCGGTTTGCTTCATTTATGATACTTAAATGTCACATATTGTACAAACGGTTTATCTCTTAAAGCTGTTACTGAAATTGCTAGCAAATGTATTTGATTACCTATTGATTTAATTTAAATTATCTAGAAATTACATAAAACAAAAACATAACATGTTTTTAACACTAACAAAAGAGTTTAAAAAAGGTTACTTCAAATTCAGTGAAGCGTTTCCATAGGTTTGAGCGTTCAAATAAACAATCAAATGAAAAATTTAGACTCTTAAATTGTCTACAAAATAATGATTCATCTAAATATCAATAGTTTTATTTAATGCGTTTCTGTTAGTTTTCGCGTAATCACATATTACCTCATTCTGAAAATCTGTCTGTATGTCAGTTTTTATGTTATAGAATTCAAGTACGTGGTTCCCATGATAATGGAGGTAAGCTACACTATACCATAAACGTTAATGATGCGTCGCATCATATGGCCAGGATCTTAGAGTAAGTGTAAAACCTACATGCTACTCTGGACTTCCCTCAAGTATGTAACACGAAATATTTTCGAGAGGACAGGAGAGACAGGCGAGGGAAATATTGGTGGCAGGATTGTGTTACTCTGATACTTCGTAATTACCTCATCCTACTAATATTATAAATGTAAAAGTTTGTGAGTATGTATGTAAGGATGTTTGTTACTCTTTCAAGCTCGAATGGCTGACGATTTGCTATTTGGAACATACATAGATTATGACCTGGATTAACATACAGGCTAATTGTGATTTCGATCGCACAACGGGTTCTAGTGAAAACGCGAGCAAAGCCGTAGGCAACAACTAGTCCAAAATATCTTCAAAACTGTTATCCTGCCAGTGTTTTAAGGAAACCATATACACATTTACCTCTTTTAGGATGAAATATACGAAGTTGCTAGTTTGATAAAAACATTACTATCAAATGTTATTCTGTAATTATATATTTAATAATTATCATTTATATTAGTTTTGTTATAACATGACTAACTTGTCTCTTCGTCTGCGTCAAAGTTGGTTAAATTGGCATTTGTTGGCCCTTATTTTTTTTTTATAGAAGAGAAGGCAAATGAGCAAGCACTTTCATTACTTTCCATCAGGTGACCTACCTGATGGAATGACTTTTAAGGAATGAGTACGCTCTTTTCTTGAAGGTTCCTAAGTCATAATCGTTTGGAAATACCGCCCTCGGTAATTGATTCCACAAAGGTGTTATACGGGGTAAAAAATGTCTTCGGAATTACACAGTTGTAGATCGCCACGCATCGAGATGATGGGCATGATACCTTAAGCTCTGACGCGATGTCCGAAGGTGGAAATCAGAGGCGGGAATTAAACCAAACAACTCCTCAGAGCATTCCCCATGATAGATGCGGTAGAGAATACTGAGAGACTTAACATCCCTACGCAACGCCAAGGAATCAAGCCGATTGGTAATTGCCCGGTCATTGACAATTCGAATTGCTCTACGTTGAAAGCGGTCAATTGGAAGGAGCAGTACCTGTGGAGCCCCTGCCCAGAGTTGAGAACAGTACTCCATATGAGGCCGAATTTGCGCTTTATATAGTTGTAAGCGATGGGTCGGCTTGAAATACTGTCTCGTTTTACTGAGCACACCATTTTTTTAGGCTATTTTAGCCTTCTCCTTCAAATGACCACGAAATTGAACATTACTCGAAATGTCAACGCCGAGTATACCAATGCAGGCTGTGGCACATAGGGAAACGCTTTCAAATCGGGAGATTCACAAATATATAATTTAGTCGTAGTGGTAGGTACAGTTATAAGCGTTAGATATAAAACAAAAAGTCAAAAGTGACGTGAAAATATTGATTATAAAAAAGCAAATAAATACATAAGATTGTGGCAACCACTTCTACGTAAGTACGCAAATATTTTCAATTCAATATAATGGGATGTATGATTTCAAACTTTACATTTTCTACGACAAAATATATTGTTATTTGCTTTAGTATGTAGTTAAGATGTTTCACTTTAGGTGTAAAATTTTCGAAGTCCTTAGTGTATGCCTAGGTACCATTTCTAAATGCCAAATTCCTGTGGAATCTACACTCTGGATTCGTTTTTGATAGCAATTAGTATCCTTTTCATTTTATGCACTCCTAAAACTAATACTAAATCTTTAGAATGGCGCAATTCATTTTATCCAATATAAATATCAATGAAAATATCTTTTCCCTATCTTACGAAACTTTTCTAAAAAAAAGCAATGTATAAGGAAACGTAAAGTCTCCATTGTTTCAGTAAAAAGAGAGCGAGATGAAAGGGCCAAAACACAGTTTTCAATATCTTCTGAAAATATTTTTTTATTATAGGATAACATATAACAAAGTAATGGAAAAACATGACGCTTAAAACACCATATAAACACATTTGTAACACTAATAAAACTATTGTAAAATCAATAAAACTAGTGATATTACAGCTGTATCTAGACAGGAATGTTTATTAGTGTGCTATGTCGGAATGTTTACTCAAGTTCATAATTAAATTTTATTGTCGTTTATAGTTCTTTGGTTCACGGAGAAAATGGCACGCTTAGTGAAGTCTTACAATATAGCACTCACCAGACTTAGGGGCATGGGCGCGGCGCGTCGCTCACGGGCGCACTCCTTTAGCTAAATGAATCCCTTACGAAATACCGCTTGTATTATCTTCATTTCCGCAACGAATACACCGTTCATTTAAGTCAGAATAAGATATTCAAATATTATCCTTCCACCCGTTTCGCAACAGACCGATCAATTGTCAAGCGATTACATGAATGAACCCTAAACAACTTCGCTACTTATTTACTTTTTGACGTAACCGCTACGTGGGTCTACACCATAAGCTTATCAATATTAGAGGATTCACAGTAATTAGTTAATGCAATGTATTTGGCACAACTAAAACTAAGTTCACGGAGCGACCAGTAGTGAGGCCTAAGCCTGACGTGTCCGTGTCGTGTACTGGAGCGGTAGACGGCGGTGGCGGAAGGTCGGGGATGCCGGGAGCGAGGCTCCGCGTGAGCCCGGGCTCCGCTGACGTCAGCGACGGCTCGGCGCCGTGCGGCCCTACTCACCACCGTCGCCGGCCAATTATTATTTTATATACACGAATGGTGACGGCGTGAAACAAAAGGCGGCGGCGGGGCGCGGGCGGAGAGCTCTCGCCGCAGAAGCGACCCGCGGCGCCATCTAGCGAGCCGCTCGCGCCTACTCCTTTCGGTCTGCGGGCGATCGAAACGAAAACTGCGCTGGGCGACAACACTATCACAGCTAGGAGCACTGGGGGTTTAAATGTGTACCGTGGTCAGAGCGTGGCTGCGTGTGGTGTTGGCGGTCGGGTGGGCCATGCTGTCAGGCGGCGCGGGATAGGCGCGGGCCGGGCATGGCGGGCTCCTGCTCGACACTGCGGTGCGGGCGTCCGCGGCGCGCGCTGCACGCCACTGGCCCGCGCACGCCCGCGCCCGCCCCCCGCTGCGCGCGCACCGTCGCCGCTGCACCCGCGTGCACCGGCACCACACCACAACACACGCTACCTATCGATTGTCGACTTCGCTCATTTATACATGTTTTGAAAGGTCGCTGCTATGCACTTCGCGTGATCTTATTACTATTAAACAAACATATTAAACTTAATAAAACATTCGTACTAAGGGTTATACAAATTCGCTTAATAAGCACCATTTTGATTTGTTAGTAGCAAACAAGTTAAATGTGTATATGTAATGTAATGTGTGTAGTAATTTAAAAACAAACACACATTTAGTGTTTTACATCAAATGTGTACTCTTCAAATTAGGTTTCTCAAACTCCATTGTGTGATAGCACAGAAACACAGAAGACGGTCTGGCTATGATCCAACCCGATAAAGTTTTGCAATAGACATGTAACTAAATCAACAGTAACTACGTTTTGATATTAGTCTAGTTTGGCGTTTTTTTTTTTCAAACTAATTCGTAGAACTATAAGGAACTATTTTGCAAAATTGAAATTAAACGCTATAAGCGATAGTAATTACCACGTAAAAATGCACAGAAATAAAATATAATCAGTCTCATCGCCTACGCTTTTCGTAGATCACCTACGCCGCCGTAGCTGTTGGTTCGAATTTATTCGATGTGGGTTTTACTAAACGGTTTTATTTGATTATTTTGATAATAAGTCATTTTTAAAGGTTAAGCCCACGCATAATTAGAAAATCTCTGTAAAATTTATAATTTCTCAAGCACACTGTTTTAGAGAATGTAATACTTGTTACTTGTTTTATGTTTTCTTAACAAGCCCACGGCCCTCCTAATACGTCTGTAAAGCTAGAAAGGTCAAGTCGGCAGAAGCACTCGTATTGTATCTCAAAATTGAGTGCTCATTTATTGCTAATTTAGTGCTGACAACATATTTGGTGCTGTGATAGGGGGACTAAAAATGAGAACGCTGCTAACTTTTCATTTAGCCAGCAGTGTACCATTTGTGACCACTTGAATAAAATTAAGGTCAGTATCAGTCCTTCTCACTGATAAGCCCAAAATAAAGTATGCTACCACCCCGTCTCACTGACAGTCTAGAATAAAATTGTGGTCAGTATCAGTCCTTCTCACTAATAAGCCCAAAATAAAGTATGCTATCAGTCCATCTCACTGATAGTCTTGAATAAAATTGACGTTACCGGTCCTTCGCACCGGCAAGACTCGGTCATACATTGTGCATTAATTTATGGTCAATACAACTGGATGGACCTTCACTCGCATCCTCAAAGCTTAACTAATTTGGAGTATGACCTTATGGCATCCTTCTAATGCGGTCATGATCATACTTGTAGGTTCTATTACCAGTTGAGGATTTTAAAACCTATTGATCGCCATTAAGCAATTCAACTACTTTAAAAGGACCTTTGGATTTTTAGTCAAGCCTTACCTGATTTCGGTCTTCAATTTTAATTAAAACTAAATCATCAATAACAAATTTAACTATTTTCACTTTACTTTTGTCAAAACAGGACTTTTCATAATTTAGCACTTTTTTCATATTCTGTACTGCTTGTTTTCTTACTTCTAAATTAACTAATTTTTCACTATCGTCATCTATCCACAAAAGATTAAGGGACCTATCAAAAGTTCTAATGGGCTCGATTTTGTGACACTATTAATGGTACAATTTAAAACTAACTGCATGTCCACACTTTTTTGTAGTTAACAATTATACTTTTCCACAATATACTTTATATAACACTTTTTGTTACTATCTAGTACAAAATAAAACGTGTGTATACAATGGAATTCCACCAAGTGCAGACGATAGCAAGTATAGATTCTCACTGCACGTCTTTTAAACCGTCCTGCCAAGATCTATCGGAAGCTTCGATAAATGTAAGCACACTCTTGAGAGTTCCCATCACTCTCAACCTACCCGTTGGCATGACTAGAACTTGTAGCAGTCAATGGCAGAGCCACATTGTGCGATTGAATAAGTGACTAGTGACGATATGGCCGATAAAGCCATTTACCCGAGTCTCTTCAACCGCTTTACCTTTAACATAATCACGGTTAAAATAAAGTTAAGTATTGTAACAGACCTCTTTTAATAAAATTTCTAAGCTTACTATGGTTTATTTTACATTCTCTAGACACCAATCAAGTGTAGCAAAGTACACCTGTTTACTACAAAAAACAAATTTTGCTATATGACTGAGGCCAATCAACAAAGACATTAAATCATAGCTTTAATGACTAACAATGTTTTCAAAATTTCTCAAAAAGTCCCAAGTTTGCTTCCGCTAGGGAATGCAGAGTCGTCACCAATTTTGCGGTCTTTGCTACAAGGCTAGAACTATACCACCCAGAATTACGACACACTGCTAACCCATGGACTACTACAAAAGGTAGATTCCGATATTGAATGGGCCACAGCTACGGCACCCTGATGCAGTCGCCAACAAACAGAGCTCAATTCAGATGTAAACTAGACTCAGGATCCTCGTTCACCTTATTATTTTCACTTACGTCAATTGGTGTTTGACGTCCATTTTCTTAATATATAGTGAGTAAATTTGTAGGTATGTTTACAATTAAAAGCTCTCAGCGTGTAACGACCACCTTCCAAAAACCTCAAGACCTTAAACTAACATTTGAATTTCAAATGTAACTTTGTTTGGTTTTGGTATAAGCTATCCAATAACACAATATCGCGAACCGAAAAATCATTAAGTTTCGATTTTGTCATATGAAAAAGGATTTCTCGTATTCTGCGCACTATCCAGAGGCGAAGCCTTTAAAGTACGGTTCATTGTACAATTTAACGCGAGTTGTACCTAACCTAATACGTGTCTTCGTCATTGTCACTAACGTATGACTAAACTCGTTCTCGAAATCAAAATACAATCTTATTCAACTTCTCAGATTATCACATTCACCAACTAACATTTTTTTTAAACAGGGTAACATCTCTTTTAAAAACATCACTTTTTATAAAGATCTGCAACAAACATCCGCGTTTAGATTCATAGAGAGGACACAATCTATTCGCGTCCATATGAATTCACTGGTACCTGACTAATTCATCGTTACTTCAAAGTTTAAGATTACTTTGATAAACTCATAGGCTATCAATGCTCACTCGTTAAAGAAGATTTGCATGTGACCTATAGCTAATAATCCAGAAATTCCAACTCCACGAGGGCAAATTGGAATACTGATAGCCACAAAACCCAGTTTCGTAGAAGTCACATGTTACAATCAACATCTGGTCAGCCAACTGTTTGAATCTGCCTTCACATCGTCAGTCATAATCGTTATTAAATAATCCTCATTCATATCACACTCAAACAACAAATCTCTCATTAAACTCATTCATGCTATCGCATAGTACAAAGGGGGTTTCAATCTCACTTCTGATATCGGAGTGAAACACATCATACGTACTGGCCGATACATGAGCCACCGGTCTGGTAGCCCGAGAGCGCATAACTTGTGGGTATTGGCTGTTCCTACGTAGCAGGACCAGCCTCTGTTACTAAAGAACTAGGAAATATCAAAATAAAGCCGTAACACGTGATCCACCCGATCCTGACATCCACATTATCATTCAGTATCTCGCACTAACAACTATAGCGTAAGCCTATTCTTTGCCAAACAAACCATCGTGAACATTAAGCACAAGCAACAATAAGCATTCTACTGTGACAACAAAAGTAAGCCCCTGAAGGGGAAAGGAGAGCTCCACCCCGCCCTTCCTGCGTCAGTGCCAACCAAATAATGACCCCGAAATAACCCCGAATGAGCCACAACCCGGGCCTTAGATCATAATTGAATTAACTATTACGATTTAGAAATATCTCTTTGCCATCCTATGACAGGGAGAGACCTATTACCAGTGGCGACCTCCGTACTAGACAGCGGTCCGAACAATGCAAGGCGTTCACAAGGAATGTCTCACGAAGCATGCTTGCTTCGACTTATATAGCCGTAGCAACCGATAAACAGGCTGATAAGATTACACCTGCAAGCGTACCTGCTACTGCACGTTGTGTTTACTTGAAGCAATTGAATGCCAATCTATATTGTGCTAGTTGCTACGTCAACTATACTAATAACCACAGTAACTAAGCCACGCATACGACCTTGCGACATATTTATATTTTTAAATAAAGAAACACTTGTACTGTTTTACGTTTCACTTATAATTCATTATTTTGTAAAAAGCCTACCGGTTTCACTTATACAGTGTCTTTATTTAAAAATATTAATATTTTACCGATCGATTTTTTAATATTTTATTTATACTTATAAGACAGGAGTATATGTCTATTAGTGAATATTATTCCGCTAAATATATTAAATTTCATTATAAAAACAACAAATTTTTTTTTCAATGTAATATTTTTATGAATTACCGATTTAAACCTTCACCTCACGGAGCATAACACTACAATCAAAAATTGTTAATAACCTCCAACAGAACCTACATATAATGTACCTAAGAACCATCTCAATCTTATTTCTTTTAAGCTAAATAATTCTTCTCATAATCTATATATTTAAAAATTATATTGTACAGACAGACAAACATAGATAGTCAAACTTTTCCGACAGGGTTGAAATACAGTTTTATAAATATTATTAATAAACGGCTATATACACTGATAAGGGAGAAATTAAACTACATTAACATAAAATTATTGCATTTAAGCGAGAGTTGGGCATGTCAGAAAAAGCATGAAAATAGGATAAACGCGGTTGAAATGAGAGCACTACGGAAAATCTGCAGTACAAAGCTCGCTGACCGCATTTGTAACTGTGAGATTCGAGAAAGAGTGGGATTGAAAGAAAGTGTTGGTGTTAAAATGCGAAAGGGCATATCTGCTGGTTCGGTCTTGTGGAAAGAATGACAGATGAAAGATTGACAAAGCAGATATACAATGCGAATATGGAAGGATGTATGTACCCGGGGAGATCAAGGTTGACATTCCACGATAAAAGCACTCTGATATTATCCGAGGGTGGTGTCAAGAGTCTCCGAAAACGGCATGTTTTTTATGAAAAGGGTAATGAATCTGAAGGAAGCCAGACAGGTTTGTCAGGATCGTGAATTCTGGAGCTCGACACTCTCTGCCTACCCCGTAAGGGTTTTGGTGTAAAAATATGTGTATGTGTATGATGTATTAACATAACCAAGAATTACGCAAAACTTCGGTGCTAGTGCTGTGCAGCAGCTCGCCCTGATTGGCGTGATCATCATTTAAGTGTTAAAACGTATGGTAGAACTTAGACTGGTACATCTGGTTTAATATTCTGACTATAAGAGACGGTTGTCTCTTACCACCAGACGAGCTGGCTGCCATTTGCTCCTATTCACCCCTAGTCTTGTGTGTCTAATACTTGACACGTAAGGAAACAGCAGGAGTCCCTAGTATAGCAAAATTTAGAGCGAAATTTATAACAAAATTTCAAAGTTTTTGTTTTTATACACTCTATTATAGTCGAAATAGCTTAACCGACTTTAATGATTTTAGGAATTAGAATATATTAGCAGAATAGAGGGTGTACAATAGACTACCTGTCTTTCTGGCTGTTTTATTAGGCGAACATAAGATAAACATTTATTTCCAACAAGGCAATGCCAAACTCACTTCACTTAGACACATTTTGTCTCTGATATAAATATTTAAAAGTAAAATACTATTAAGTATGGTTTGTAGTCTAGCGGTCCAGGTGTTGGACTTGACTTCATGAGGTCCCGGGTTCGATTCCCAGGTCGGCTGGTGATAGGCTTGCTACCTATCACATTGTGGGACTTAGTGTCTTCGGCTAGTCGTAGGTGCCCTGGTTGTGCCTCTGCCTACCTCTTCGGGGATATGGCGTGAAGATACTTCAACGTATTTTCGTAATTGGACATAACAAAATTTCTTGTGACATAGTTATTTTTGTGACATATTAAGAAATGATAGCTATAAAAAGTTAATGAGTTTGCTAAATTTTTAAATATTAAACTAACTATTAAATAAAGAAAATAACATTGCGATTTAGACCCCATTTTCTAAAACATATACCGTCTTATAGTAGTACTATTTAAATTATGCACTTCGGTTATATTCGTCAAACTTCAGAAATCCGAATGTATTTTAAAGATATAGAGTTGTTACTACACATTATTAATCATTTCGCTTAAATTTAGATTAGGTCAGCCAATTTAAAAATAAAAGTATAAAGAGTAAAAAGTATGATAAAATTACTTCCTTGTAATTAAAAATGTATGCTCAACAATCCCATTGGTAATGCGGGTAGTTTTAAATTCAAGTTTCGTTAGTTTTTTTTTTAACATAAGTAAAAAAAATAACTTCGTATTTTGTTTGACAACTCTTTGTAATAAAAATGCAATCTGTACAGACCCATTTCAACTTAACGTATAACTCTTAATTTTAGGTCATACTCATCCAAATACATAAATGATAAAGCCACAGTAAGAGGGTGACCTATTAACAAAACAGAAGTCTCATTCATTGTAGTTTCCTTGATGGCAGCGCGTAAATATTCTACTTTGAAACAAACTCTTTGTACGTTGTGTATATTTTAACTGAGTGAAAAAAAACGAGGAGGTTCTAAACGGCCTATATATTTTTTATGTATGTATACCAATTTCTCCGTGGTTTTTGAACCGATTTACGTAAATCTTTTTTTGTTTGATGTGGAATAGTTTCAAATTGGTCCCATAAAAATTTGATTCCGGTAGGCTCATTAGTTTTTATTTTATGAGCATTTTTTATCAACTTTCATGTATCCTGATGTTTGTTTTTATTAAATTTTATCATATCAGCAATAAACTAAAAAGTATTAAATAAAAATAACTACGTTAATTAAAACCGACTTCAAAACTTAAAAGTGAAACGTAATAAAGATTTAATAATAATTATATACTACCTATTACTTATATAATATGCTATTAACCGATAGGTTTGAAGTCGGCGCCAATCCAATTTAATACTTATAATATAATTATTAGTTTAAGGCTTGTCACCGACTTCAAACACATTAGTAAATGTATAATAAGTAGTATGTAATTATTATTAAATCTTTATTGTTTTTGACTTTTTACATTTGAAGTCGGTTTTTATTAACGTAGCTATTTTTATTTTTTTTATCTGTCGCTTGTCTTCACACGGCATTTGAAAGTATAGTTGAAACGCTACAAGCACCGAGCTTTTCTTATTCAACTGCTGTGAATTATGGAGATAAACTTAAATCGGGTCAAAAGGTAGAGATTTTTGCCTTTACATTGCTATTCTTGGTGTACGGTGCCAATTTTCCGCCAGTGCAAAATTTATTTTGTTTAAGTTTTTTCATATTATTGCAAACTCGTGGGAATTTAGTCCGACTCTACGAAAAGACGTTCTCAATTCGGCCGAAATTTTTGAAGTGAAAACTTTTTTAGCGGCGTTGCGCACTTTTTCTGGAATGGGTAAAAACTTCTAAAATCACGTCAAGACACGTGACCTGATATTTAGTAAGACGGCGCAGGGCGCTTGCGCGAATGTTCGTGTTGTTATGTTTGTGTGCGATAGCGCAATAAATGAATTTTGCATTCTACCACATAAGTGATAGAACTTTCATACTGATAATTAAAGCAATTCGTGCAAAATTATTCCCTAACCATTCCAAAATAACAAAAATGTACAAAATTATTATAGAATAGAACATAATATATTTTTATTCACATTTACCTTACAACAGGCACTTGTGAGGAGTCTATATACTCGTAATACTAAAATTACGACCGGATCGGAACATCAATTCAATTATTCAAGTGCAACCAATTTTTTTTTGTTTGCGAGCTAGTTACGCGGTAACTTCGCCAATAACTAACCGATTTTGATGGTTATATTTTAGGAAGACATGTCGTTATTTCGAATTACATAGTATTTATTTTATGTTAGTGTTACAGGTAGATCATGATTCCGAGGTAGTTTCGACGCATTAATTTTATTATGATCCGCCCAGTGGTTTTTGAGTTAATGATGTATACATTTTTCGTTAACGTTTGTTTCGCTTAACTTTCCTTTATCTTGGCGATCTCTCCATTGATGATGTCAATATAAAAGAAAATGAATGCAATATTAAATATAACTCTTTTATACTTTTATTTGTTTTTTACACTTTTACTCTATCAATGAAGAGTAGATTTGCTTTGACTGCCTTATTGTTCGAGATACTAACTACCTGAGAAACTAACACCTGACTCTACCAACCAACCGCGAGACTTGGATTCGATTGTCAAATATACCCTTGTGTCATGAACATTTAGATGTCTGCATTTCTGGCTGTATATGAAACTTATTTTGGAACACTTACGTTATGGCTTTAGGAATCCGAGTCGTTGCGTAACTCTACTACTATTTTAGGTATACATATGCACTTATTAAAGAGGCGTATTAATTTCTTGATTGCTGCTTAAGAACTCTTTAGTAATATGTTCGCTCGTTGGCCAGTTCATCTTATAAAAAAATGTTGCTTAAAATACTTTTAGATTATTTTCTATCGTCAGTGCTTGGTGATGTTCAATATTTGCTTATTTCTGCAGGCATTTGTGTGATGAACATTTAGATGTCTTTATTTCCGAGTCTGGGTGTTTATTAAATTTGTTCTTGTATCTATTTAAGTATTAAAATCGTTACGTATTTTTATTTTAGCACTTGCCCTGCGCTTGGGATAGATTTCTATAAATTTTAAAGAAAGAAAAAATTTCGCCCCAGACAGCATTTGAACCTGTAACCTTTCGTCTCAAGCCGACGAATGCTCTAACCAATTGAGCGACTGAGGATTCAAGTCCCGTGGCGAAATTTTTAATTTCTTTCTAACCCGTTAACGCGGGTAGTTATGTCCTATAGAATCCTAGTATTGAATCCTCAGTAGCTCAATTGGTTAGAGCATTCGTCGGCTTGAGACGAAAGGTTACAGGTTCAAATCCTGTCTGGGGCGAAATTTTTTCTTTCTTTAAAATTTATAGAAATATTAAAATCGTTGATTAGCACGTATAACACAAGCATATAATTTGCTTATTTTGGGGTTAGATTCTGTATATTACTCGTATGTAATTTGGAATGGGATATTTAATTATTTAGTACTAAAGCGGTAAATACTATAATGTAAAGTTAAACCTTGGATTATTACTTTATTTTTGTTTATTAACAAGATGGCTGCTGTAGGATTCGAGAGTTAATACTTTTGAAGTAATATAAATTGGTGATTTTTCTCAATTAACACAATGATCGATAGTTTTTAAAACTGCCAACACTGTTATTGTCCAGGGATATTTAATTACTGTTTCGTTGTTTTTTCCTCGTAAGGTAGGAAGTAATTCAAAGGTCCAGTTTTTAATAAAGACTAGCGACCCGATACGTGCTTCGCTACGTATAAACTGCTTTAATCAAAGCACGTCCAAAAAGAAATGACCGCCTAAATGACATAACACAACAAAACAAAAAAAGAAAAAAAAACAACTGAAAAAAGTTTCAATTGGACTGAAAAATACCCATTAACAAAATGATCCGCTGTTTGTTGAGTTCATTTGTTACAAAAAATGTGATAAATGAAGAATCGCTCAAACCGATTTTATGAAAACTTCATATAAACCATTTACTAAATAGTCTGAACAAAGCCTAAACATTTGGTTTGGACAGGTGAGCCCGTTCTTGAGTTATACAATTACAACGAAAAGGGGCTTTGATTTATGTATATAGATTAGACAAGTAGTATTTGAGTTTCAGTTTATAAAGCATTTCTTGTGCACGTAAATAACGTAAAAAAATAAAGTTGTTTTTGTTGCAGTCAGCTTTGCTTAGCGACTTAATTTTTCAATTTTTTTTTTTAAATAAATTATTAAAATAATATAAAATCCTAATTTTAAATAACACTGTTTTAACTGTTAAGTATGAAGGAGCGACACAAACATTAATATTACTTTCATAGGTAATTTTACTTTTTTTATTTACTTTAAATGCGTGAGGTCCCGGGTTCGATTCCCGGATCGGGCAACAAAAAAAATTGGGGTTTTCCAATTTTCAAATAAAAAAAATGTTGCTCGGGATTGGATATGT
>NJDC01001954.1:99209-115169 GCA_002245475.1 Calephelis virginiensis | reverse complement strand
ACAACTTACACTAATTGAATCTAACCCCAAAGTAAGCAAATTATATGCTTGTGTTATGGGTGTTAGTCAAAGATACTAATACATAGAAATACTTAAATAGATACCAGAACAAATTTAATAAACACCCAGACCCGGAACTGCAGACATCTAAATGTTCATCACACAAATGCCTGCCCTGCTGCAAATAAAGAAAAATAAAAAGAGAACCCAAACCAACACATACAATTTTATTTATGAAATATATACAAATGCATGTAGTAACTCGATAGTCAAACTCGATTGTCACGGCACTACGATAATCAGTGGTTTTAAGTGTGTTCGCGTATCTCTTGATCAACAATTAAGTCTAACGATTTAGTTTAATTAGTTTTTGTAATCCTGGTCAAACTGAGTCCAAATTTATCACTAATACGTATACAAAACAATATACTCTTAGATCATTAAAGCTGCAAAGCTTTAAATACTACTGTTTGGATCTTGACAATTTCTTAATCATGTCTACACACCTATGAAAAAACTATCCAAATCCATTCATTATTGGCCGACTAATCGCTTAAGAAACATACAAAAATCCAAACAAAAACACGAAGAAGAATTCACAACCTTCTCCTTTTTGAGGTCGGTAAAATGTGTTTGAAATAATATTGCTTCGTTTTTTGATACGTGTGTTTTTTGACAATGTGCTATTACTACCTGGTATTATCTACTATTGCTATAATAATCCCCTTTAAAACTTTGTGAATTTACGTACATACGTACGTACATATGTACGTTGTTGAACTGTTTTTTTTTATTAATTTCGTTTAAAACAAACAGAGAAAAATATGTTGATCCAGTTCAAGGTACCGGGAAATGACTAACATTTCTACACTTGTGAGCTCATAAAAATTTAAAATGGTTCCGCTACGCAAAATCTCTATTAAATTTTCAATAGGCCAAAATATACCTCTCCAATAAAAACATTTATTTTGTAGCTATATACTAATCTTATTAAGCCGGATTTTTGTTGTCGGGATTTTTTAATAAACGGCTTAAACTTCTTACACGATATATAGTTATATATACATATATATTAATTTTAAAACTACACAAATACTTTGATTGTTTTCTTAAATTTTTCCACTGTTAGCACGTTTTTGTACTTATACCATTCAAAACATTTTTATGTAAAATGTTGCCGAGATGAAACCTAGCTTTGTGAAAAAATTTGAGATTATGTGTAGATTTTAGCTTCTTTCTGTAAACGCTCTCACTTAGCCTCTGTGGTTTAGCGGTCGGATTTGACTTTATAATATCTCCAGTTCAATCCCCGAGTCGAGCAACTAAAAAATCTAGAAAATGTGTATTTTCAATATTCTAATAAAAACAACGTTGCCCGGGAATGGATATCTGCCAGGTTGACAATAGGTTGCCATCTTTTACATTGTGGAACTTAGTGTCTTCGTCTACTCATGGGTGACCTAGTTGTGACTCTGCCTACCTCTTTTGGGATGGGGGCGTGAAGTTACTATTACTAAGTCAAAGGATATGACTTAACAGTCTTGTCAAGAGAACCATAGTATAATAGCGTAATACAAGTAGAAAAGTAATGATCGAACAATATATTCTTCACCTTACGTCTATGAGATGTTTTATTGGATATGGTTTGCTACCTATAACTTAGTAGGAATTAAGTAAAAAAAAAGTATCTTCACGCCCATATCCCCCAAGAGGTAGGCACAACCACGACTAGTCGAAAAGATGTGATAGGTGGCAAGCCTAACGCCAATCGGGCACATATCCAATCCCGAGCAATGTTTTTTTCAGAAAATTGGAAATACCCAATTTTCTTTTTGTTGCCCGACCCGGGACCGCAAGCAGTCATGTTCATAAACTGCACCGCTAGACCACAGAGGCGGTTAGTACCTTTAAGTACCTTTGGCTAATAGTGGTTGTAGTACCATTTTGAGGATAAGGATGTGGAAAGGTTTACGTATATCGATTGTCGATTTTCATTTCTTTTTCCAGGAGTGACGTAAACATTTTCTTGAACTGAATACAGGACTAGAAACAACTTACAGGTGTATAATGGATGTTATTTAATTAGGACTAAAAGTCTGCAGTGTGTATGCTGCAGCTTAAGAATGCGGTTAGGGGAAAGCTTTGAGCAACCTATGGAGTTTGTATGCATATTCTGCAAATTATATTTACCAAGTTGGAGCCCAGTTTATTTACTTCTCATGCAAATTTTTAACAGACTTCTAAAACTAAAGAGGTAACACGTTTGACTTACATTATGAAAATCTGACATAATTAACCAAACATAATTTAACAAAAAAATTTATAAAATTGGGCATTTATATTAAAAGAAAAAAGAATACTCAAAATAAAAAAATATATATTTCTCTTGATTTTGAGAGAGCCTTGCAAAGCGGACCATAGACTTACCGTCACTAGTACAGTGACATCCAAGTGGTAGAGTTCCGAAGCTACTCACCCGGATTGGTACCATCGCCTTACCTTTTCTTAGCGCAATGACTTCAGTACTTGTCATTGACGTGTTCCACTTGCGAGAAAAGGGTAGCTGGTAAACTTACTTAGCTCAAGGCCTAACATCCCTGCCTTAGTTTTGCGTTGCCGCACCATTACCGCCTTTGGCGTCTCCAGACAGCGCGAATTTCTCATCATCAGAAAATCTATCTGCTTGTTTGGTTTTTAATACGATAAAAATAGTTGTAAAAAGTTATTTCAATGGACTTCGGAAAAGGGAGGTTTTATAACCTTGTAACTAAAGAACCAATTTTAAAAATTCTTTGTTTCTTCGAAAGATCGTTCTTTCGAATTGGTCCCTTTGACATCTAGTCTAAATATAATGATGGGTTCCATGGAGAACCAAAAAAATTATCAAATTTTTAGTGTACTTTGAAAAAATAATATTAAATCGAAGCCAGGTTTTTGTAGTTTTACAATAATTAAATCATTATTAATTGAAACCTCAACTAGCCTATATTTTAAGTTGTGTTCGCCTCTTACGAGCTCCTTGGCAGAGAGGCAGATGGGCTATTCTACTCTACGGTACCTTACCAACACGGAGTACACGAGGGTTTGCTGTAAGATATCTCTTTTAGAGATTGCCTCGCCTGTTGTATAATTTTCATATTCAGTTGTATCATGACTTTTTTGTGTAAAGTAAAGATTTAAATAAACAAAAACAAATATAATTTTGTTGAGATGTTTTTGCGACTCAATCTCGTTTACATATTGATCTACAAATTTTGTCAAATAAATCAATCTAATTTATTTTGATCACATTTGTATGACTTTGTTCAGTTAACGCGCATAAGTGAAGTATTCATGAAGAAATTAGTGTATCGTGTATTTTAGACATGCCACCAAATCTGACTCAATGCGCACAAGTTAGGAAGTCACCGCTTTACTTAAGGCCCTAAGATGCGCTAATATGCCTATAATTACTATTTTAAATCACTTAATTATTATTTAATTAAATCGTGTAATTACTTGATGTAAAATCATTCAAGTGGACTAATGGCAGATGCTTACGTCCATGTTTATAATAAAAAAAATATGTCATTATTCGCAAAGTTCTTAATAAGTCCACATCAAAGACTATGTACTACGTAATAGCCCACAAAGTTTTAGTAGGTAGTAGGTAGTGAATCAGTCGTAGAAATTCGATAACATATCATAAAAAGTATTTATATCATAAGTTCGACATTGAAAAAAAAGCATCTTCACGCCATATCCCCGAAGGGGTAGACAGAGGCACAACCAGGCACCCACGACTAGCCGAAGATAGTAAGTCCCACAATGTGATAGGTGGCAAGCCTATCGCCATCCGGACACATTTCCAATCCCGAGCAACATTTTTTTATTAGAAAATTGGAAAAACCCATTTTTTTTGTTGCCCGATCCGGGATTCGAACTCATGCAGTCAAGTCCAACAACTGAACCGCTAGACCACAGAGGCGACATTCGACATTGAATTAAAGTAAAATAAAGTGAAGTCAGCTTTTATAATACAATATAATAAAATAATAAGTAAGAGATTACCGTAGTATAGATATTACAAATATGTCGTCGTCCTATGTTCTTGGATATTAATAGTCTAAGATTCGAAGTAAGGCCGACCTATACCCAGCTGATAATAGGTTGAAACCGGTTTTATACCAAATTTAGTATAACAAAAAATGTATTAAAAATGGGTTGCCTAAAAAAACCTGGACCGAATATTTTTAATTATTTAAAAAAATATTTTTAACATTTCCAATTTTTTTTAGGCAGCCCTAAATATTAACTTAAAATTGTAGTAAAAATTGTAATGAAACTGCACATATGTTGATGTATATTTTTCCTATCATCCGATCCCGTGAAAGTATTTAGCATCGACAATTATCTGTTTATACCTGGCAATTCAGATAAACAACAGGCAGCCCAACTTCTGCAACTTCATCTTATTCCTACTTTAAGAAAAAATCTTAATATTAGACCAATTAATTAATAAAAAACATTTTAAAAAATTAAAAAAAAATGTCCAGGATTTTTTCAGGCAACCCATTTTTAATATATTTTCTGATATACTAAATTTGCTATAAAACCGGTTTCATTTTATTATCAGCTCGGTGTAGGTCGACCTAACTTCGGATCTTCGACTCTAAGTTTATTATGTGCAACCGGCTACCCTACCTTGGGATTGGTAGGGACACATCTGTACCTGGGAGAATAGCAGTCTATCACTAGTGATAACCTATAATGTAACGTATCGCAAGGCTCTAACGATCTATCCGGCAAAGAGGCAGATGATCTATTTTACTCAATATACCAAAACACAACATCAAAAGTCTTTTAAGTTGGTCGTTGGTCGAGTGGCTGGCGTAGACGCCTAACTACAACGACTAGCCGCGGGGCTCGGGTTCGATTACCGAAGGGGGCGGGCATTTGTGTGATGAACATTTGGATGTCTGCATTTCCGGGTCTGGGTGTTTATAAAATTTATTATGGTTATTTATTTAAGTACTTGTATTAGAATCGTTGACTAACAGCCATAACACAAGCATATAATTTGCTTCGAAATTAAACTAATATTGAAATGAATCTAGTGTTATATAATTGAAAAACCTAATTGACTCATAGAAACCAGATTTTACAAATCAAAAGTGTTAAAATGACCTTTATGCGATGTTACAAAGTCTTTATTACAAAGTTATTTTGGGAAACTGATGCGAGGTCGTCATTGGTCAAATCAAATATAATTTCACATTAACCTTCAAGAGGCACTTGTAACGCGTCTATATAATTAATAAAAAACATTTTAAAAAATAAAAAAAAAATCTCCAGGTCACCTTGTGTTCTAACAGTCCTGCGCCGGACTTGAACTAAAAAAAATCTACCGCTTTGTGCTTTGGAGAAGATACTGAAGATATTTTCTGGGATGTTACAGCCAGAATGTTGGTTTCTTTGAATTTTTCTCTTAGTTTAACTCAGAGGTTCCCAAACTTATTTCATGTAACGCCCACTTTGAAAATCAGTTGTTTTGTAGCGCCCCCCCCCCTCGTTTTTTTCTTGTCAATAACCTCAATAACATATTTGTTGCGCCTAGTTTAAAAAAAAACATTTTTTTCAAGATTTATACCGCCTCCCTCTAGGCTTCCAGCGCCCACAAGGGGCGTTATCGCCCACTTTGGGAAAGGCTGGTTTAACTCTTGGAACTAGGTCGTAAATTACCTTTATTACTCTCTTTTGCAAAATAAACATAGTATGTATTTTGGCAGTACTCACCCAGAGAAGAATTTCATAGCATATGTAAAAGTTACAGGCGAAGATCAGTAAAATGTAAGAAACAATTTTATCACAATTTCTAAACAAATTCGGTGTTACGTCGTTTAAAAGCATAATCAAATTCTTTAACAGAAATTTACACCTCCTTTGTATTAAAGGTGTTAAAATAATTGCCGATTAATCATAAAAAGTATTACGTTATTAATAACACATTTCAAGAGTAAGAACATCGGGTAGATTTTCTAAATTGGAGTTCAATTAAAGTATAAAAAGTACAATGACAAAATTAACTTACAGATTCAATATATCTAAAAAAATCAAGATTACAGGAATAATTCAGATTTAACAAATCAAAAGTATTACAATGGTTACCGATAAACGATAAAAAATACGTTCTTAATCACGAAGTTCAAGAGTAAAATTATGCGGGAAAGTTGTAGTTGTAGGTAGGTACGAAATTGTACATTCAACAAAATACAAAACATATTGGTACAAGTTCAATATTGAAATTAAACTACTGAAATACTTAAAAAAGGGTAATTATATTCACTCAAAGAAATCAAATGTTACGAATCAAAAGTGTTAAAATCGTTATCGATGAACGATAAAAAATGTGCGTTTTAAATTACCAAGTTCAAAGGTAAAACAATGCTGTAGAATTTGTAAGAACATTCAATAAAATATAAAACATATTAGTATAAGTTAAGTGTGGAAATAAAACTACTGAAATATCTTTAAATTTAATCACATTCACTCACAGAACCGATCAAATCAAATCAGATTTTATGAATTAAATTTATTGAAAACGTAACCAATAAACGATAAAAAATTGTGCGTTTTAAATTACCAAGCTCATAGGTAAAACAACGCTGTAGAATTTGTAAGAACATTTAATAAAATATAAAACATATTAGTATAAGTTAAGTGTGGAAATAAAACTACTGAAATATCTTTAAATTTAATCACATTCACTCACAGAACCGATCAAATCAAATCAGATTTTATGTATTAAATTTATTGAAAACGTAACCAATAAACGATAAAAAATTGTGCGTTTTAGATTACCAAGCTCATAGGTAAAACAACGCTGTAGAATTTGTAAGAACATTCAATAAAATATAAAACATATTGGAAAAAGTTTAGTAACAAAATATAAATTTAATCACATTCAATCACAGAAATCAGATTTTACGAATCAAAAGTGTTGAAATCGTTACCGATAAACGATAAAAAATAGTGCGTTCTCAATTACAAAGTTCAAGTGTAGGTATAATGGGTATAACTGCAGCGGTGGGTTGCGGCGACGACCTAGTAACCGAGGCCAACGGCCGATGCACGAACTGACCTGGTCTCGGCAATTGACCCACGAACCTAGAAATGGGGACTTGGGATTCGATCTTGCTGCGGAATCGGAATCTCTAGCTGTAAACATTGTTTTCCATGTAAAGAGCATTAAGGGACTTAGGATTAAGCTTTTAAATTAAACAATAAATTTAATTAATAAATTAATTAACCAAGTTTATAGATAAATTAATTAATCAATTTAAATAATAAATTAATTAACAAATTTAAATAATAAAATAATTAATCAATTTAATTAATAAATTAATTTTAACTTTCCCCGTGTTAGTCCGGGCTCCTTTGCAGAATAGACTATCTGCCTGCCTGCCAAGCGGCTCGTAAAAGGCGAGCATAGGCTTATATCCTACTAGGTGGTAGAGTTTCGCAGCAACTCGCCCATATTGATACCACCGCCTTACCTATTCCTGCCGCCATAACATCCAATGCTTACCGTTGACGTGTTCCTAAAGTTGGCAACGCACCATTACCACATTTGGTGTTTTCCCATTTTACCTGCAACTTTCCCTGTTTTCACTGCATAAAACCTTCTTCTATCAATAACTAACACAACAAAAAGTGAATTAGCCCAATCGGTTCTGTCGTTAGGAAGTTATGCGCTTATCAACACATTTAGCATCGAATTATAAAACGTTGTCACGTCAAAAATATATTACTATTATGCTAATCATTTAATTGAATTTTTCTGCAGTTAGGTAAGTTTACAGTTTAGTTTTAACTAATGCTGCTTTATCTATAAGTTCATATAATAATAATTACTAAATAAAATAAACAAGTTGGACAAGTTACACAAATTAAACTTAACCCCAATGTAAGCAACTTTTATGCTTGTGTTATGGGTATCAGTCAATGATTCTAGTACATGAAAATATATAAAGAGTCACCAGAATAAACTAAATAAATACCCAGACCCCGAAATGCCGACATTGTCCATCACACAAATGACTGCCCCCGTCGCTGGAGTTAGGCGTATACGCTAGCCTTTTCGACCAACGTGGCGGCCTATAAGCAATAAGCAGTAATAAAAATAAATAATGTGTACATAATTATATCTTGTAACAACAATGATTACTACAAGATACAGAACCCGAAATGAGGGTTATTAAAATGTTTGTCGGTTAGTCAGTACATTTTTTACATAAAAATTACTGAATTATTTTTCACCAAATTATTTGTTGCTTATAGCCTGAGTTATTATTTAGGATACCTTTAACATTAAGTACATTAGATTTTTGTTTGTTTCCGTCACTAAATGAAACAACTTCAACACATGTACAAAGTTGCGGGCATAGAATAAATAGAAAAAGTCCATAGAATAAAAAATGTTATTGGCATTGCAACCTTTACGAATAAAGAAAACTGTTTCATATTTCCTCTAATAAACTTAATGCCACGAATTCTACATACATTCTTATATTTGCAGTTGTGTATTTGCCAAATTTTAGGGAAACGAAAACTGTGTTTTCCTTAAAAAGTCAATAAAAGAGGATTTTATACGTCATAATCATATGAATTTAATGTCATAAATGCGAAAGTTTGAGCAAATGTTGGACTAAGGTTTATGAGTGTGCCTATGATTTGATATTAAATTGTGCCTTCACAGCATTAGCACGCGGTTAAAGTCAGAAAAGTAATAAGGCCAAGATATGACGACAAATTAATGTATGTGCGTGTGCTAAGGGTTTTTGATTATTTTAGTTTTAGGATGATTCAATCATTCTTATATCTAGTTCTTTATCACCCAAGTGAAATCCAATCCAATTCATCAACGCACCACTACTATATTTGGTGCTTATAGGCGACGTGTTTTTCTTATTATCGAAAAATCCCTCTGACTTTATCTTCCTTTAAAAATACTCATACTTTTGGTTTTAAAACTGACCTGTACTCGCCAAATGTAAAAAATATATATTCTGGTTATTCTACTAATTTTGATGTGATTTACCAATTTGCTTTTTATTTTGTACCGATTCCATGAAAGAGGAATTTAGCAACTGTTATTGGAAGTTGTTAAAAAGCTCCACCATTAAATTAGTGGTAACAACTAGTAAGTAAAATAGTTTTTTAGGTATCTTACTGGGGATAAAGTAGATTCGTCTAAATAAATTGAGTCTAGTTAGGCATTTAACATTTTTATGACATAAGACAATAAACAGGTATGTGGCGATCCTAATGGTAAGATACAACATCCGTCCCATATACCCGTATCATTAATAAACACGGAGTAAATTACTCTAAGGTTCAACCTGGTATTATAGTCTAGTATTACAATGTGATTAAGACTATAATGTCAACTTGATTTTGCTCTATTGTTAGTCCATGTTTATTAACAAATTTCTAATGTGTGAGTAAACTGGCTACCCTACTTTTCTTCTCTTAGACTTGTGGTCTTACTAGTAATGTCAGTTAAACCTATGTTCGCCTATTACGAGCTTTCAGATAGGGAAGCAGGTAGTCTATTCTACACAGAGGACCTGGATCAACGAGAAGAAATCACATCTAAGTCGTTACGTTTAAGCAACATGTAATCGATTCTATTGTAATTGAAAATGAATAATTAATGATGCTGCAATTGTAGCTCAGAACACACTTAAAAATAGTGATCTATTCTAGTCTCAGATTCGAAGTAAGGTCGACATACACCGAGCTGATAATAGGATGAAACCGGTTTTAGTATATCAGAAAATATATTAAAATGGGTTGCCTAAAAAATTCTGGACATTTTTTTTATTTTTTAAAATGTTTTTTATTAATTTTTGGTGCTAGATTTTATTCCGACTTAAAGCTATAAGATGAAGTTTCAGAAGTTGGGTTGCCTGTTATTTATTTATCTGGATTGCCAGGTATAAACAGATAATTGTCGATGCTAGTTACTTTCACGGAATGGGAAAATAGAAAAAAATTACCAACGTATGTGCAGTTTTATTACATTTTTAAAAATTTTATTACAATTTATGTTGATATATAGGGTTGCCTGAAAAAAATTAGAAACATGAAAAACACGTTTTTGTTTTAATAATTAATAATATTCGGTCCAGGATTTGCTAAGACAACCCACTTTTAATGTGACCGCTAACGTACTTACTAGATTATAAAATATGTTTTATTCAATTATCAGCTCGGTACAAGTCGATGTAGGTTCAGATCTTCTACTATTCGTTACGTAACTTTAGGTGTCGAGCAATGGAACACCTATTTTTCTGTCGCACATAAAACTTCACGTTGCACTCGCTGTAACTTTTACAATTCGCTTTTTTATAGACGATAAACGTTATAGCAGGAGAACCCAGGGTGTTTAATATATAGATCCAGCGTCATAGGGATCTAGTGGACCTTAACTCTTAGATGGCGTAGACTGTAGAGTAACAAAGCTCAAATCATGGAAATTTTTAATAAACTTATTGGCATGCCATAAGCCTATCGTATTTTAATGTTATATGTATGTGTATACAGGGTTTCATCTAGAGCATAATTAAATGTTAATATAAGTACATACATACATATCTTCACGCCAAGTCCCTTACGGGGTAGGCAGAGAATATCAAGTGCCAGACCTCACGATCCTGACTAACCTGTCTTGCTTCCTTCACATTCATAACCCTTTTCATACAAACACGCCGGTTTCGGAGACTCTTGACACCACCCTCGGATAATATCCGATTGATCTGATCGTGAAATGTCAGCCTTGGTCTCCCCAGATACCTACATCCATCCACATTCGCATAGTATATCTGCTTTGTTAATTTTTCATCTGTCATTCTTTCCACATGACCGAACCAGCGGAGCATGCCCCTTTTGCATTTTAACACTTTCTTTCAATCCCACTCTTTCTCGGATCTCACTATTACGAATGCGGTCACCGAGCATTACACCACAGATTTTCCGTAGTGCTCTCATTTCAACCGCATTTCTCCTAATTTCATGCTCTTTCTGACATATCCAACTCTCGCTTCCATACAATAACGTTGGAATAAGCACAGAATTATGCAAACCGAGTCTAGCTTTTTGACTCAAAACCTCGCTTTGGAATAGCTTAACCAACGCTCCATTCACATTATTCCCTGCACTAACTCTTCTCTCTACATCCGCAGTGTACCTTCCATCCCTGCTAAAAGCACAACCAAGATATACAATTTCATTCACTTGTTCCAGCACTACATCATCAGCCAAAACTCTTACATCCGTTCTGGCTACGTCTCTTTCAAACACCATTACAATTTAGCAATAATATTTATAATGCATTGCTGTTTAAGACTATACCCCTTTATAATAAAATTTGGCCGGACCATTCAAAGTTACCTTGTATTTTATATTTTCAAGCAAAAAAAAATAAACCGACTATACTACAAGCGCGACTTTTTACAGTTTTCGTACATAACGGAGATGCTTAGTGACGATACAAGGTATTAGCCACATCATAATTTGATGTGCTTTAGAAAATCCCTAAATACCCTCTTGGGCTCTCTTACTATTAAGTCACACCTTGTATCCACTTACGTTCCGTATGCATTTGCTCCGCCCTTAGACAACAGAACTAACCCATAAAGAGCAAAGAGTAAACAACTAACGACCTGTAGAAAATATATGCACTCTTTCTATTCTTAAACATAATTAAAATTATAGTAAGTTTTTATAGCGTTGGGACGTGATAAATATAACGCATCCTAATGGTAACTAAGATTACTGGATTATTTCACTAGAAACCTATTTCAAAATTGGTGATAATTCTGTTAAGCATCAACTAAACTTATTTTTAGTTATTGTGAACTTTCTTTATTTCGTTGCAAAAAAGAAGTGAAACTAGTTTATATCGAACTAGTTGTTGCCCGCGGCGTTGCCTTCGAGGTCCCACAGGGACATTATTTCGGCATAAAACTTACCTTATTCATTAATAAAAGTTACCCTCTACGTGTGTACCAAATTTCATGAATATCGGTTCGGTAGTTTTTGCGGGAAGGAGTAACAAATAAACAAAAAGACAAATTTTCGCATTTATAATATCAACAGGATAGAATTAGTTTCAACATAACATTTCTGCAGACTTTTATCTATTCCTCGGAAAATGTCAATCAAGGAATATAAATACTCTTTAGCAAGAGATGTTGATTAAAAACGTCACGAGTTGACATACCCGGACTAATCTGACATATCTAAAATGTTTCTTTTTGTTTCATTGGAATAGATAACATATACTTAGAATAAGTAGTGCTTAGTAGAATTACCACTATTAAGTTTTTTACGGTAAGGACAAATTCTGTTCGCGGATAGTGTAGATTATGCTCGAAATTTCTAGAAAATCTTTTGTTTTATTTGCTATATAAGTCCGGTTGGATTACGGTATTCAATTTAGTTGAATTACAACCTTCGATGTAATCTAGTTAAGTGAAGAGGGGTCTCAGTAGTTATACAGATTAGTGATATGATTTTGACGAGTATGTTTAGTGATGTACATGAATATCGCATGTAAAGTTGTAATAGTGCCTAAATAATATATTGGAGTTTTTCACAAACTACTTATATTGGAGTTTTTGGCACCAACGAGAGAAAAGATGGTAGAAGCTTTTTCATAATTATTGAATTTCGAGTTGATATTGAGTGAAATTAGTCAATTTTGATGGCATTTGTAAAATTTTGTTCAGTGAAGGTGCACAAATGAAATAATCATGAAGAAATTAGCGTATCGTGTATTTCCTCGTTACCGCCGAATCTCATTACATGGGCTTGAGTAACGAGGCCACCGCTTTACTCAAGAACCTGACATGACTTACTGACGACTTAATATGACTGATGACTGATAATTGATATAAAATTTGATGCAAATTTCTACTTGACTAATGGCAAAATACTAAAGTATATGTCAAAACCTAAAGGAAGAAAAACTACTTATACTAGATGCATACTTTCTTTTTCAACTTAAACAAAAAAGAAATATAGCATTTTCACATGTCAGATTATTCCAGACATGTCAAACAGTGTCCGAATAACAGATTTCACGTCTATAGAAATGTCGTGTACGATTAATCTGGGGGCTGATTCTGTTTATTTTTAGTGATGAACACTGAATAAAGTGTATATCAAATAGCTGTCGAGTAGATGACGAGTTTTATAGTTGCCATCTCCTATGACCAATAGAAAAACTATAGAGATATGGTATAAAACTCGTCATTTGACAGCTGTTTGATGTACACTTTACCTAGAGATCATCACTAAAAACATACTGAATAGCCCCAATGATAGCAATAAAAGCGTTTTGTCTCTATATATTAATTTTATTGAAAAAAGGTAGAGATCACTCAAAATAAAAAAAAATACGCAAAATTACCAACAACATCTTTACGTTTAATGTAACATTGCGAGTTATTTGTTACGATGTCATTATATTGCTTGTATTCGTACTCGTATATTATTTTCCCATGTTGGCCAGGGTTCCCTGTGTATTATTGACTGCTACCTGCCTCTCAGCATAACAGCTAAGTGGGGTTGGTAGCTTAAAGAGTCAAGAATAGGTTAAATGAGTTATTACCAATCATATACCAACAAGAAACCTTGTTTCATGCAAGAAGCAAAATTGCCGTTGCCTATCTGCATAATGCATCAAATATTGCTGAAATACAGTTAATCTTAAACTAAGTATTAGTCAAATATTTGACCTTCACAGGTATGCAATTTTTATTTTTATTAGCTGTCCCGGCATATTTTGTTCCACTCGAGCTGTTCGTATGGGAAAACTTAAAATGTTTTTCTTAGTTTCATCACAGTTTTTTCCCTTTTTCTTATCTTTTAAATCTTCCTTGAACTTATACAAATAATTAAAAACCAAATAAGTAAAATCGATCCAACTGTTCTCGAGTTTTAGCGAGACTAACGAATAGTAATTGATTTTTATACGTAAGATATCAAATTTAATTAAAATGTTATGATATATGTCAATTTCATTAAATTATAACACGTACAATTTTGTTCCATCATTAACATAATAACATAAAATTACATCAAATATTAATACATAAATTAAGCTCCTTTTATGTTGTAATATTTAAGTATGTATTATGTTATATATACATATATAAATGTATTAAGTAGGTATGTTTAGTATAATTTTGTATATCAGGCTTACTTATTTCATTTATTGTTTTCTTTTAACGGTTCGACTCGAAGAAAACTCTTTCATTAGAGATAAGCTCGCGCTTTGTACTTACATTCTTAAAGCTTTAAGTTTTTCTGTAATTAAAGTTTTAAGTTAATAATAACACTGAAATCGAAATTCACGATGAAACTGAAAATTAAATGTGAACCTACAATCCCGGTATCCACCGCTCTATAGTTTTGTTCCCGCCTAACATAACCAGCTGGTAGACTTGCATATTAGTCCTAACATTATGGCCATAGGACAAGTACGCACCTATAACATAGCATCTTCACGCCCATATCTCCAAAGTAGTAGGTAGAGACACTACCAGGGCACCCATGACTAGCCGAAAACACTAAGTACCATAATCTGATAGGTGGTAAGCCTATCGCCAACCGGGCACATTTCCAATCCCGAGCAACATTTTTTTTATTAGAAAATTGGAAAAACCCAATTTTCTGTTTGTTGCACGACCCGGGATGTGAACCTGGGACTGTCACTGACTGAGGTAGTCAAGCCCAACAACTGAACCACTAGACCACAGAGGCAACACATAGAGTATTTAAAGGTCACGGCTGTCTCTTGCCATTAGGAAAGACGAATGCTTGTTCCCCGTGTTGGTCTGGGTTCCTTTGCAGAATAGACCATCTGCCTTCTTGCCAGGCAGCTCGTAAAAGGCGAGCATAGGCTTATCGTCACTAGCACCGTGACAGCTGACTAGGTTGTAGAGTTTCGCAGCGACTCATCTGGATTGGAACCACCGCCTTATCTATTCCTGCCACCATAACGTCATGACGTGTTCCGGTTTGGAGGGTAAGGTAGCCTCAGGTTGGCAACGCACCATTACCACCTTTGGTGTCTTTCGGCGGCGAGAATTTCTTACCATCAGGAAATCAGGAAATCTGTCTGCTTGTTTGCCTTCCAATATTATAAAAAAAATTACCAAATAAAGTTTGTATTGACCAAAATATATTTTAATTAAATGAACAACTTTAAAGCCGCTGGAGGAAAGCTGCGGACGAATTTTATACAAAGTTAAATAGTTAAATACAAAGATAAAAAGGTACCTATACATTTTCAAGAGCAGATTTATCTAATAACTGCCAATCTTCAAGGTTTAATCAAATATGAAATGAATAAATAAAACTTAGAAGCAAACAATAATTATTGTAACTTTATTCAAAGCAATTCATTATGTTATATTCGATAACACCTCGGCTGTGGCAAGGGCAATTGTTACTATTGTTACTGTTGGAATTCGACAGTGATTAAATTTACTACCTTTCGTATTACAGAACGTGCAGATGCGGCTAAACTCTAATTGAACTATTGAATATGGATTTATCGATGCAAAACTTTTTTATTCTTTATTTTATGTTATAATTATATTACAAACTAACAGCCCATCTCAGCGTCACACGAGTAAACAAACAAAATATTTAAATTAAGTATTTAAATTATGCGCTTCGGCTATATTCGTCAAGCTTCGGAAATCCGAATGTATTTTAAAGATATCTATACAAAGTTGGTATTAGACATGATTAATCATTTCGCTTAAATTTAAATTAGGTCAGCCAATTAGAAAACAAAAGTACTAAGTGTAAAAAGTGTAAAACTTTAGCGCATAGTTCAAATGGTAGTACTATACATGTATATATAATAAACACACATAAACGTTCCTATTTTTTTTTTTTTTT
>NJDC01001954.1:85253-96467 GCA_002245475.1 Calephelis virginiensis | reverse complement strand
GGCACAACCAGGGCACCCATGACTAGCCGAAGACACTAAGTGATAAGTCCCACAATGTGATAGGTGGCAAGCTTATCGCCAACCGGGCACATGTCCAATCCCGAGCAACGTTTTTTTGTTAGAAAATTGGAAAAACCCAATTTTCTTTTTGTTTTTGTTTTCGTTCGTTTGTTTTTATTTTTGTTTCCGGACCCGAGATTCGAACCCGGGAGCTCATGCAGTCAAGTCCAACAACTGAACCGTTAGACCACAGAGGCGATATGTGTGAGAATACGTCAATTATAGTCTCAAAAAATATACATTACTAGCCTATGCTAGCATTTTGAAAAAACGTACACTGGAAACTCAACTGGACTTTTTATTTTATGACGTATCGCAAAAGCTTGTAACTGGTAGCGAGTCTCGTAGTAATCGTATTATATAAGCACAAAATATATTACTGATGCCCTATCTTATAGCCAGGCCACGTGTGCAAATTTACTGGATACTCTCTTCACCTAAACGAAACTCGAAAATAGCGAACATTGACTACAGCTATTACAATAAAAACCTTTATTTCTGCTCAAAATCTATCCATATATTAAATTACATTATTACTAGTTAAAGCGCTTAAGACTACCGACAAAACAAATAAGCACATTTAAAATGTTGGCGTGGGTAAAAGGCTATCTAAATCTAAACATCAAACTACGTATAGATGTACGTTGCTTGCGTCAGTAACTTCAACACATAGGTACATTGTTGTACACGTTTGCCCTAACAATAAAAAATCGTTTAGATTACATCGTCAAAGAAACTTTTCACCTAATTACTTAGGCTGTATTAATATAGGGAATGTAGCATAAAAATAGGTCATATATTGGCGAAAGAGGGAGACAGAAAATAGTGCAACAAATTGTGGTAGAGCGCTGTCTCGCTTTGGCGCCGGAAATCAATAATGGCAACTGGCCACGTGGAGCCAGGAAGCAAAGCCCGTTCCATTTTAGGCCAGCCGAGTGGAGACAGCCACTTGACAGGTCATATTTTTGTTTTTTTATGTCAGATATAGAACTTTTTTAAAAAGAAAACTGAAAGAGTATTTTGTTTTTTTTTAGAAATTTAAAACAAAATCAAGTTAAGCAACTACTATATTGTAATCTCATACACCAACTTAAGTTTTAATTTTAAAAAAGCAGCCTTTTTAACGTGAATTTCAAGCTTATTTTAATCTTGTATGTTACATAATTGACGTAGTACTTTAATATGAAACAATTTGTATAATATATAAATTTTTTGTATTTAAAAAAATCTGAAAAAGGACAAGTAATACAAAAATTCATATTTTAAATAATATAATTTAGCAAAAAAATATAAAAAATCAATGAAGAACAATGTAAGACAGTATTATCAGAAAACAGTATCATCCTGCCATCATGCGGATCTCAGCAAGAAACTGCAAAACGGTTTTATATGTATGTACACTTGTGCGCTATCACATCAAGTTCTCGTGCATAGAAAAGGGTTCCCCTTTGAGATTTTCAGACAAACAGTTTTTAACAAACGTACATAGATGGCGCTGTTTTAAATTTACCTCCTGAAGTTATATTATATACTATCGATGAAGAACAATACTTAGTCATTATAGCGAATGGATCTAATGTTTAGATTGCTCTCCTAAAAAGATAATAAAGTAGATATTCTTATTATTTTAATGTTAAAGTTAGGTAGGCAAAACAAAACAGGAAACATTAAGTAGTAATAAAGGTGAGCTTTTGAACGTAGTTTAAGTACTGGAAGTTTAAAATAGATGGCGATAGCATGTAGTTCCTAGAATGAACCTTCTATGTCGTTAATCTGAACAGTTGCCTGAAACTTAAATGTTTTCTGCGCTTCGCAACAGATGGCGCTTGAAACTATTTCTAAATTAACTTGGCTTTTCCGCACGAGTTCCAAAGTCACAAAGACAACAATAGTTAATTACATCCTTGGTCAATAAGGGTAGAGTGCAACCAACTTATCTGTTCATAATAGTAACAAATAGAATACTAAACAAAACATAATACTTATTATAGGTACTTACTAACCTTTTTGGAACTGACAGCGGAAGGACTTTATTACGAAACATCAGCTTAGTTCCAATTTTGACTACCAATTTAACTAAGGACATAGAATCATAATAAGAAATATTTGTAATGATTCATAAGTATAATACATACTTTCTTCTTACAAATGACTATTGTTTAATAATAAGTGAAACTAACAAGAACTTCTAAAAGACTACAAGTCATAAATTCAACACCTTTAGAATCCATAAATGTGTAATATTTTTTCGACTTCACAGACCACAGTTTTTTTTCATCTTATATTAATTCAAAAATTCAAAAGCTTGCAAAGTTTGTCAACTCGCTTTTTGTTTACAATTAGTACCATTTTTTTGGTACAAGACCTACGCGGTATGTATTTACTTCAAGTTGTAAATTAAGTAGAATTTAAAAAAATGAAAGGACATTGTCTATACATTAAACAGTAATTAGGTACTATAGAATTATTAAGTACAAGTGCAAAACCAACGAAAATCAAGTATTTTATCAGGTACCACATTACAATTTGATAATTCTGTTTTCGATAGATAGCAAATGGTTTCGAGAGGGTCCCACATAAATATTGTCAATATACTTCTAGTCATGTTGGAGTTAAAAATAAAAGTATCTTCACGCCCATATTTCCGAAGAGGTAGGCAGAGGCACAACCAGGATACCCACGACTAGCCGAAGATACTAAGTCCCACAATGTGATAGGTGGCAAGCCTATCGCCAACCGGGCACATATCCTATCCCGAGCAACATTTTTTTTATTAGAAAATTGGAAAAAACCCAATTTGCTTTTGTTGCCCGACCCGGGACTCGAACCCAGGACCTCATGCAGTCAAGTCCAACAACTGACCCACTAGACCACAGAGGCGAGTTGGAGTTAAAGTTAATAATGTTTAAATTTTCGTATGTAATTATAAATATGTTGACGACCTCATCTTTGATGATAAAATTAATACGAGAGAGACCACCACAGAGTCATGACCTACCCTTTTAAAAAGATTCATCAAAATAGGTTAGTAACTGGCCGAGTAATCACGTTACAAACATTCAAAAAATTCGAAAAACGTACTGTTGAATTTAGAACTTCTTCTTCTTTAAAGTTACTATAAAGTAAGGGGTAGGCTACGAAGGCAGCTACAAAAAAATATTCATACCTATTTGTCAATTTCTTCGATTATCATCGAGTTTCCTATACATTAATTGATAGTTCCAACTGTAGATCTAAGTTGTATCAATAAAAAGTAACATACATATTATCTTCACATCAAGTCCCTGACGGGGTAGGCAGAGAGTTTCGAGTGCCAGACCTCACGATCCTGACAACCCTGTCTGGCTTCCTTCACATTCATTACCATTTATATACAAACATGCCGGTTTCGGAGTCTTATCCGAATGATCTGATCGTGGAATGTCAGCCTTGGTCTCCACATTCGCATTCGTGGTCCATCCACATTCGCATTGTATATCTGTTTTGTCAATCTTTCATCTGTCATTTTTTCCACATGACCGAACCAGCGGAGCGTGCCCTTCCTTATTTTAACACTAACACTTTTTTTCAGTACCACTCTTTCAGGGATCTCGCTGTTACAAATGCGGTCAGCGAGCGTTACACCACAGATTTTCCGTATCGCTCTCACTTCGACCGCATTTATCCAACTTCATGGTTTTTCTGACATACCCAACTCTCGCTTCCATACAATAACGTGGGGATAAGCACAGAATAATTCTGTGCTTATCAAAGCGTGTCTTTAACTCAAAATTTTGTTTAATTTTATTCAGTGAAACTGCTCAAGTGAAGTATTTATGTCGACATTATCGTGCCATTTTCCCCGTGTTGGTCCAGTTCCGCTGAGTAGAAATCATCCGCCTATCTGCCAGGCAGCTCGTAAGAGGCGATTGCAGATAAATATAGGTCATTACCAACAAGCCCACTGCTGGTAGAGCGCCATGCAGCAACTCGTCCGGGTAGGATACACTGGCCATATACATAGCCAATGGTCATGGCCAATGGCCAATAAAAATATAGCTCGTAATCTTTACTAATATTCTAAAGAGGTAAGGTTTTATTTTTTTTTGTTTGGTTGTCTGAACTACTGGGCCGATTTCAAAAAAAATTTTGCACCTTTAGAATGCTACATTATCCCTGAGTGACAAAGGTTCTGTTTCATCAAAATCGATGCAGTGGGAGCCAAGTTACGCAAGCCAAGCTGCATGAAACTGCTAGTACTAAATATATTAATAATATAAAAACATAAAAGCTAAATCAGCAAATTAAAGATATTCATTTAAATAATTAAGTATAAATAATTACGCGAGGCTCGGGTTCGATTCCCGACGGGGGCAGGCATTTGTGTGATGAACATTTAGATGTCTGCATTTCCGGGTCTGGGTGTTTATTAAATTTGTTCTGGTATCTATTTAAGTATTTCTATGTATTAGTATCGTTGACTAACACCCATAACACAAGCATATAATTTGCTTACTTTGGGGTTAGATTCAATTAGTGTAAGTTGTCCAGAGATATTTATTTATTTATTTATTTATTTAATTACTACATTTCTTTTAATTCTAATTTGGTTGCCGATTTATCTTATTGCGCATCAAGGGAACACTACTGGACAAAAAGAAGGATGTTACAGCTCAAAGTTAAAATAATACGAATGGAGATACCTAGTTAATTGTTTTTAATTAAAGACACAATTTATTAACTTTATTCGTATTTTCCCCAAAATATATTTATTTTTATATTTTACTCAACCGGTTTTTCAATTTAAGCATCTTCATCATCATCTTTATATTTTAATTAAGTCTCATATTTCTTCTAAACTTGGTAGTAATTTTAGTAGATTAAAATATCCAAAACATTTTGTAAACTTATCAAAACGACTATTGTTGCTTCTAGTAGCGTTTATAACGTTGATACTTGCGGTTTTATTATCAAACTGTATCAACTATTTTTCATATTATATGCGCTGTCCTTATTAATTACGTTTAAGTACAAAACTTAATTATCACAATTTCGCTATTTGTCCTTTTATCGATTGTCAGTTTGCATAGTATCCGCCTTATTCAGTTCAAAACCTTAAGGACAAAAGATATTCAATCTATTTGATGTGTACCCAAGAATTGGGATGGAACTATGAATATCGAATAGTTGATTAACGTTAGAGTGTTCTGATGAGATCAATGTAAACTTTACGTTATATAACGAGTAGTTATTTTGTTTTATTTTTTTTTCTTTCTTAGACAGGCTAAGACCTTTAGGTCATATTGTTTCGTTCCGTATTAGGGAGTTCTTGTCCTTGTTATTTATTTTCCAATGCACGTTTATTGTTTCTCGTCATGGTTCTTTATAAAGTGGCGACAGAAATATATTTTTTTATTGAGAGGAGAGCAAATAAGCCGTATGCTTATTCGCTGATATGAGATGAGATACCATATAGGTGTTACAGGTATATCGCATACTGAGGCCGGTATGGAAGGTCTATTGTAAAAGTCTAACGGTAGATTCTGACATGATCCGGTTTGGAGGGTCCAAACCGGATCATGTCAGAATCATTATGGCGACAGAAATAGGTAAGGCAGTGGATCCCTAGCCGGACAAGTTGCTGCACTTTACCACTAGTGGTCTAGTTTCTAATGACCTATATTTATCTGTGTTCAGCTACCTGGTGGATAGGCAGATGATCTAATCTACTCAGCGGACCCGGACCAACACGGGGAAAACGGCACGGTAATTTTGTCGTGAATACTTCACTTGAATAATTTAACTGAAGAAAATTGCACAAAATTCCACCAAATCCACGAAATTTAATAATTACGAAAAAACTGCGACCTTATTTTCTCTAGATGGCGCCAATACTCATAATTCTTTCTTATGAATTACTACTGTGCAATAATAACACATCAGGCATTTCTACATGATATCGTTTCTTATGGAAGTCCATACTTTATAATGTGGGAAATTAGTTTAACAGCTATTCAACTAAATTGAAGATATCTGACCTTTATATACAAATGTGTCGACTCTGTGGTCTGGTGGTCCGACGTCGGACGTAACTTCTTAAGATCCCGGGTTCGATACCCCGGGTCAGGCAACAAAAAAATAAGAAATGTGTACTTTACTTTTTTTTTATTTTAATAAAATTAACGTTGCACGGGATTGGATATGTGCCCGGTAGGCGATAGACTTGACACCTATCACATTGTGGGACTTAGTATCTTCGGCAAGTCGTAGGTGCCCTGATTGTGCCTCTGCCTACCTCATCTTGGATATGGGCGTGAAGATACGTATCCAATATTTAAAACAAGATCCAAAAGTGTTGAAACTGTATTCTTCTATTATATGTATAGTAGCTACGATCCAATTCTCAATGGAGGTACTGTGAACATTGAAATCAGGGAGAATTGTTGAACAATGTCATTGTATGGAATATGAAAACACCCATTGTATATTATTCATAAAGCGTCTATTTCGACATCACCAATGTATTATTTATTACAAGGCGTTTCAGTTTCAATAATAGCGATGCAAACAATGTCTCAGAAATACTAGGATAGGGAATAAGCTATTTTACTCAAAGACCTAACGTTACCCGAGTCTGTGAGAATATTTTAATATTTTTTGAGTCCAAGTTATTTGTAATATCTATGTATGAACAATAACTAAAGTGGGTATGAGATAAATGTACGTCCTAGTTATTGGTAGTAAAATTTTAATCAAATTCTTTTCACTGTTGATGTCAATAAATTTTAAATTTATCACTTGCCCTGTGCTTGCTACAAATTTCTTCTAATTTTAAAGAAAATATATCTCAGACAGGATTTGAACCTGCACCCTATCACCTTGTCGGCTTAAGACGAATGAGTGTATGTTTAAATCTTGTCTGATGAGATTTTTAAAGTGAATAAATACTTCTTTAGCGGCGTTGCGCACTTTTTTTTGAAGAGGTAAAATCTTCTAAACTCGTGTCAGGACACGTGACCTGAAATTTTGTAAGACGAAAATTCGTAAGACGGCGAAGGGCGCTTGCGCGAATATTCGTGTTGTCATGTTTGTATACGATAACGCAATAAATTAACATTGTATTCTACCACATAAATGATAGTACTTTCATACTGATAAGTAAAGCAACTCGTGCAAAATTATTACACACAACGTTAATGTTCAAGATTTCATTTTTGCCGGCACTCCCGGAGTGCAATCCGTCGTTTTTTTTTCTTCATTAATGTCTAATAATAAAAACAGTGAAATATAAAACAAGTGTTATGAGTCAGTTGCAGTGCTTTATAATATTTTTTGCTTTTGTTAACCTTTTTGTTAAGCTGGTTTCTCACATTCCATTTTCACAAAAAGGCGGCAGCCGAGTTGAGCCGAGAATAGCAACGAACCACATAAAAGAGGTATTTTAAAAAATTAGGCAAGTCAAGAGCATTGATGTTTATTTGTTTTGTTCCGTAGCAAATTGTTAGATTCACCACTGTGTATTTCAAGATAACAAGAGCACAAACATGTTTTACAATAACCATATTGCGGCATTTATGTTGTTCTACAATATTATGCGACGATTTAAAATATTTTTTGTGAATATTCTTAATAATAATTGTTGATGATTTGAGGATTTCCAAATACTTGGTATGGTAATACTGTCATGCCAATGACGATTGGAAACTAAATTTTAAGAGATGTAAAATAAGCCTTTACGCTAATTCCGCGTAAGCAGTGTAACTGTTGTGGCAAATAATCCTCCAAACGACACAGAATGTGACAAGCCTAACTGACATTCCCACCACCCACCTCCGCGACCAGAACACGAATATAGGAAGCAATATAAATTGTCACGTTCTTTACATGTGACAACCCTACCTAAAGTTCCCACCTCCCACCTCCGCGACTAGATCACAAATAGAGTCCGAACACGGGAAACAAAACCACTTGTGACGTCCTTCGCCAACTTTGTCGAAGCACTCACCACAGAGAACACCAAATCGCACTCGACGTACGTTTCGCCTCTACACCGAGGCATCCTCAGGAATTCGACCGTACCATATAAACGACGACACACGAGCTAGCACGTTAGGCTTGTCACATTATGTGTCGTTTGGAGGATTATTTGCCACAACAGTTACACTGCTTACGCGGAATTAGCAAAATAAACGCTTATTTTACATCTGTTATAATGGATTTCCGCAAAGTAACGCCTGATTCAATAAAATAAATTTTAAGAATCACTCTGTTCATTAGTTTCAACGAGGCAAGTTGTGTTCTTGTAGGCAATGTGCATTAAATATGTAATTTGAAGAAGTACTGCTTTTATTTAAAAAGACTGTTACAGTAGTTTGAAGTGTTATTAGTTTAGCCATTTAAACAGAAACTTTACAATTGCGTGTTAATCAGCTAGGTAAAACATTTTAAAACTATACAATTGACTATAATCTCGATATTATGCGAATTCGAAATTGGGATCGTACGTCATTTTAGACACTTTTAAACACTGTATTAGGGGACTATTCATATTTTGTAACAAATAAAATTAACGTATCTGATAAAGTTTTTACTCAAAAAACTGACGTTGCCCGAGTCTGGCAGAATATTTTAATGTTTTTTGGTCGAAGTTATTTGTAATAATATAAGTATGAACCATAACAAAAACAATATCTCTGACAATAACTAAAGTGGGTATGAGGTAAACATACGTTTTGTTATTATAATTTAAATTAAACTCTTTAAACTTTCACGTCAAGATATTTTACACTTAACACTTGCCCTGTGCTTGGGATAATTTCGGCTAGTTTTAAAGATAAAAAAAACTCAGACAGGATGAACCTGCACCTTTTCACCATGTCGTCTTGAGTCATGATATAAAATCTTACATGATGTCCCCGAGTTTGACGCGCGTGTGTATGAGTGCGCAGGTCTTGTGGTCGGAGACGGCGAGCGCGGCGCGGCGTCTACGCAGCGGGCGCGGCGACGACGTCGGCGACTCCCGCCGCGCGTGCACGCCCGGCGAGCTGCCGCGCCGCCGCACCGACGCGTGCCGCCCTCCCACGCCGCCCAACATCCTGAAAATAAAACAATATAAGTTAATGCTACTAACTTATTGAAGTAAAACTTCCTTAACGACGTATCAGAGTAATTTGCCAAATTTTGTTACTTTTCTTTATTATTTAACATTTACGTACACTCTACAAAAAAACAAAGTATGTTATTGTCGAATTTCATACTGCGTTCTTCGTAATTTTTGTTCCGCCGGCCAGTAGATCGACCTGCGGACTCGCTTTAAGATCTCGCGAGGTCTTTTAACCTCGTCCAGACACACATACATTATTTTTTACCAAAAATAATTTACTAACCTCACGTGTACTTTCCATAATATATTTTTTTTATTATATTATAGCCAACCGGTTTCACTATTTAAGCATCATCAGAGCTATGACAACTGAAGTTTTGTTGAAAATAATACCAATTAATTGTCCTCCTCAAACTGACGGTATAAAAAAATATTGATTGATGACATTAGTAAAAAAACTTCAGACGATTCGTGTTTGTTTACTAATGTTGTTGAATGTTTTTTTTAAGGTTGACAACGTCAAATTTTTCCCTCAATGATAAGGATTTTTTTTTCAGCTTAATAACGATTATTAATGATATATATTAAACTAAATGATTGTTTTAAAAATGTATATCAAATTAAAATTAATTACTCTAATTGTAAACATAATCAACATAAACAATGTTGTGGAAAGTATAAGTGTAGTTAATAAATTGTTACTATTATGGAATTTCACCAAGCACCGACGATAATACGAACTATAAAAACTATTTTTCACCAGCTTTTATAACTACCCGCGTTAACGGGTTAGAAAGGAATTAAAAATTTCGCCACGGGACTTGAATCCTCAGTAGCTCAATTGGTTAGAGCATTCGTCGGCTTGAGACGAAAGGTCAAATCCTGTCTGGGGCGAAATTTTTTCTTTCTTTAAAATTTATAGAAAGCTTTTATATAGTTATTACCTGACCCAATGATTGTAATGGAATCTCGCTAGTCAAATATGAATCTTTTCGGCTACCGATCATGTCGAAATTTAGCGTGCATGTATAGCATTGATGACAATGCCAATTTTTAAGACTTGTAGTCGTTCTGATGATGGAATTGGAAGGTAGCCGTAGGAACGTGTAGGTTTTTGAACATTTTTAATTTTAGTGTTATTAGGTTTAATATATACCCAGGTCGGGTTAATAAAAATGTTTTTTTTTTCAATTTTTAAGCAGAAACTTTTAAACTTTCAAACAGAAACAGAACCTTTTTAGATAGTTATATAGTAATAGTAGGCACAGGTGCTACTCGGGCACCCACGACTAGCCGTAGACACTAACAATATGATAGATGGCAAGCCTATCGCCAACTGGACCCCCAATAAAGTGTTCTGTTAACTGTTTTTTTTTAAAGAAACAAGTTCCACATTCACGTATTTCGTTAGGAAGTAAGTCCATAACCTTCCAGCATGAACTGAGAAAAAGTACGAATAGGAAGGAAAATGATTGGATGGAATTCACAACAGAGTAGGTACGGTAGTTTTTTTATGATATTGGAAGGCAAACAAACAAATGGATTTTCCGATGGTAACGAATTCACGCCGGCTAGAGACACCAAAGGTTGTAACGGTGCGTTGCCTACCTTAGGCCGGGATATCAGGCCTCGAGCAAAAGTAAGTACCAGATACCTTATCCTTCACACCGGAACGCGTCAATGGCAAGGATTGACGTTATGGCAGCAGGAATAGGTAAAGCGGTGGCACCAATCCGGGTAAGTCACTAGGAAACTCTACATCTAGTCAGATGTCATGGTGTTGGTGACGGTAAGCCTATGCTCGCCTTTTACGAGCATCCTGGCAGGAAGGCAGCTATTTTTGTCAATTTCAGAATGAAAGTTGTTCAATATAGTGCGCATACTATCCCTGTAGAAATCTTACAAAAGTGACCGCATGTGACAAATCGTGATTTTGTAATACATACACAAAAATCCGACATGTGAAAATATGAATATTGTATGAGACAAACGCCATCTCTGCCCCGTCTTAAATGGTACATTATGTCCGATGTGCCGTAAAATCCTTATTACGTACAAGGCTTTCGTTATCC
>NJDC01001954.1:42926-57419 GCA_002245475.1 Calephelis virginiensis | reverse complement strand
AAAAATGGTCCTTGTTCCTTGGCCAGAATAGATATAGGCATGACAGATCATAAGAGGCAAGCATAGGTCAAAAAACTAATGGTAATAACGTGCTATGCAGCAACTTGTTCAGGTAGAGATTGGCATCTTTCTGGAATAGATCTTTTAGAGGTTGTAGAATGCGTTCACTATTTCTTTTTTTTTTTCATACAAGAGTAGACAAACGAGCAAGTGGGTCACCTGATGGAAAGTGATCACTGCCGCCCACGGACATCCGAACACCAGGAGTATCACAAATGCGTTGCCGACCTTTAAATGAGTACGCTCTTTTCTTGAAGATCCCTAATTTGATCATTCTAATTCTTTTAAATGTGCTGTCTTCCGGTCCAAGCGGTAGAGCTGCCAGTAGGCTTGCATAATAGACCTAACACCCCGGCGACTTGGTGCTTCGGGACTACATCATAGTATATTATCTTGTGAGTTGTCCCGTAGATTATATGCCATATATTCAAATGCCACAATTTTATTTGCCCGAATTTTTATTTGCCCAAATGTTTTATTAACCATGATATACTTGTGACATACTATTATTCGCCCTAAAATTAGTTTCCATAATGATACCAGTGCCATACGTATTGTTATCCATTTTATTAATTGCAATAACATTATTCAACAGCATATTTAAATGCCTTACAAAAATTTGTATTTGCATTAAATAAAATGTAAATTGTAATAAATATGTCACAGTACGATTACATAATTATACTTGTCTTTATTTCTAATACCTATTTATCTAGAACCTCTTGATACGATCAAAGTCGCTTTTGTTTAAATTTTTCTGGCACTTAGCCGGCCGCTGCCAGGGCACGCTCGCTTCGCTCGCTCAGCTCGTGCGTTGTCTTTCATGTTCTAACCTAACCTAACCGAAACAAACCATACCTAAACCATGTTACAATAATTGATCATTTGGTATAAAACGAATTTATGTTCTTTTTCTAGAAGTTATTTTTATGGTAAATGATGTTATGGCTTGTGATAATACGGCTTACAATCATGTTAGCAAATGATATTACTAAAATTGACTTTATGGGAAACAAAGTTTCTAGCACGTGACCAATATAGTAAACAGTGAGTATGACATATGAATTATGAGAAACAATATTATGTATGTTGAAAATTATAGCAGATGAAATTATGGCAAATGAATTTCTGGCAAGCGGGTATAACCGTATCTTGTGTACTTGATGTTGGAAAATATTTTTCGTTAAGGAGAGTATGCTCGTAGAGCAAGTTTGAATTGTTTTACCTCTAAAATTGAGAGAACTCAAAGATACTTACTCACCTAAGTAATATGACAAATTCAGAAACCATGCCCACCTTAAACAATGACATATGTTGTTATCTACATATAATTTTTTCGTATTATTTACGCAGACATAACGTATAGAAATTAGACATTTCGGATTATTTTTTCCCCGTGATGGTCCGGGCTTCTTTGCAGAATCGACCATCTGTCCTGCCAGGCAGCTCGTAAAAGGCGAGCATAGGCTTACCGTCACTAACACTGTGACTTCCTAATAGGTGGTAAAGTTTTGCAACGACTCGTCAGGATTCGTACCACCGCCGTACCTGCTGCCATAACGACAGTGCTTGCCGTTAACATGTTCCGGTTCGGAGGGTAAAGTATTCGATAAACTTACTTTTGCTATAGGCCTAACATCCTGGCCTCAGGTTGGCAACGCACCATTACCATCTTTGGTGTCTCTAGGCGGCGTGAATTTCATACCATTAGGAAATCCGTCTGTTTGTTTGCCTCCCATTATCATAAAAAAAGACATTAGGGAATAAACTCGTAACACAATGATTAGTGGTTCGTTTTTCACATGGTATTACACTCGCACGTAAAAACCGTAACTCCATGTTACAAGTTTACTTCGCTAACCGTTTATGTTACGTTATGGTTACGTTAGATGATTTTTGACGTTACCATTACAATCGACCCAGTGATAGAAAATGTAATTGCTTAAAAGTGAACATCTCATTTCAAATTTATAAGATTCCGCTAAATATAAATTTTTTTATTTCATTATTTATCTTTTTTTTTTGAAGATCACCTGATGGAAAGTGATCACCGCCGCCTACGAACATCCGCAACACCAGGAGTATCACAGATGCGTTGCCGACCTTTAAGGAATGAGTACGCTCTTTACTTGAAATCTCTACATTGTTAAGTCATTTCTAATAAAGCTTGGGTTTTGTATGATTATCTGCATAGTTTGTGTGATTAATATTTTTGAGTGTTTTTTTTATGTATAGCAACATATTTTGCATGATCGGATATTTAAACGTTTGAAATTATATAAACACCATCATAGTCTTTTATTTGCGATTATTGTATAATATGACTTTACAAATGACGGATTGTACATTGTTTTTAACTATGTTTGTACGGAATTTGTTCTTTTATAATATATTTAAAAAAATCTGATATCTGTCAAGACTGAAGGGTGGACCTGAAAATCAGTGTTAAAGCAATATACTTTAACATTATATACTGAGTGTTTCTCAAATTAGCAACACAGCGCTGCACACTGCGCTTATAACATTTATATATATGTTTAATTGTCCACATTGTGGGACTTAGTGTCTTCGGCTAGTCGTGGGTGCCCTGGTTGTGCCTCTGCCTACCTCTTTATTATATGGGCGTGAAGTTATATGGGCGTGAAGATACTTATATATGTTTAATTGTTGTTCTTTGCATAGTATTATTATCTACATTTTTTTTCATTGTAATGTGTGTAGTGAATGTGTGTGTTAGTTAATGTTTTCTTTCTTTCTTTTCTTTTATCTCTTAGCACGACCAAAAACACGACATTGAATCCGTTTACGCGTTTTGCAAAACTGTGATTCTTTTTTAAATAATATGGATTGGCAATAATAGCAAAAAATTACTCAATTTACCATACCTTCTGGAAAAAATGCTTCAAAAATCCACAGCGGGCAAAAAACACAAATGGAAATAAAGTTTATTTTAGAAACTTTCATGAACAATTCTCAATTAACACGGCTTTGTGAATTATTGCCCCACTTTTAGTACCTTAGCTAACATCCGTCTGCGTCTTGCTATAAACTTATTTGGATTGTTCAACGTATTTGTAATTTATGGCTTTCGTTACATATACACTATATCTACACTAAAATTATAAAGCTGAAGAGTTTGTTTCTTTGCTTGAATGCGCTAATCTCAGAACTAATTAGATAGCCAATTTTTCGAGGAAGGCATGGTGAAGGATATTTCACCAACGTTATAAAAAAAGTGCGTGGCATCATATTTCTATCTTTTAAGGCTAGATTACTATAATTTTTTAATCATAACTAAATTTGATTTAAAATAATGCACTATTTCTGAGGGTGTTTTAACATCACAAGTATTTAATTTAAAACAAAATTACCCGTTACATCATTCGATTTAAATAAATTTCTTAGCAGATATAACACAACTTTTAAAACAACACAACAGCAAAATAATGATGAGTATCGCGCACATAAATGTGCAAATGTCATGGGGAAGGGTTGTGGCCTCAGTTAGCTCTCCAAGATAACATGCCACGCGGCCAAGGAACACTATAGACTATAGTCTACAGTAGGGTTGCCAACTCTCAAATGAACTAACTCGGGAGGATTTTAACAAATCGTGGGCAGAGATGAAATTTCAATAGAAAACTTGTAAATATTAATTTTTATTTACAAATTTATATTTACAATATTTTCGAGCGGCATCTAACATTTAAGGGGTTCTTATCATAGAAATAAACACAAAAAATCAAAGTATATCTATATTTGTTACTGTTTTGGAAGGTGGTAGATATGATTTTGTTAATTTTTATTAGTATCTAAGTTTCGATTTAGATAAAACCGGAGATATTATTGTATCTCGGGAACTCGGGAGACAGTCTTTGTCACCGGAGTCTCCCGAACATTTCGGGACAGTTGGGAACCCTAGTCTACAGGCCTCGCGGTAGCGTGGTCGGCTCCTTATGGAACTATTGTGCTCATGAACTACTTTTTAAATTTATTATTTCCAGAATATCAACCTATATTACTTTTTAGATAAATGAGTTTTGTTTTAGTTTACTTATTTTTGTAAATTTCTTTATCTTAATAGATATATTATTTTGTTTTGTAGTATTTTAGGGCAATCCTTTTACCGTCGATAGGCGATATTTTATCCCAAATAATTAATTTCTGACGAACCAATTGGTTTTACAGTTATTTACATTCTTACATAAATAATAATGAATTATTAACTTATAAATACAAAGATGCCAAGGAAAAGATTTCAACTTTCTGAGCAGTATGCCACTGCAAAACGACTGCGACTTCTACACATCAATAAGACAGAGAATAAAATTGAGCTTGATAGTATTGACCAGAATATAACAAATATATTTCTTGCTTCTGAAACTATCTTATGAACTTCACTAGGTGGTAGAGTTTAGCAGCGACTCGCCCGGATTGGTACCACCGCCTTACCTATTCCTGCCGCCATAACGTCATGACGTGTTCCGGTTCGGAGGGTAAGGTAGCCGGTAAACTTGCTTTTGCTCGAGGCCTAACATCCCGGCCTCAGGTTGGCAACGCACCATCACCACCTTTGGTGTCTAGGCGGCGTGAATTTCTTAACATCAGGAAATCCGTCTGCTTGTTTGCCTACCAATATCATAAAAAAAATCTGATCTACTCCACATCTAGAGTGAGTACACGTCTAACAACATTGACCAATCGGGTTCGATTCCCGAAGGGGACAGGCATTTGTATGATGAACATTTCGATCTTTGCATTCCCGGGTCTGGGTTTTTTTCTGGTATTGAAGTATTTCTATGTGTATAAAAAATTATATTTATTAGAATAGTTGATTAACACCCATATCACACGCACATAATTTGCTTACATTGGGATTAAATTCAATTTGAGTAATTTGTAGGTACAGGAATATTGATTTATTTGTTTATATGTGTTATGAACACATATATCAGTATTTGTGGGTCTTCATTTAATTTATTTGTACCTATTTAAACACTTAACATAATTATTATTTATGTTTTTACTATTTTTGTATCTATTTATTTATAATCGTTTTCAAATAACTAGAATTGTAAAGAAACATTTGTACATTCAGTTCATTTTACATTATACATACATATCTTATGCCAATCCCCCTGCAGACTCGGCAGATAATGTCGAGTTCCAAGTAAACAAAGTTCACCGGGTCAGTTAGTACTTAACATATAGATTAAACGTAGCCTAAGTCGCCTCTGTGGTCTAGCGGTCCGGGTGTTGGACTTGACTGCATGAGGTCCCGGGTTCGAATCCCGGGTCGGCCAACAAAAAGAAAAAACGATTTTTCCAATTTTCTAATAAAAAAATGTTGGTCGGGATTAGAAATGTGCCCGGTTGGCGATAGTCTTGCCACCTATCACATTATGGGACTTAGTGTCTTCGGCTAGTCGTGGGTGCCTTGGTTGTACCTCTGCCTACCTCTTCGGGGATATGGGCGTGATACTAAGTTACTATTTAGCCGTCAATGTCCACACACAAAAATATACTTTAACTTCGCTCCGTTGAAACGGGAAGAAAGGACAAAACAAATAAACATGCTCACATTTTTAATGGATGGATATCATATAGAATACATATAAAATAGTATTATATTGGAAAATTGATTTACTTTTATCATTCAAACTGTCACAATTATCTTTCACACATCCCCCTCCCACCGACACATGCATCACCTCTGACATCCGTTATTTACTGTGAAAACTATTTCACAGCTCATCACCCACCCATTTATGATATTGAAAGGTTTTTGTAACATTCACTTCGGGAAACATTTTGTTATAATTTTCTCTGAAAGAAATGCTATTTTTACGCACTCATTTAACTTCTAATCAACAGTTTCTATGCCTCTGTGGTCTAGCGGTCCGGCGCCGGACTTGACTTTTTGAGGACCCGAGTTCAATCCCCGGGTCAAGCAACAAAAATATTTAGAAAATGTACATTTTTAATTTTTTAATGAAAATAGAAAGTTGTCCAGGATTGCATATGTATGTGCTCTGCTGGCGATAGGCTTGCCACCTATCACATTGTGGGGCTTAATGTTTTCGGCTAGTCGTGGGTGTCCTGATTGTGCCACTGCCAACCCTTTCGGAGATATGGGCGTGAGATACTTACTTTTTTTCAACTATTTCTACTAGTACAATACAATAATGTTATATATAAATATAACTAGCTGCCTATTCCAGCTTTGCTCGGATGTTATTTTATTTAATTATAAATGGAGATGTAAGCTATCCTATCTTTCAAGTTGGATCAAACTGCACACGGGGTGCAAATTTGATTCAAATCGGTCAAGTAGTTTAGGAGTCCATCGCGGCCAAACCGTAACACGTAATTTATATATATTAAGATAAAATAAGATGAGAAAAAAATATTCATATCGAAGATGTAAAAAAACCATACAGGCGAATAAAAAAAGGCAGTAGAACACACGTTTAGCATTTTCTGAATTTTCGTGTGTCTGTCTGTCACATGACCGCGATTTACGCCAAATCTACTGAACGATCACTACGAAATTTGACTGGCACTTTATATTATTATGTAAGTTATAAAAGTACTAGCTGCTACCTGCGGCTTCGCCCGCGTTTTCACAGAAACCCGGTGTGCGATCGGGATTAAAAATAGCCTATATGTTAATCCAGGTCACAATCTATCTGTCTTCCAAATTTCAGACAAATCCGTTCAGCCATTCGAGCGTGAAAGAGTAACAAACATCGATATATCCATACTTACAAACTTTCGCATTTATAATATTAATAGGATTATTTTTATTACGTTCACTAAAAGGGTTTCCCATGAGAGAGGGAAAAGTTAAAATATAAATTAGGCTATACTTAATTCATTAACGTCTAGTTCGATTTAGATTGATTGTTTATTAATTTGTAGTGCGTGCTTAACAATTTTACAATTTAAATCTAAATAAAATTATTTAATTTGCAATTTTCCGCCGAAAAATGTATACGTATTATTGCGTAACAAAACAGGCAAAATAGTGCGCTAAGAATGAATTGGACTTACCGGAAGCTAAAACTCCCAAATACATCCAGCTCCACACAATACACACCACTAAACTGTTTTAGTAGACAATTTTACAATTGTCTCGTAAACGTTTTAAAGTTAAAAGTTTTGATTCCCAATTTTCCCCTCCCCCACTGTTGGTTTGGGACCGCAGAGTAGAATAAACCATCTGCCTCTCTGCCAGGCAGCTCATAAGAGGCAAGCGTTGGGTAAAATGTAGGTCATCCTATTAATATTATAAATGCGAAAGTTTGTAAGTATGTATGTATGGATGTTTGTTACTCTTTCACGCTCGAATGGCTGAACGGATTTGTCTGAAATTTGGAAGACAGATAGATTGTGACCTGGATTAACATATAGGCTATTTTTAATCCCGATCGCACCCCGGGTTTCTGTGAAAACGCGGGCGAAGCCGCAGGTAGCAGCTAGTTACCCATAAAAAACATTGATGGGAGAGTGTTGTGTAGCAACTTGCCCGGATAGGGATCCACTGCATTACCTATTCCTAAGGGATCCAAAGCCTTATTTCCTGAGCCATAATGACTTGGTCATGTTCTTGTCCTGATGATAGGGTAGTTGCTAGACTGTTACAATTGGCCCAACATCTCGGTCGAAGCTTTAACATCTATGGTGTATTTAGGCCAAACTTGTCCCTTGCCATCAGCAGACCCGTGTGCTTGTTAGCTGGCCTCCCACATAAAAAAATCAGTGTAAAGTGACCAAATAACTTGAAATCCGAAATGTAGGGAAATGTTTGACGTCAATATATATATAGAATATCTAATTTTTAGAGTACATAATAATATGTATGTACATATATTTACATATATGTATATGTATATAAGTATGTTAATAATTATTAATTTTAAGAATTAGACATTTATCGAATAAGACTTCCAAAATAAATATTCTAAAATCGTTTTGGGCTATATCAAACACAAAATTATTTGTCTATTTGTCCAGGCTCTGAAATGGCTAAAGCGATTTTAATGGAAACAATTACGCAAAAATAGGTAACTCATTCCAGTAGGGTCACTCTCGAATCTCGATACCATGCGAATTGGAAATTGGAATCGTTTATGTCACTTTAGGTACTTTTGAACACAGTACTAGCAGATTATTAACAATAAGATACAAATGAATTCAATTAAACTGACAAAACAATTTATTGTTTACTATTAACAAAATGATAATAATTAGCCACTATTGTGTTCAAGAGTACCTAAAATGACATACTCGATTCCAATTTCCAATATTGCATGAATCGAGCTTCAAGAGTAACCCTACAGGCCTTTTTATGAAATTCAATTTCCATCTACCTTGACAAGATATTGTCATACAGCTTGATAATATTCTCGGAGCTGCACTTATTACAGATTACGTTAGACTACTTCCTTTGAAGGGAAGGTTCTTGTGCGTGAAGCGGCGATGACAACACAATATCTTGCTAGTGAGGTTTGGATACAATGCTGATATTAATTAATATTCAACAACTTAATCAACATGGTTGAGCTTAATAATTATGATGGTCGGACGCCACTGACCAATCGCAAAGCTTGGTTTATGATTCCCGACAGGGAATTTTGTTTATCATATTTAAGACGTATTTCTGAGTTTGGATGTATATTTATTCTCGTATCTATCTAAGTAATTCTATTCATTAGTATTATTGACTAACACCCATATCATTTAGACCTCGTTGTTCGAGGGGCCAAAATGTGATATGAGGCAGTCCTGTCGTCACTTATATAATCCCGGGCAAAACATTTTCTAACAAAAAATAATAAATAAAACCGGCAAAGTGCGAGCCGGACTAGCGCACGAAGGGTTCCGTACCATCTATCTGTTAAGAAATAAGTTTGTTGTATCGGAGACCCCCTTTAATATTTACTTTATTATTATTTTTTTTCTGAAAGGTACAAGTAAATATTCTGTGTTGTCTCACCAACATGTACTCAGTCTGTACGTTTTAATGTGTGAACCTCTTTCTGTTTTTTCGGAATAACTATAATTCCATTTTTTAAGTGGTCCATTTTGTAAGGGGATGTTTTTTTCTTTTGTGGTCCAGGTGATGAACTTGACTTCATGAGGTCCCGGGTTCGATTCCCGGGTCGGGCAACAGCTTTTATTTTTTTATATGTTATATTATACTAGTGTTTGATCAACAGGTTGATATTAGTACTTTAAAACCGTGTTTTTCTATTTGCTTCTAAATGCAAGAAATTACAATCATGTTTCCTCTGAAATGAAATTTCATTCAATCATACTTAAAGGCTATACAGCTTCACAATATTCTCCTGGCTGCGCTTATTAGAGCTTTTGAAGACACCTTGCTTTGAAGCGAGGTCTCTTGTATATAAAATCAAAAGCGAGTAACAACTATCGAGCTGTGTCAGTTTTATTCAGGTTTTAATGAAATGGCTCGATATTTGCAAACTAACTTACCAAGCCAATTATACCACTTCCAACCATTTATTTCACTTTTGATACTAGGAAAAATACATTAACAAAAAACGTTTCGAGACAGATCAAGTGCCTATATGTTTTTGACAACTGTCAAAAGTTAAACATATGGTTGGCTTTAGTATAATAATTTTATGTATTTAATCCAAATTAAAAATTGCTGGTAACTATTATTATTATTTGAGTCCATTATTTATTTTAGTCTATTACTTGGTATTTTATGTTTTATTGTATTTTGTATAAAGGTATCTTCTTCACGCCCATGTACCTGAAGCGGTAGGCAGGGGCTCAACTAGGGCACCCACGACTAGCCGAAATCTTATCGCCAACCGGGCACACATCCAATCCCCGGCAACGTTATTTTTTATTAGAAAATGTAAGATACACATTTTCTATTTTTTCCTGCCCCTCCCGGGATCGCACCCGGGACCTCAAGAATTCAAGTCCGATGCTAAACCGCTGGACCACTGAGGCGATATTTTGTACATTACGATAATTTTAAAGTAAGGATAAAAGACTACAATGGTAAACGTCAGGGGAAATTGGTATTAATACGGGAGAGATATCGCAAAACACTACAAGCAAATTTCGGTCAAGATATTAGTGATAAGCAGACCAATGCTCGTCTTAACAAACTGTTAGGCAGGAAGCCAGCTCAAGCTCATGCAAAGAAAATAACATTCAATTTTCTAACGAAGTAATATACCGTATGATATTGATGTTAAACTTTTTAACAAAGTATAAGCACTAGGTACCTACCAAATATTAGTTATTTGAGGCTAAGATATTCGAAAGTAGCTATTTTGGATTCAACCTCGAAATGTTCTGAGAAATGTATTTTGACAAACTTTCTAGATTAATGAAGACTTAAAATACGATACTCGTAATTTCACTTAAAGTATCTTCACGCCCATATCCCCGAAAAGGTTGGCAGAGGCACAACCACCCGCGACTAGCCGAAGACACTAAGTCCCACAATGTGATAGGTGGCAAGCCTTCGCCAACGCGCGGTTGGCGTATCCACATACATATCCACTCCCAAGAAACATTTTTTTATTAAAAAAATTGGAAATTTTTATTATATTACATTGAATACGTAACGCATATTTTTTTAAAATAAAAAATGTTAATTAATAAAAAAATATATAACAATGAGTTTTTAATATTTTTCAGGGTTTATTTTAAACTAGCTTTCACACACGAATTTGCTATTTTATTACAATTTATGGGCATAAGTAGGTATGTTCTATTGATATAAAAACCTTATTCCCGTAAAGTTTAATTTAAATCCGTTCAGTAACCTGACGTTACTTAATATGATTAAAACGCTTATCGAAGACGTAATCTAAAAATAGAAGAATTTTTCTAACCAGGGATATAATCTGCCCCTAGGCGACAATTTTGAAAAAGGTTTATAAAAGAAAAAGAAGAATTAAAAATGTAGTAGGAAATAGACAAAATTTACAAAAAAACATTAGTTCAATGCTGTAATAATCTCATAGTTCGCACTGCCTCATGGTATTTTGTGACAGAAGCAAAACGTTCCTTTGACAAGACAGCTTCATCAAAACTCATGGTAGGCCCCCTGCACACAAATATCCTTGCGTCAATAAACGTATGCTGGTATCACTAAGAAATTCATAGACAAATAAACCAGTTCAATTAAACCCGTATGTCACATGGATGCTCTTTGAGCTCAAATGTCTGGCATTAGTTCAGATACATATTGCAATGCTCAGTGATGCGTTATGATCATATGAACTAAGAGCAATTGGTACATTTGCAATTAGTATGTCACTATATACGAGGGTGGATCCAAAAGTTCTAAGCCCGACCAAGAAAATGAAAGAAAAGTGGGTGTAAATTTATTTTTATTTTTCGACATAATCTCCATCTAGCTCAACACACTTCTTCCACCTGACCTGCAACTTGTTTATCCCCTCGAAAAAAAATCCGGAAAGTCGGCGAAATTGTCGTTTACTGCGATTATCACCTCATCTTTGGTCGAAAATTTCAAGCCACCCAAGTGTTTTTTTTTAAATTTGGAAATAAATGATAATCCGAGGGGGCTAAATCCGGCGAATAAGGTGGGTGGGGCAGCAATTCGTAGCCACAATCATGGATTACAGACATTGTTTCAACCGAAGTGTGAACACGTGCATTGTCTTGATGAAACAAAACTCGTAACATTAAACATTTTCACTACTTCACACATACGTAAGTCAATGCTTCGAGGCAATACAGAATATGTAATAGTATTCATGTACAGAAGACGCACTCTGTGACAAAAAATACATATTTTCTGGCAAGCCCCTTAGGCAGGTAGTATTGAATGCCAGATCTCATGATCCTGGCAGACCTGCCTGACTGCTTCGACAATTATTACCCTTTTTATACAAACAAACTGGTTTTGGAAGCTCTTGACACCACCTTAAAATAACACCCGAGCGATTTGATCATGTAATATCAACCTTGGTCTGCCCGGGTACCTATATCCATCCATATTCGCATTATATATCTGCTTTGTCAATATTCAATCTGTCATTCTTTCCACATGAAATCCATGTGCTTGTCTGCCTTTCAATATCATAAAAACAAAAACAAAAAATAAATATTCCGAGGGAGATTATGGGCTACTATTTGTCCTAATAGTCAAAACTTGAGAGGGGTAGAAGACAAAACGTAAATGAGGTTGGATGAATGGATTTTTGTTATTATTTTTCATGAAAATGTCTAGGATTTAGAGGAAACTGGGTACTATAGTTTACATACCAGAATAATACAAAGACTCCTATTTAGAAATGTTTTTTTATAATTTAGACGATTTTCATTAGACGAAACCGCGGATAAGGTTAGTACTATATAATTGTATAATACTACACACTGTACCATTAGTAAACAGGAGGAGAATAAAAGTGTTTTATCACATTGTGTACATTCTGACGTTATTTATCGAGTACGCCTGCGATGATAGAGTACACCCATTATATAAAAACGATCGAAATAGATATCTGAAAGTAATGCTGGAATTCCACGTCGTTTAACCGACTCTTAAAAGATCTAATAAAGCATCTCCACGCCCATGTCCCCGAAGAGGAAGGCAGAGGCATAACCAGGGCACCCACGACTAGCCGAAGACATTAAGTCCCACAATGTGATAGGTGGAAAGCTTATCCCCAACCGGGCACATTTCCAATCGCGAGCAACAATTTTTTGTAAGAAAACTGGGACAACTCAATTTTTTTATTGTTGCCCGACCAATTTACCAATCCAACAACCGAACCGCTAGACTACAGAGGCGACTAATAATTGCCTGAAGGTATGTGGAAAACTGACTTCTATTTCAATAAGTCATTAAGTACACAAAAGATATTGGTCTGGCTTTTATATCAGACAGCTCGTAAAAGGCCAGTATAAGCTTACCGTCTCTAACACTGTGATATCCTAGCTGGTAGAGTATCGCAGCGACTCCTCCGGATTGGTACTACTGCCTTACCTATTCTTGCCGCTAAAACCTCAGTGCTTGCCGTTGACGTATTCCGGTTCGAAGGATAAGGTAGTCGGTAAGCTTACTTTTGTTCGAGAACTAACATCCCGACTTCAGGTTGGCAATGCAAAATTACCTCCTTTGGTGTTTTTAGAAGACGTGAATTTCTTACCACCAGGAAATCCGTCTGCTTGTTTGCCTTCCAATATCATAAAAAAAGTTTTCTCGATTTACAGAGATACAGACTTGATGGCTATGACCGACGGAAGTACTAAAAAGAAATGATTTTTAAATTTGGGTCAGACATGATAGAGAAATCGATTTTGAACATACATTTGAAGTATGTTACTTCAAAAATATAGAAGCTGAACATATAACCTCCCTTTTTTGAAGTCGTTTGGAACGGAAATATAGATACATACTGTAATATAACTGTAATGTATTCTTATTTTTGTGTGTCTGATAACGTTTTGCTATTATCACAATTAGTTAAAGAAAAGACATGCCCGCTTATTTTCTTTCGTGGTACCTTTTCAGTGTGTGGTGTCAGAATTTTTAAGCTATTGCATAGCTTCTATCACGTTCCTTATGCGTGGAGACCGAATCCAAAAATTCCATAACAAAAATAACCTAACACCCCCCACTCCGTCCTGCACAGCGGCGATACTGAGTTTTGCCATCTAACGATGAATAGTAGAACTTCTAATGACTTTTTGATCACGCTTGTCTCTTTAGTTCAACTCACCTCTAGGTGGCATTGGTTGTATCGGCGTTACTGCGCATGCGTAATCCCCCCTACGCCCACCAATCTAGTGACTCATGCCTGCTTAAGCAATAGCTTAAACGCGGCAGTCTCCGAGTGCCACGCGTCTTTTTTTAAACACGCTTTACAAATATCGCCATATAACCAATTTTTACATTATAATGAAGAGCAGTAAAACTGTAAAATCAACTCCAACTATATCATTGGGTACGTCACGATAAAATAATCTTTTCGCCTTATTGGTCCGGGCTCCTTTGCAGAATAGACCACCTGTCTTGCTGCCTGGCACCTCGAAAAAGGCGAGCATAGGCTTACCGTCACTAACCCCATGACATCCTACTAGGTGGTAGAGTTTTGCAACGAGTCGCCCGGATTGACAGCACCGCCTTACCTATTCTTGCCGCCGCCGCCGGCCGCCGTGGCGTGTTTGTATTTTCATACAAACACGCTGGTTTTGGAGACTCTTGATACAACCCTCGTATAATATCCGATTGATCTGATCGTGGAATGTCAGCCTTGATCTCCCCGGGTACCTACATCCACCCACATTCGTATTGTGTATCTGCGTTGTCAATCTTTCATCTGTCATTCTTTCAACATGACCGAACCGAATGGAGCATGCCCTTACGCATTTTAACACCAACACTTTCTTTCAATCCCACTGTTT
>NJDC01001954.1:0-38291 GCA_002245475.1 Calephelis virginiensis | reverse complement strand
CCTTGACGCCAATGTCAACATCAAACCGAGGCAATTAGTTCTATATACTACTACACAATACCTTATATTTCGTTTCTCCTTTTTTCACACTATTACGGCTAAGCCGCTTTTGATGATTATTAGAATAGCAATAGACAGAACCTTGGAAAGCTAATTTTCTTAACCGCGAGGGTAGAGCCACGCGTAACAGCTACTTATAAGTGTAGTATTTCCAAATAAATTGTTTACTGTTATATTTGTTTAAGATAATTTAGTTTGTATCTTGGAACTGAAATGAAAATGGAAACTTAACACCACATGCTGCGATTTTAGGTAACTAGCAACTTCTTTATATAATTTTTCCGATGATTGTCCGGGTCACCTATGAGAAATAGACCATCTGCTTTATCACCAGGCAGTTCATAAGAGGCGAACAAACGATGATTGCCAATGCCAAAAAGACCACTGGGGGTAGAGTACCGTGATGCAGATAGGGTTTCAACTATTCCTGCTACCAAAATGACAGTGCTATATTTCGGATAAGAGAATACCGCAGTCATAAGAGAGCGGCAACCTATAACATTGAAGTTGTTATCTCTTACCCGAGAGATGTGTGCTTCGATATTTTGAAACTTGAAAAAATCGCAAAACAAAAAAGTTATACAAACACGTCAGGCATATCGAAAACATGATATTAAAAATAAAGTTTATTTAAAAAAATATTGACGAAGTATTGGTAGTTAATTATCTAGATTTAAATGTAATTGAAATTTAGTAGTAAACTAGTTTTATATGACGAGAACTATATATTTAACATGACGAGGAGAAACAGCATGCTTTCATATTAGCTTTCGTATACATGAAGACATATTTGGAGAGAAAACTGCCTTAGGCCTGATAATAAGAAAATATCGCTCTATTTCCCGAAAATTGAGAAAAATACGATACTATTCATATAACTAATGCTGTGTTTATCTGAGAATTAAAAATGACTGTGTTTTCTTACATTATATTTACACGATACTACAAAACAAACTTTTTTTTGTCTGTTTGTTCTTCTGTCTGTTAATATTAATTAATAGAATGACTAAACTGATTTAATTGGGACTTACTGAAAAATAAACTGTAAAGAAATTAAAGGCCTTTAATCTCGTAATTACGAGTGAAAAATCACTTGTAAACATTCACACGGACTAGGTTGCAAGCACAGCTAATCCATACTTTCATACTTAAAAAGTATCTTCGTACCCATATCCCCGAAGAGGTAGGCAGAGGCACAACCAGAGCACCCACGACTAGCCGAAGACACTAAGTCCTACAATGTGATAGGTGGCAAACCTATCGCCAACCGGGCACATATCCAATCCCGAGCAACATTTGTTCTTTTATTAGAAAATTAGAAAAACTTAATTTACTTTGCCCTACCCGGAAATTGAAGCCGGGACCTCATGCAGTCAAGTCCAATAACTAAACCGCTAGACCATAGAGGCGACTTTCACTTTCATACTTAGTATTATAATAATAAAAATAAATTAATTAATTTTTACTTTGTTCTTAGTATTATAAATGCAAAAATATTATAACTGTCTGTCTGTGGAACTGGCTGTACAACTCTTTAGCTAAAACGCTTTTACGATTTTTATGAAATTTGATTTGAGTATATATTAACACCCAACTATTTTCAAAATAAATCAACGCCCAATGATAGTCTAAAGTTTATGTGAACATCGTTTTCAAGTTACTCAAAGACGTCTAAATTATCATACGTTGATGAAGTAGTGGATAAACATGTGACCTTTAATAAATGACATAAATCCTGATAAAATCTGACAGAAGGTAAATGATTATATTACCATAAAATATCAGGAATTCGCCCACAGATTATAAATATTCAGAAATTGTTTCAATATTGATTATTAAAGCATTCAATTTGTATCAGGATGAAAAATTGTTGAGTTGATAATACTCTTGTTTAAATTTAAACCCTGTTACTATATATATAAAGTATGTTTCTCTTTAATATCGGTTTGTCTAATCGACTATGTAGGTAAAGTGAAGTGGAATAATTAAGTTTAGAATTGTTCACCACAAAATTAAGATGGGGAAGTCTGTACAGCTGGTACAGCTTTCAATTTTCATTATCTTATTAAGTAATTTTGATTTAATATTTTTACTTTAGTATTTTACCGTATTTAGGATTAATTTTCATATTTTAAGTATCTTCACGCCCATATCCCCGATTGGATATATGCCCGGTTGGCGATAGGCTTGCCACCTATCACATTGTGGGATTTAGTGTCTTCGACTAGTCGTGGGTGACATGCTTGTGCCTCTGCCTAATGTTAATTTCTTACCATCAGGAAATCCGTCCGCTTGTTTGCCTTCCAATATCATAAAAAAATTCTTTACCAGGACAAAGTCAAAGATTTTACCCCGCCAGGTAATTTTAAATTCATTTTACTAGTTTTGCAGAACTACTACACTACAAAGCATTTATCCATGTACATATAGCTATATGGATAAATACTCGCTGTATAAAATACAACTGCAACGTTGGCTCAGTTTTTTGACCCTCATTTCGCTCATTCTTAAAAAGTCGCTTTGGAATATTAAGACCCTTTCTAGGCATTTGAAGAAGGGAAGCAGGCCACTTGTCCTAGTTATTCATGAGACGTTGATTTCTGACTGGATATGGATAACTATGACTTTGTCACTTCGTTTTTATTGTACCAGTGCCTGTATTTTCTATTATTTCTTGAACTTTTAAGGCTCGACGGAAAAAGATGGAAGTTTTTATTTTTTATTTTATTTATATTTTTATGGTATTGGAAGGCAAACAAGCATACGGATTTCCTGATGGTGAGAAATTCACGCCGCCGAGAGACACCAAATGTGGTAATGATGCGTTGCCGATCTGAAACCGGGATATTGGGCCTCGAGCAAAAGTAAGTTTAAGGCTACCTTATCCTCTAAACCGGAACACGTTAACAGCAAGCACTGACGCTATAGCGGCAGGAATAGGTAAGGCGGTGGTACCAATCCGGGCGAGTACCAGCTAATCACATGTCTCGGTGCTAGTGACGGTAAGCCTATGCTCGCCTTGGCAGGAAGGCAGATTGTCTAATCTGCAAAGGAGCCCAAACCAACACGGGGAGAAGGATTTTAAACAAACTTGATCTTAATTTAGTTTTGCTGTAATTAAACCGAAGACGTAAAAGTAATGCAACTAGACGCTAAAAGCATAAGCACAGACAGCAGCCCGTTTATGAAATGCGAAAACTAAACATTTTTAATAATTAGGTTAACTATAAATATTTTCAGGGATTGCTTGCGTCAGTGGTGTTTATCAGACATATATTACATTAAGTGATCTAAAACAAGATACAATGAAAATATTGTTTTGTTCGTACAATCATAAAAATATGGAGCAAGTAATTGTTTCAAATCCAACTCTGCTGAAATATCGGTAAAATTGAATTTTGTTTAAATGCAATTGTGTAGTTTCATATTCAGTTTGGCCATGGTAATACATTGTAGTTTTTAATTAAAAATGTACTTCGTGTGATACTGAAAAAAAATCGGCAATCATTTTAAAATGTTTAAAAAAAAAACATTTCGCGCCCAATAATAACGAAGAATTTAAAATAAGCTTTGTAAATCTGCTGAGTTTGCATTTTTTCTTAAGTGAGAACCTATCGGTATTTGCCAAAATCTACCGACCAACTGCGAGGCTCAGGTTCAACTCCCGTCGAGGGCAGGCATTTGAATGATGAGCATTTAAATGTCTGTATTTCCGGGTCTGGGCGTTTATTAAATTTATTCCGGTACCTGTTCAAGTATTTATATATATTAGTCGTGTTGACTAACACCCATAACACAAGCATATAATAAGCTTACTTTGGGTTAAAATTACGAACTGTTGTAAATATACAATCCGTTAAGTGCAAATAAATTGATTCTTTGAAAAAAATACAACACCTATATAAGAATTATAATTCGCTTTAATATTTATTTATATTTCTTTGGATTTTACTTTTTTGTGTTTGTGTTATATTTTGCTAAACTATTGTATATTTAAGTATACTTCACTAGCAACCCTCCCGGGCTTTGCACGGGTATAAAATATACGTATAAATCTTCCTCTTCAATTACTTTATCTTTTACAAAAACTGCATCAAAATCCGTTGCGTAGTTTCAAAAAAATTTTTATGCATACAAAGGGACATAGGGACAGAGGAAGCGACTTTGTTTTATACTATATAGTGATGATTTATGACATTAGAGTATACTTATTTAGAAATGTATTTGTGGGTGGGATCCGATGCCTTTCAATATAACAAAAATGGAGAATGAATCTATATATATAAAAATCAATGCCACTTTTCGTTGTAATTTTATAACTCAAGAACGGACTCATCTGTCCAAATCAAATGTTTAGGCTTTGTTCGGATTATTCAGTAGATGGTTTATGTGAAGTTTGCATAAAATCAGTCGAGCGGTTCTTCATTTATCACATTTTTTGCAACAAATGAATTCAATAAATAGCAGATCATTTTGTTAATGGGTATTTTTCAGCGAAATTGAAACTTTTTTTAGATGGGGATTGTGCTGTCATATTGAAACTTTTTTAGTTGTTTTTTTTTTCTTTTTTCGTTTTGTTGTGTTTCAATATATTAAAAAAAACAGTTTATACGTAGCTAAGCACGTCCCGGCCTGTTAGTATTTTCATAAAATCCGTTCCAAGTTGACGAAGTCGCGGGTAAATCGCTAGTTTATAATATAACGTAAAGATAGTGCTTCCGATCTAATCCAAATTTCGTACTTGAATAATAACTATTAGATTACGTTCCGCGTGGTCCTGATCATTGAATTACCGTAGAGGGATTCTATTACCGGCATGTTGTAGGCAACTAATCACGAGACTTGACAAGGTTAGCTCAACAAATTTGGTGTTTCACTTATATTTAATGAATTAGCGTTCTACTGGAATACCATTAGCTTGTATTTGTTTTTAGCTTCCGACAGAAAAATAATTTCATGTTTGACGTATACGTGTGTGTGTTTCAGTCTGTGGCATAATAGCTCCTAGGAATCTAGACCGATTCTAGAGATTTTCTTTGTTTGAAAACTGACATGGTTTTGGTTCTTAGTGAGACTTTAAGGAGAGCTTATAGTTTCGGGGATTGTTTAGGATTACTAAAATATTGCTTTCTATCGTTTCCTGTACAATCCTAATATCATGATCTGAAGAACGATAGTTTTGTATATACAGGGTGTATTTGACACCGTAACGAAAACTCCTGTGGTAGTTTAGATACATGTCAGACTTCAAAATTAAGTTCACAGTTTTTGTCGAAAACAAGTGGTTAAATATTTAGCAGTTTTTCAGCCCGACATGTATAGCGAACAAAGTATAAGCCTCAAGTCACGCGTTGCGAGCTGTAGGTGCCGATCTAGCACCCCGATTTATTACATTGCTGTTTTTAGTAAAAATGTGTTATTTATTAGATTTTAAATAAAAATCGAGTCCCGTGAGATAGTATTAATGAAATAACAGTGAAAATAATAAAAAGATATGCAATTTTTTTTTTAAAAATCATGAAATTTCCGACACGAAATTCCAACTACATATGCATGTCTATTATTATACAGAAGCCATGGTTTCATTTTTCGTTACGCTGTCATTTACACGGTGTATAACGATATTGAAAATTTTTTTTAAAGACCAAATAAAGGCTGTCAAATACCTAAAGAAAAAAAAACTATTAAAACCGTTTTGGTGGAGTGTTTCCACAAACGCCGTGTCATAGAAATTTTATACATACCTAAAAAGTATGTACAGTCAGCGTCAAATTGATATGTGCTCCTAGAGTATTCAGAATAATCTGAAAATCATAAAAACTGTTTGATTCAAGTTGCTCGAATCATTATAATATTGCTATTAGCACATAAGGTGTTCAGAATATCTTCCTAATTATCTATAGTTATAAAATAACACGACTGACTGATTCATCATCGCCGAGCAAAACTGGTAAAGTTGCAGCCATGAAATTTGCTGAGTAGAGTCGTTTTATTAAGTAGACACCCACTAAGGACTTAATTATGGAAATTCTACCCCAAGAAAGTGAAACAGCGGTTAAAAAATTTGTATGAAACATTTTTTAAGTTGGAGACATGAAACTTTATTTTTGGGCTACTTATTTAAAATGAGTAGTTACGTAGTAAGCGTTTCTGGAAATTCTGCACCTAAGGGGGTTAAATAGGTGTGAAAGATTGTATGAAAGTCCTTATTCGTGGGCTATAATCAGTAAATATATTAAGTGGCACGCAAGCAAAGCCACGGGTAGCAGCTAGTTGTTTCATTTAAACTGTCAGGGTTATCAAAATTATCTTGGCAAACAAAGCTTTTACTCTTATCAGTGTATAATGTTTACACGGCATTAAGAAATTTATTTTTGCTAATTAAGGTTGTTACATTTATTTTGTTTTGATTAAATATGCTCTGGCAATTAATGCATATTCTTAAGGATTGTACAGAGATAACTTTGTATTTGTTAAAATAATTTTAAAAAACCCGACTTGTAATGAATATGGTTAAGTATGCAACAATTATTCATGAGATATTTTGAGCACCTTGAGTACTTAAATAATTTAAACTGCTTACTTGTCATCAATACATACACACTACACTAGGAGCTTATATTAATTTCTAAGTATCTTCACACTCATATCCCTGAAGAGGTAGGCAGAGGCACACCCAGGGCACCCACGACTAGCCGAAGACACTAAGTCCCACAATGTGATTGGCTTCAACCGGGAACATATCCAATTTCGAGTAACATTTTTTATTAGAAAATTGGAAGTACCACATTTTTCTTTCTGTTGACCGACCCGGGATTCAAACCTGGGACCTTATGAATTCAAGTCCAACACTTGGACCGCTAGACCACAGAGGCGACTTATTAATAAAATATTAATTTCTACAAATTTTAAGGGAGAAAAGAATTTGCCCTACCTAGGATTTGGAGGCGTCTCAATTCGACGAATCCTCTAACCATTGGATCTACTGAGGATTCAAATCCGGTGACAAAATTTTTAATTCCTTTTTTAACAGCTTACACGGGTAGGTATGTCCTATAGATACCCAGTTTTGTGTACCTACTAAACTAGTTCGTTATAACTTTCGTTTCTCTCAAGTTATTTTTCTTTTATCACTTGCCCTGTACTTGGGTTAAATCTCTACACATTTTAAACACAGCAAAAATCGCCTTAGACAAGATTTAAACCTGTACCTTTTCTCAAGTCGACGAACTCTCTTGCCATTTGAATTCCTGAAGATTCAAATCACATTTATTTTTCGCTAACTGTACATGGATACAACTTTACAGTTTTTGAACTATTCGTCCACATATTTGTGCAACCTTTACGTTTCAAAGATTTACCGCTGTACAAATGTTTTCTGTCATGAATCTACTGTGATAATCAGGTTTAATTAATTAAGGCATTTTTATTGCAAAATAAACGCGATTGTATCCACAATAGCAGCCACATCGAACAATATAAAGCGTGTTTACACACGTCCATCAAACGTCAACGCCGGTGGAACTTTGCCAATATAAATGTAAATCATTCCCCGCCCAATACCTGGCTATATAAAACATGCATTTAAAACTGGTTTAATTACTGAAACATAAAAATCGACATGTTAATTTGCAATGTCGCTCTACGATTCACTAAATTCAGTAGACTCTTAGTCTAACATATTGGTTTTGGAGGATAGCAATATTAGAGAAAGCTCCTTCGTAAACTATTTTATAAGTATCCTCCTCCTTGTGACGCATTCCTCAATCCTGAGGGTCGTGACCTCCCATAGGTAGAATTTTATCACGGATGATCTTCAGCCATCTCGGCCTGTCTTCAGCATCGTGTATCGCGTCATGGAGGCTGGTTTCAAAGCGTTCTTCGGATTTGGTCTGACCAGCGTATTAGACCACGGCTACGAGGCCTCTTTCCTTCGATTTTGCCCGTTACCAAGAGCTTCTCGAGGTTTTCCCACTCTTTCTGGCTATATGTCCGAAGTACTCAAGGACTCGACGTAGGCATATGGTTGAGAGTCTAGTTGTTATTTTCAACTCCTTCAGTATAAGTATAACTGTAGAAAATTCTGTACATATTTTTTAAAATACTAGGTCGAAGCGTAACCAATAAATTTATAGTAAAAGTTTACGCGTAAGAAAACTGCAAAAAACCTACTTGAATGTGATAGTTATGTCGTCGTACACACTGGACTATTATAGTTATATTATAGAGGCATACTTAGTGACAATAGGATCATTTTAGAAGTACGCTTCTAAAAATAAAAACGAATTTTAAAATCGATTTAGAAATTACGGTAAAATTAATAAATTACATAAAAATACAGAAGTCGAACATATTGTAACCTCTCCTTTTTTTAAAACTGGTTAAATTTATATGGATGTGCTCAAGGTCATTTTGAAGCGACACAATCATTTAAAAATGTTGAGCCCGGATTCAAAACCAACCATAATATGATTACAAATAATGTACTGTAACAAGAGCATGTTCCAATTCATATTTTAATAATACCTAATAATGTCCACCATTATTAGGTATTATTAAAATCAGGCGCTTAATCAGTGACTAGCTATAGCTGCTCTGTACAATTGTTTATCTTTTGATTCATACAAATGACGTGAATGAATAAAAAGAGCGATTAATGTGGGGAAAATTGGTCTGGGTACGCCGAGTAGAATAGACCAATTGCTGCTCTACCTGGCAGCTCGTAAGAGACGGACACTGGTTAAAATGTAGGTCAGCATTAATAGGACCACAGATAGACTACTGTGCAGCAACATGACCGGGTAGGGATCCACCACCTTAACTATTCGGTATGGTAAACGGTAAAATTGCACAATAGGCCTAACATCCCGGTTGCAGGACATTGATGCACCTATAACATCTATGATGTCTGTAGGCCACGATTGTCTTATACTAGCTTGTTTGTTAGCTGATCTATCACGTAAAATAAAATAAAAAAGGTATTAAGTAAGTATGTAGAAATTTGGTAAACCTGGAAGAATAACGACATTTGGCACTTGATACTTTTCTTACATATCTTCACGCCAAGTCCCATACGAGGTAGGCAGAGAGTATCGAGTGCCACGAATCTGACACACCTGTCTAGCTTCCTTCACATTCATTACCCTTTTTATTCAAACACGCCAGTTTCAGAGACTCTTGACACCACCCTCGGATAACATCCTAGTGATCTGATCGTGGAATGTCAGCCTTGGTCTCCCTGGGTACCTACATCCATCCACAATCGCATTGTATATCTGCTTTGTCAATCTTTCATCTGTCATTCTTTCCACATGACCGAACCAGCGGAACATGCCCTTTCGCATTTTAACACCAACACTTTCCTTTGATCCCACTCTTTCTCGGATCTTACTATTACGAAAGCGGTCAGCAAGCGTTACACCACAGATTTTCCGTAGATACTAATAATTGTAATAATTTGGCGTGAAGATATGTATGCGCATTTTAATTTGACCATTTATTTAAATACAATACATTAAGCAACCCTCACACTGCAACGTGTGATAAAGATTTCTTGAATCTGTATTGCTTACTGTAACAATGAATTCATATTTTATGAGAGACATAATAAAGATTAGTTCTTAGTACAATATTGATTTTTTACCTATGCTATACTGTAAACTTTTCTTACTGAAACATACTGTAACATGAAAAAAAATGTTTTATCGTCGAGTGGCTAGCGTATACGTCTAACTACATCGACCAACCGCGAGGCTTCGGTTCGATTCCCGACGGGGGCAGACATTTGTGTGATGAACATTAAGATGTCTTTATTTCCGGGTCTGGGTGTTATTAAATTTATTCTGGTATCTATTTAAGTATTTCTATGTATTAGAATCGTTAACTAACACCCATAACACAAGCATATAATTTGCTTACTTTGGGGTTAGATTCAATATGCGTGACTTGTCCAGAGATATTTTGCTTATTTATTTATTTATTTTGGAGTACGAGATTTATGGCAATAAAAAAGTAATTTCTAGAAAGAATTGACGATAAAAATATGCTCTCTTTAATTTATTAAAAAGAGCATATTTTTATGTTTTTATTCTTTTTAAATTAATAAACCCTTAAGTAGGATCTCACCTACTGCTTTATTACCTAACCTATTGCTTATTAAATGTAAAAGCTATTTATACTTTTCAAAGCGCAAAATGCAACTACAAAGTAAAACTGCAAGAAACTGACTTTGACAACAATAAGTAAGTCATCTGGTTACACAAAAAATAGTATTTCCTTTGATTTCCCTGAGATTCCAATATCAGATTCAGACCTAATGACAACAGAACCACCTTGGAAGTGCGCGCTTTTAAACACAAAAAGAATTCATAAAATCGATTCAGAAATGAAGGATAAATCGATTGACAGACATAAGAAAATATATCGAACATATTACCTCCTCCTTTTGTCAAAATCGGTTAAAAAGTATGTTGTTAAAAAAAACTAGTAAAAACTTGACACAAATTTTTATAAAAAACACTCATACAATTATGATGTATAAAACATCGTACATAAAAAAACTCATACAATTATGATGTATAAAACATCGTACAGACTAAGTTAACGAAAGCAAACCAGTGTGTTCCTGATGGCTGGCTTAATTATGAGCAAACAAGTTAAGCAAATAGATCACAAGTGTTTGATAAATACAAAAAAATGATTGGATGAAATTGAAAATTTACATGTCACTGTTTTTACAAACAACTAGAGCAACTTTATTGAGCGGCTGATTTCGTTCCAAAAGCATCTTCATAATGACTCATTCCTGAATGAAATATCAACTAAAAATGTACTGAGGCCTTCGTTTTTGTTTGTTTAGTCTGTGCCCAGCATAAGAGTGTGATTAATGTTAAACTTTTGCAATGGGAGTTTTGGCGCCATCGAGAGAAAAGATGGTCGAAGTTTTTTCATAATTATTGAATTTCGTATTGATATTGAGTGGAATTAGTCAATTTTGGTGGCATTCTGTACAATTTTGTTCAGTGAAAATGCACAAATGAAATAATCATTAAGAAATTAGCGTATCGTGTATTTCCTCGTTGCCGCCAAATCTCATTCATGAGCTTGAGTAAACAGGCCACCGCTTTACCCAATAGCCTGACATGACTTCCTGACGACTTAAGCCTGATGACTAATTAAAATTAATTGAAATTGATATAAAATTTAATGCAAATTTCTACTTGACTAATGGCTAAATACTAACGTGAAGGCCAAAACCTAAAGAAAGAAAAAGAAGAAAACTTTTGCAATTTTTCCAGTAATACAACTTGCCCCGTATTGGTCGGCGCTTCATTGTAGAATAGACCATATGCCTTCCTTGCCAGGCAGCTTGTAAAAGGCGAGCATAAGCTAACCGTTACCAACATCGTGACATCTGACTAGGTGTTAGAGTTTAGCAGCGACTCGCCCGGATTGGTACCACCGCCTTATTTATTCCTGCCGCCATAACGTCATGACGTGTTCTGGTTTGGAGGGTGAGGTAACCGGTTAACTTACTTTTGCTCGAGGCCTTACATCCCGGCCTTAGGTTGGCAACGCACCATTACCACCTTTGGTGTCTCTAGGCGGCGTGAATTTCTTACCACCAGGAAATCCGTCTGCTTATTTGACTTCCAATATTATAAAAATAAAAAATAAATAAAAAGTACCAGTACTGTGTTTTCGTGAATTCTTAAGATATCACAGGTGACAATAAACATAAAAGTGAATACGCATTTCTCACCAACTCAGTAATTTAGAGGTTTTATTTGTTGGTTTCATTGTACAATTTACTGACAAACCTGCTTTACTTCCATTGTTGCTATAACCTTTTATAGCCGAGACTATCTGAGACTTAATTTATACAACTGAACTTAAAAACTTTCGGCTCGTATCTCATCTACTTGGTAGAGTACCACTAACTTACCTGGTTTTGGTATTTCATTAAGAGCCACTTCCACGTTCCTGGGTTAAGTTTAATAACTGGTTAAACTGTCAAATATAAATTCAATTAGTCCGATGTTAGAACCTAAATTTGAAGGAGTTTTGGCACCATCGAGAGAAAAGATGGTCGAAGTTTTTTCATAATTATTGAATTTCGTGCTGATATCGAGTTGAATTAGTCAATGTTGGTGGCATTTTGTACAATTTAGTTCAGTGAAAGTGCACAAATAAAATAATAGTGAAGAAATAAGCGTATCGTGTAGTTTTTCCTTGCCGCCAAATCTCATTACATGAGCTTGAGTAATGAGGCCACCTCTTTACCCAATAGCCTAACATGACTTACTGACGATTTATGACTGATGACTAATTATAGTTGATTAAAATTGATATAAAATTTGATGCAAATTTCTACTTGACTAATGGCAAAATACTAGCATGAAGGCCAAAACCTAAAGAAAGAAAGAAAACTAACGTTGAGTTAAATATTTAATCCATGAAGGTGCAGTGGGCCTAAGAGTGTTACTAAGAAAAAATGATAACAATAACAAAATACTAACATTGTGTAATTGTTCGAATTTTACGATCTGTGTCACGTTTCAGAAACTAACAGCGGAATGATATCTCACAAAATAACGATTTATTTCTGATTTTAACTGCTAAATAGATAAGTTGGTAACACTATAGCTATTTTAAAATGCATTATACTATGACTTTCTTATCGGTTCAGCAAATAGAAAAAAATCTTCAATCGTAGACCATTACGACACTATTCTTTTACTTGTTCAGAATATTATATTTGTGTTGAGATTAGTTTTTCAGATATCATGAAGCATCATTGTATGAATTGAAAGTTCTACTCGTATCTAATCTTTGGTCTAAAATAAATTGGCTTTCTTGTAAGTGTTCCTAAAAATAATCAAACATCGCGATCTATAAACTATAGTATGTCTCAAAATGTTTGTGTATTTATTTTTTATAAAAAAAATGGCAAGTAGACATATGTGCATGATAATATCTAAGGGTCAGCGGCCTACGGACGTTAGCAACACCCAGGAGTATTTTGGAAGCGTTCCCAACCTTTCAGCAATGACAACGCTTTCTTGAACCTTTCAACTCCGGTCTGTTTGTAAATACTAATACTGATTCTACCATATGAGGTAAGATCATAGGCATGAAACTATAAACTCTACCCCGATGTTCTAAAGTAGAACTCAGAGGCGGTAAATACTGAATGTAGGAATAGATGACAACATTAAAAGATCAATCTTACCTACCTACAGTAGAATATGCTGGCATACTAGGAACCACTATCTACACTATCTGAGCTGCATACAGTCACAGTTATAGAGGGTGATTGTAATGAAGGAGGATTACATTTGAATGCGATGAAAACCCAAGTAATGGTGTTTGAAAGAGACGTAGCCAAAATAGAGGTAAGTGTTTAAGTATTTTAGTTGGTGACGTAGTGCTAGAACAAGTGACTGAAATTGTATATATTGGTTGTGCTTTTTTCAGGGATGGAAGGTACACCGCGGAAGAAGAAAGGAGTGTGTGTTCAGGAAATAGTGTGAATGGAGCACTGGGTAAGCTACTTCAAAGCGAGGTTAAAATTCAAGGGCCTAGATATGCTTGGCATAATTCTGCGCGTGACCCAAGATTGACAAAAGCAGATATATAATGCGAGAGCGGATGGATGTAGGGGCTTGGGAGACTAGGTTGACACCAACCTCACGGGTATTATCCGAGGGTAATGTCAAAAATCTCCGAAATTGGCGTGATTGTATAAAAATGAAAAAATGTGGAAAGCCAAAAAGGTGTGCCATGATCCTGAGATTTGCCACTCGATACTCTCTGCCTACCACGTAAAGGACTTGGTATGAGGATATGGACATTTCCATTTTACTGTTTTAAGTTTCTGCACACACCTTAATCTAAGTATAAAGTCGCGACGTAGATTATATTTAAGTCTCAGAAGCTCCCTTTTCAATCAAAATAAAACCTACTTCCCAACTCCCACTTTCGTCGTAAACATTATAAGCGGCTTTCCGACGTCAAGGAAATTGTTACACACACGACGCAATTGGCTTTTGTGTTGAATTGTAATGCAAAAGTGTTACCAGTTTTTTATATGATATTGGAAGGGAAACAAGCAGACGGATTTCCTGATGGTAATAAATTCATGCCGCCTAGAGACACCAAAAGTGGTAATATTGCGTTGCCAACCTGAGGTCGAGTTGTTAGGCCTCTAGCAAAAGTAAGTCTAACAGCTACCTTATCCTCCGAACCAAAACACGTCAATGGCAAGAACTGACGTTATTGCAGGAGGAATAAGTAAGGTGGTAGTAGCTCTGCGAAACTTTACCACTTTGTCAGATATCATGGTGTTAGTGACGACTCGCCTTTTACGCGTTGTCTGGCAGGAAGGCAGATTGTCTATTCTGCAAAGGAGCCTGGACCAAACCGGGGAGAATAATATAATATAGGGAGGAAGATAATATAAATAATACTAGCTATTGGCCGCGTGTCCACACGCTTTATTTGAATTGTCTTACTGAAATTTCATGTAGGTAAGAATTTGGTTTTTGAATTATTATTTTTTTGCGTTAAATAGAAAGATCATATATAAGTTTCATAACAAAACTATTAAAAAAAATTGCAATAATTCAAAAGATATATCAAAATGAAAATAAGTTTTTGAATCCAGTACCGAAGACACGCCGATAGCTCCCGAACAAACCCGAGTGCATGTGACGTCATAATGTTAGTTTAGTAGTTAGTTTAGTTAGTTCGATGTTTAAGTAATGAATTCATTAATTTGTATGTAATAATTTTGATTAAATTGAAAATTTAAATAATTTGATAAAAATATAGGTTATGTATTGGACTAGATTAAAATGAATGAATTTCATATTATAATGATTTTTCTGTCGTTATAATGATATTCAAATAAATATTATGGTTTATGTTTTTTTCTAGTTAAAAGATGATATGGAAAATTATATTTATTATACAACAATGGGAGGTAAAGCAGAGATTAAAATTGATGTGATACCACACAAGTTTGATTGTCAACTTATTTTTTATGAACATGTTTATGAACGAACTTCTCTTAAAAGACTTAACAGAGTTTCAGCAAAAACGTAGCTATAAATAAATTTAAACAATTGTTGTCATTTATATTATAAATTAAGTAATATTCTGATAAATTGGTAACTAATTGACAGAATATGTGACATTTTTTAATTGTTTTTCATTTAAAACCACGTTCTTTCAATAAAACAGTTTCTTTCATTTTTTTTCTTTCGTTCTTTCGTGTTTTTCACAACCCGTAGACTATTTAATAACATATTTTTTTTCTCCGAATCACACACACGTATAACGTAAGTAAGTAAGGACTTCTCAAGTTCCAGAAGCTTTTCTCATAATCAGAATAAAACTTACGACCCACTTTTCTCGTAAAAGGCTTTATATTTTGACTCTCGCGTCAAGGAAATGTCACACTTTCGACATGATTAGCTCGTGTGTTGCGAACTTTAATGTAAAAGTAAAGTATAGGAAAATGTGAAGTTATCGCCTCTGTGGTCTAGCGGTTCACGTGATGGACTTGACTGAATGAGGTCCCTGATTGGAATCCCGTGTCGGGCAACAAAAAGAAAATTTGATTTTCCTTATTTGCTAATAAAAATGCCCGGTTGGCGATAGACTCGCCACATATCACATTGTGAAACTTAATGTCTTCGGCTAGTCGTGGGTACCCTGGTTGTGCCTCTGCCTGCCTCTTCGTGGATATTTTACTTCATAGTAAAATGTTAACGTAATGTGCTGTTTAGTCCATATCAAATCATTTTCCCCTGTGTTGGTCCGGCACCTGTGCACAATAGACAGCTCGTAAAAGGCGAGCATAGGCTTGCCGTCACTAGCACCGTGACATCCTTGTAGTTGGTAGGGTTTTGCAGCGATTCGCCCAGATTGGTACCACCTTACCTTACCTATTCCGACCGCCATTAAGTCAATGCTTGTCGTTAAAGTGTTCCAGTTCGGAGGATAAGGTAACTTACTTTTGCTCGAGGCCTAACATCCCGGTCTCAGGTTGGCAACACCATTACCACCTTTGGTGTCTCTAGTCGGAGTGATTTTCTTACCATCAGGAAATCCATGTGCTTGTTTGCCTTCCATTGTCATAAAAAAATAGATTAACATATTAGTGGGATTTAAAAACGTAAAGATAGCATACATTTTAAGGTTAAGGTCATTGATAAAAGCTTCGTATTATAGCCAACTGCAAACATGATTGGGAATAACGCCAATATACAGGATATGATTTATTGGTATCGTAACCATAGCGCTTATGAAAATTGGATAAATATAAGTCATGTTTATCCCAATCTATGCATAGATTTTACAAAAGAATAGTCTAGAAAACAGATTGCCAATGTAAACAATTGAATTGACGTAAATAACGATTACAGACATACAAAAGTGAATCTTATGCCTGAATTTGTAAGGTCGATTTTGAGTAGATTAAACTAAAAACGAATCATTTGATTCCCGTAGAGCGTAAATTAGCTTGAAACTTCTAGGAAACTTAATATTTTATCTGCTTAATAAGAGCCCGGTTTAACGACAAGGATCAGTTTAACAGGAATACGATATTCAAAGCGATCAAGTCGAGCAACATTGCGAGAATTTGGATAGTGATACAGGCAGTGGCGTAGCTAGGCGTGGGCGAAATGGGCCTTTGCCCAGGGCCTCGCACCTAAAGGGGCCTCGCACTACCTCATTTATAATCTCTGCTTATTTTTAAATTAAACAAAAGCCTGAAAAATCATGTAAAAATGTCAATATAAGATAACGTTTTTGGGTAGCTTTTGATAACGAACAGAAAGGGACCTCGCCGATGCGACTTTGCCCACATATATATATTAGTCCACGCTACGCCACTGGATACTGGTTAGTGATTTGAGTTTGTCGATTTTGTCTAGTAATGTTTTGCGTATGTACCTAACTAATACGCATATATGAAGCAGTAGTGACTTTTTCACGTGTTTTTTTTTTGTTTTCACGTGTGTGAATAAAAGAAATTAAGTTACACGTAACTTTTTATTGGCCACATCGAACTATATCACGCAACAATAAGATAAAATTAAATATTAAAAGGACAGTACTAGTACATTGAAGACATATCAGGAGAAATAACTGAAACAGGTAACTATAAAAATAACTACATTAATAATAACCGACTTCAATTCATATTAATTACATATTATCTATTATTTACATGTGCTATTTACAAATAGGTTTGAAGTCTGTGTTACTTTTTAGTTTTGAAGTCGGTTTTTATTAATGTAGTTAATTTAAATAAATAAATAAATATCCCTGGACAAATCACACAAATTGAATCTAACCCCAAAGTAAGCAAATCATATGCTTGTGTTATGGGTGTTAGTCAACGATACTAATACATAGAAATATTTAAATAGATACCAGAATAAATTTAATAAACACCCAGACCCGGAAATGCAGACATCTAAATGTTTATCACACAAATGCCTGCCCCCGTCGGGAATCGAACCCGAGCCTCGCGGTTGGTCGATGTAGTTAGGCGAGTACGCTAGCCACTCGACCAACGAGGCGGTCAATTTATTTAATTATTTTTAGGTTTTTGCTGACATGATTTAAATTAACAAAAATAAACATAGCCATATGTGAAAGTAGATAAAAATGCTCATAAAATAAAAACTAATGGTCCTACCTAAATCAAAATTTTTATGGGCCCAATTCGAAACTATTCCGCATCAAATCAAAAAAGAATTACGTAAATCGGTTTAGGAACCACGGAAAAATCGGTGTACATACATAAAAAAATGTACCGGCAGAATTATGAACCTCTTCGTTTAAACTCGGTTAAAAACTTTCGTGAAGTAATAACTATTTACTCAGTATATTTCTGGTTGCTTTTCATTTTTCCTTTCCTGTTCTAAATCTATTTTATTTTAAAAATGAAACTTTTATTACATTGTCTCAATTTTTTGGATCTGTGTGTCGCATGTCACGTGACGGTGACGTCATAGCAGCCGAGGCCAATATGGCGGCGTCTATAATTTATAGTTATAGATCATGTTTCACTTTTACCGTAGTTTCATATAACCACACAATCCTTTTTTATTCTATACATATAAATAGAATCGAAGTGTCTGCCTGTGATTTACAAAAAATGTTTTCCTATATGTTCTTTGCTTTCCTTTATTAAATAAGTAACAGCATCTAGTCTATTTATATTCAGAGTTCAGTTCAGAATTCAATTAGGCAAGGTTATTATAAATTCATTGTCTTTAACCGTCCCTGACACGCACACTTGTTGAACACGCTTTCATTCTGTGCATCTAAATGAATTTCGTATTCACGATAGCATCTTGCCTATTTACTCGTATATTCAATATCATCGTTTATTTTTAGATATACATATCACTGTCGAATTCAAAACACAGGGTTTGTATAAACTAATTGTGTTTTTGACGGCATTGTGTATTCTATACGAATAGGCAAATAATTTGTTTAATAATCTTTTCAGTATTACACAATATGGAAGATTTTAATTCAATACAATATCTCAATGAATTTCTAACCAGAAAAAGAGTTATCACGAAACCTTACTATACATATAGTAGTGGTTTCCAAAAGGTCAAAGTTAATGCAAAACGAATTTTCCAAGGGTCATGTGGTCCCTTGCGAACATTTCTTAAAGGAATCTACCAAAAACTTACAATTTCAAATTTAACATGTAGAGTGATAGTATGTGTTCATTTATTAAATGTTTTTATAGCTTCTATGGTCCAGCGGCCTGGCGTCGGATTTCACTTCTTGAGGTTTTGGGTTCGATTCCCCGGTCGGAAAAAAATAGGAAATGTGTATTTTCTATTTTCTAACAGCAATAACGTTGCCTGGTATTGGATGTGTGCCCGATTGGCGATAGGCTTGCCACCTATTACATTGCGGGACTTAGTCGACTAGTAGGTAGTAGGTAGGCCCTGGTTGTCCCTACTGATGTCTACGACTTCGGGGATATGGGCGTAAAGATACTTTGATTTAATAGCTTTACTATTTTATTACAAAAAAATGTTACTCAAGTTATATAACTAAAGCCAGATCAAGATATTGTTCTAATCCCATTATATATTTCATATTCTTTTTGTGTACTCCATTCCAAATTTTTACTTGAAATATTAAACTTGAGTAAACCTCGCAATAAAAGGCTTTGTATGGAATTACGTAATATGAAACGTAAGCTTTTAAGCAGTCGGTGGTAATAAATATAACAAAAACATTTAAGCAAAATTGATTTAAGCAATTTCATCATATAGTTTATAAAAAAAACAACCCTAATAAATTCTGATATAGTTTAACGTATCTCAATTTTTTTATGATATTGGAAGGTAAGAAGTAGACGGATTTCCTGATGGTAAGAAATTCACGCCGCCTACAGACACCAAAGGTGGTAATGGTGCGTTGCCAATTTTATTCCGGGATGTTATGCCTAGAGCAAAAGTGAGTTTACCGGCTACATTACCGGAAGAACCGGAACAAATCAATAGCAAGTGGAGACATTATGACTACGTGGCAGAGTTTCGCAGCGACTCGCCCGGATTGATGGTGGTTGTCCTTACCTCTTCTTGTCGCTATTATGGCACTACCATTTACCGGTCTGGATTATAGTATAACCGAAAGACTTGCACTATAGGTCTATCATCCTAATCAAAAGACAACGGTGTAACTGTAAAACATCTATGGGCGTCAACGTTGGGCATACTAAAAGTTTCTGGAACTGGCTACTTACAAAAAAAAAACAAAAAAAACAACAACAGAATTTGAAAATGGAACTCTCATGAAACATGTTATTTTTTAATTTTAGAGTCTGTCATTTGTTTTTCAATTTAGCACTGGCTAAAAAAAATATTGAGTCGTTCTTCGGAAAAACTGGACATTATAATACAGTGTCCCTTGAAAATCAATATAGAGTCACTTCAGATTGGTATATAAACCATTGCTTACCCAATACCATACAAAAGTTCGCGAAAAGCATCCTCGCAGTCATGCCATTATTCACCAAGACAACGCGGCTACACATTCCGTTAGTATCTTCACTCCTATCTCCCCGAAGGGGTAGCCCTTACTAAGAGGCACAATTTGACATATTCGAACTAATCGGACTTGTCCGAAACGTTCCATCTCTTTTGTTTTTGTTTCATTTGAAAAAGATAGCATGCATCTAAAGTAAGTTTAGTTTGTGAACAGCAGAATTACCACCAATACCTCGTCCAGGTGCCTCATTGAACTTTAGTATTTAAGAAGATAGCACCCGCAGGGACATTTTACGACTAAAACTCTCAAATGTGAAACAACCAAGGATGTAGGGCGTTTAATTTTAAGTTGTAATATACTCAGGGAATCCGACCTAAATAGCAAACAATTTAAACTTATGCAAAGTTTTTGAAGTGAAAGTGTTACGAGTCTTAAACTTTTCTTTAAATAAACATTTTTTGATTAACTTTGTCGTCTTTTATCCAAGTTTTTATCTTTTTAGCCCGATTTTCGACTTTAGAAAACAATGTCCTGATAAAATTCAGAAATATTATTTTATCAGCCGATCGCAGATGTTTTACAACTGATATCGATTTCATGATTTCGTCCCTCTATGGCAATTGATTTTTTTGTGCCACTTGAACGTCCGACGTACACGGCCAGACTTACCTTATACGTCCAGGCGCACAGACCGCGGAATCAAGTGTATAGTGGCTGCGACCCTTAGTAAAAATTCGTAAAAATTAGAAGACTGTTATTGATAAATTCGTGAGCTTTTCAAAGATAAATGTGTTTTTCTTAATTACATTTTTTGAAATTGAACTTATAGAACATTATTTTATGTTTTTAGTTCAGTTAAATATGAAAGCAAAGCGTTAGCCCTTATGATTATTATTTATTCTTTCTTTCGCATGCGTATTCTTTTAATCTATCTAGAGGTACAAGAAACTAATGAAGATTTAATTCTGTAACATATTTACAAAATAATTAATCTAGGTAGATACTCTCTGCCTACCACGTAAAGGACTTGGCGTGAAGATATGTATTATGTATTAATCTAGGTAACTAAAAATGTACAGTTAAACTTATTTTAAAACATTTTCACAATTTTTGTCTGGTTTTCTGTTTCCAATTTATGCTGAGAATACTATATATTTTGATAAAGGTTTTAGGCTACAACTACTTTTTTACTTTAAATCCACATCGTGCTAGTATTTGAAAAAAAAATTTACCTAACAGGAGTGAAAGTTTGTATAAGGGATTATTGGTTATATAGTTTGTGTAAGGATTTATGATAAGCTTTAAAAAAATGTAAAAAGACTTTTTTTGTACAAACTGTTATTAACTCGTAATTCGTATTGCGAAAAATCGTTCACACAAATTAAATCCCCATTTTTTGTTGTTCCTCACATCAGATGTTAACGGCTGGGCCAATTTTGCTAACTTTTTTATACTGTTAGTTATAGACACTAGAGGGTTCGTATAAAAACATTGAATGTTCATAGTACAGGACAATGTCCGTCAGCTCAGCTAATCTTTAAGAAAAACCGCTTAAACATCATATTACGTACATTACCCAATATAATTGTCCCTTATGTAATACTAGATATTGTTTGTTACTGCTTCAAATAATTGATTTTTTTAACTTCATCTCTGTGGTCTAGCGGTGCAGGTGTTGGACTTGACTACATGAAGTCCCGGATACAAATCCCGGGTCAGGCAATAAAAAAGGAAATTCGGGTTTTCTAATTTTCTAATAAAAAAAACGTTGCTCGGGATTGGATATGTGCCCGGTTGGCGGTAGGCTTGCCACCTATCACATTGTAGTGTCTTCGGCTAGTCGTGGGTGTCCTGGCTGTGCCTCTGCCTACCTCTTCGAGGATAAGGGCGTTAAGATACTTTTAACGTTGCAATTTTTGTACCACGAATAATGATTGTAATTATTCGAATACCTTCGTACTTACGCTTATAAATGACTTGTACGAAAATCTAAAACAAATAAATACCACAGATCGTCAAGCACCTCATAAAACCTCCCCGAAGAGGGTCCCAAAACCAATACTCTATGTTTGTGTACACAGCACCGCCATTTTTATTATCATCCAAATTGATTATGTCCCAATGGGGTGTTTGGGAAGCCCGCGAGTCCGGAAATAAGATGTTTTAAATCTCTTGTGGAAGATCTCATTTAAATACATTAATAATGAGGTAATTTTGTATTAACCCAAACAAAATGGGAAAATTTTAGTGTTCCTTATTTGACATTTGAGACTTTAAATAATTCTAATAATTAATAGTCGTATTTTTAATTGGATATACTTCAACTTTAGCTAAACTGATTAAAATGAAACTATGAAGTTTTTCTGTTAATTCTATTTTAATTACTTAAAAAAATGATTAATTCATTAGAAATTAAATGATGCTGTGGCATAATGTATTGTGTTTATTAGAATAATGTACAAAATTTGATGTTTTTATGTAACAAGTTCTTTAATTGTACTTTGTATATTCTACATTTATTTTATTGTGTTGTAGGGAGAAATAAGCTCGATTTTTGAAGTGACATGGTAATATCTTGCCGTGCTTCTTCTTGTTAACGACCCCACATGAAAGGGACACCTTTTTTGGTAAGTTTGGTAATGGAAGTAGTCTTAGTGGCAAATCCAGCTATATATCGGCGGAAATAGCTCACTAGGCCCAAAAATTGGTTTTTGTTTAACGGTTTTTGGGATAGGAGCTTCGACTAAAGCTTGGTTTTAGAATGTCAAGGAGACTGCTTGACGTTCTTCTTTTTTTATTTCAGAAGAAAGCGAACAAGGCTACTACAACCATGATTATATAAAACGTAGATATATAATGTCATAGTGTAAACTAAGCTTAAGAATCGCTTGTGTGAGTGAAAAATATTTTTATATAACAATGTAACAATCTCAGTTATAATTACACTTAGACTTGTGCACATCTATACCCCTGTATACCTATACAAATCAATGTTTAAGAGTCTCCCATGCGTTTTTGTGGAGAAGAGGGTTCTGAATAAATTCTTAAACCCACAAGTATTAATGTTTATTAACTGTTTTTACCCACTATTAGTAAAACTATTTATGAAGTATATTAGTAAAAAAATACCATATCAAATTGTGAAGTCCGTATGGTGGAAGCATTGAATGTTTATCTTTGTTTTAGGTAATTCAAAACTACTAAATTCTCTCAACCGATCAATTTTACGATAGTTCTCTTTTCACATTGACACTGGCAAAATCAGTTGCCAAGTAGCGACTGGAAGCCATCACTAGCAAAAAAGAAGAAGAAGATATATTTACATGAACCACTATTTCTTGAGGAGATGAAAGGCCATCAAGAGAAAAGATGGTCGAAGTTTTTTCTTAATTATTGAATTTCGTGTTGATATTGACTGAAATTGGTCAATTTTGTACAATTTTGTTCAGTGAAAGAGCACAAATGAAATAATCATAAAGAAGTTAGCGTATCGTGTATTTCTTCTTTGCCGCAAAATCTCATTACATGAGCTTGAGTAAAAAGGCCACCGCTTTACCCAAGAGCCTGACATGACTTACTGACGACTTATGACTGAGTCATCAGTCAAATTTTATATCAATTTTAATTATAATTGTTTAAAATTTATATAAAATTTGATGCAAATTTGTACATGACTAATGGCGAAATGCTAACGTATAGGCCAAAACCTAAAGAAAGAAAAGAGGACATAAAAGCCATTGATTGATTAGTAACTTTTACACCATAAATAAAGTAACTGCTCATAATAGACGTATTTTTCAACAGATAAGATTAAAAAGCAATAAAGAAAACCTCTGAAACTAAGTCAATACAAATTAGCTTAAGAACAAAGTAGCCAATGGTCTTGGGAATATAGAATGGATTAATCAACTCACGCCCAATATTATTTATCGCAGCTCCAGCTATAAATTATACGATCTGTCTGCCCCAAGCTTTATCTGTAAGTTTATTTGAATGGGGTCTAACGGTCTTGACTTCTTGAGGTCCCGGGTCCGAACCCTGGGTGGGGCAACCCAAAAAACTAGAAAATGTGCATTTTAAATTTTAAATAAAATAAATAAATTTTATATATATTTTAAAAATACGATGCCTGGGATTGGATTTGTGCTCGTTAGGCGGTGTGGTGTCCACCTATTACATTGTGGACTTAATGTCTTCGGTTAGTCGTGAGTGTCCTTGATGTGCCTTTGCCTACTTCTTTAGGGATATGGGCGTATTGATACTTTTTCTTAAAATAAATTTTAAAAAGACTTAAAAAGGGGGTTAATAATTTAAAAACCGTCATCATATTGGCTGACAATTCGTGTTGTTGCATATGTCTATGAGCTCTGATGACCACTTTCCATGACAACACGAACATTCGCGCAAGTGCCCTGCGCCATCAATATAGCCGCAAACTCGTCGAGTTTGGGCTCATTACATTTGTCTTAACTAGATTTTTATGACAAGGACTTGATGACAAGAACCTGATGAATGAACTGGGAGGTAGCTAATGGATCATAATGGATCATGTGTGTGTATATTGGTATTATATCAACATATATATTGGTATTTCACACACTACAGAAGAAGCTTTTTTTTAAAATAACACCATTTTGTGTTGTCTGTCCGGGAATCGAACTCGATAACAATAATATATGTTTATTTCACATGGATCTATACAAAAATTCTTGTGACGCATCTATATTAATCTAAAAACTACCACCGGATCGGAACGCGGCCACTCACTGAGAAGATCCGTCGTAAGAAATTCAACAGGCTTGTCTTTTTTCTTATAAATCTAATTTACAAAAATATATTACATACGTAATTTGTAGAGGTTGACATGAGGAACAATTAATCCCAAATATTTCTGTCTTCTAAATATTCTGAAATCTTATAATAACCCTTACCACATAACTTAAAACTCTAGACCTATAAAAATGCGTAAGCCTAAGAACTCACGGTGCGGTTTTTACCGGCGCCCACGACGGTTGTTGGCCCGCAGGTTCTGTAGTATGTAGATTTATATGCAAAAAGAAAGAGCACATTTCATGACGCGTTTTACACCCGCAGCGCTCGCGGTTGTTTGCGGTTCCCGCGGCAGCGGTTGTCCGTCCGTAGAATCGTACAATTTTGCGAGCGATTATTTCAACCGTGACGGCTAAGTGACCACACATAACCGCAATTCCACGACCGCACTGAGCGCGGATAAAAACCGCTCCGTGTGTTCTTAGGCTAAACGTCGACGCTAACACAGACTACTAGACCAGAGACCATACCAGTACCTAAATTATAGTAACGAAATGTAAGTGCTCATGTAATTACTAACTCCGAAATGCATTAGAACATTTAAACTACTTATTCACAAATTACAGAAGCGTGTTCATTTAGGACCAGTTCGATTGTGTACTGATAAGTTGGATGAGGTTTTGTTTGAAGTAAATAGAAATGAGATCGATCGAAAGGAGTGGGTGGGCTCAACAGGTGCCTCGCCATAGTAACCGCCGCCTCCCGAGGGTGGCAGTACATATTTTGAGTAAATCATCCCGTTTCTATCATTATAATCCCTCAATTACCTTTCATATTTTTTTCATAAAGGAGCTTGTTTGACAGCTGTTTGGATTCCATGTCGTTTTGGTTTACGATTATGTTTTGTTCATTTTGAAGACATTTTTTAGATAAAAAATATGGAATTTATAATTTTCATCGTCGGCACTTAGTGGAGCTCCTTTGTATTTTTAGACAACTTACAACCGATTCAACATATTTTATTGAACGTGAAAACGAAATAGACTTATTAATAGTGTATAGTAGAAAAGTATAAGAGGTAATTAATATATATATATATATCAGCTCCACGTCCACCTCCAAGAAAAGCTAATAATTTGGAATTGTAATTCGGTTTGCATGTGCAAAATTTCCGCTCGATTAGTAACCGAGAAGGAAAAAAAAGTTTGTGCTACAATGACAGAAAGACTACGACGTTTTTTAATAAAAAAATATCAATTTTTTTTTTCGCTCGCTTCTGAAGTTTGCTTGAGAAGACCCAAAATAAGTCATCATCATGGAAACGAGTTCTGGTATCAGCAATGCTGACGTCACACTTTTTAAAAACGCTACGAAGGTTCCGCCTCCGTCATATATAACAGGTAATTTAAAACAAACAAGATTTACTAAATTTCTTTTAAATTAGTTTTTTTTTTTAAATTTTATTCTAAGTTCCTTTAGCAAAGAGTTGGCTTCATTTGCAACACTGCAATTATAACTATTTACATTTTATTTTAATATTTTTTCAAAACGCGCTAATTTTTATAAAAAAAATTAGATGTCAAAAGTAGCACTTATAAAACAAAGGAAATGTTTTTAAATTTAGATAGTAATGCGAAGTAATCCGAAGAGAAAAGTACTTTATCGTCGTATCGTATCTTCACGCCCATATCCCCGAATAGGTAGGCAGAGGTACAACTAAGGCACCCACGACTAGCCGAAGACACTAAGTCCCACAATGTGATAGGTGGCAAGCCTATCGCCAACCGGACACATTTCCAATCCCGACTAACATTTTTTTAATTAGAAAATTGGAAAAATCCAATTTTATTTTTGTTGGCAGACCCGGGATTCGAACCCGGGACCTCATGCAGTCAAGTCCAACATCCAGACCGCTAGACCACAGAGGCGACTAGTACTTTACTATCACATAAAAAAAATATGTCGAAGATGATGTGTTGCTTCTCTGAGAGAGGGTCGTAAGTAAATTGAACCGGTTTTACTTTACGGGTAAAGACGCAACGTTATATTGTTTTTTTACAAAATTTTGGCACAGCAATAGATTAGCCCTTTGTAAATGGCATTGCTTTTTTTAGTCTTTGTCATTGGCGTTAGCATTTGCCATTTGTCAAGTTAAATTTGCACGAAATTTAACTTGACAAATTTAACTTGACGATTAAACAAAATCGAGCTTCAAATGACTTTTTAGTCATACCAGGGTCTAGAGTAAAGCAGTGGCCACCTTACTCAAGCTCATTTTCAGATTTGCACCATCGAGGGAATACGCTACACAATAGTTTTTTCATTATTATTATATAATACGACCAACCTTCATCTTGGTCGTGTCAAAAAACCAATGACATAGTTTGCTATTGATTTCAAACCTAAACAGATTCCCGTGGTAAAGATTTAAAAAGCACATAAATAAAATGGTGAATGATGTAACAACTACTACCAACGTTAACAGATTATGAATGTCTGTCAATCACATAAATGGTACTGGGCAGTTTAGAGTAAAATTGAAGTAAGGAGGTTCTTAAGAGTGTATTATTGTAAAGGACTTCGACACATACAAAACATAATAGGTATTGAAGAAGCTCCACTCCATCATGATAATGACATTAAACTCTCTACGTGGAAACTTCCTCTCCATGTCCATGATTGTCCGTGTCGCTATTGCAGGTTCAGGCTGCAGTTGCAGTGTGCTTGGTTTCCAAAAATTAGTTTAACATAATATATTTAGCATATCACGAGTAAGCTAACATAATGTTGGCAAATTAATGCCATCGAATCTAAAACAGGCAACACTATGCTTAATAACATTTTTAATTATTTATACGGGATACTCAGGATCTCTTTTTATTTTATTTGTTGATATTGCGGCCTAGTTGCATAGGCCGTGGACACGACAGGACTGCGGCTGAAAATATCAACAAATAAAATAAAAAGAGATCGTGAGTATCCCGTATAAATAATTAAAAATGTTATTAATTCGCGACGATTTAAGTTTAAAATCCTACAACACTGTGCTTGCTGTTTGTTGCTGAACATGACTAACATTTTTAAATATAAGAAAAAAAGGATGAAGGCTTTTTCAATATTCTAGTAAAGAAACGTTTTTCAGGATTGGATGTGCCCGGTTGGTAAAAGGTTTGCCACCTATCAGTTTATGAAAGCTAATGTCTTCGGCTAGTCGTAGGTTGTGCCTCTGCCTACCTTTTCGGGTATATGGGTGTGAAGATACTTTTTTCTTTTTAAATAGTTAACAGTGTTATTATTATATTTTATGTAATCAGTGAGGGTCTTAAGACTAAGATTTCAAACACTAGCAACTTCGGGTACGACTTCTAGTGATATATAAATTATGAACGAATTTGGAACTTTATTGTTATATTTATAGAATTGTGTTGTATTGCCTGTAATTTAGATTCATATCTCGGGATGACGAGACCCTTTTATCCCGTATCAGTACAAAAATCAGCGGTTTTATTTGTGATCCCGTTTCAGATTTGGACATGACGTGGAAGGAATAAATTTTGATACCAAATATTATTTTTAGATTGTTATGCAAACTTTGCGTACCAATTTAATAGCAGAATTATTGCAAAATACGACTTCGATTTCAATTAATAAATAACCTTCATACCTACATAACTTTATTACTTCCGCCATAACGTCCAATGCTTGCCGTTGACGTGTTCCGGTTCAGAGGGTAAGGTAGCCGGTAAACTTACTTTTGCTCGAGGCCTAAAATCCCCGCCTCAGGTTGGCCAGGCCTCATTTCCACCTTTGGTGTCTCTAGGCGGCGTTTTCTATTTCTTAACATCAGGAAATCCATCTGCTTGTTTGCCTTTGTTATCATAAAAAAAAATTAATCGCAATAAAGAGCCAACTGACTCCAACTATTTCGTTCGATACCACTTTGCAATTAGATAATTCTTTTTTTTCAAAAGATAGCAAATGGTTCCGAAATGGTCACACATACATTTTATCAACATCCTACTAGGTGTTTGAGAGTTAAACTTGATAATACCGTGTTGGCTCGGGCTCCTTAGTAGAATAGACCATCTGCCTTCCTGCCAGGCAGCTCGTAAAAGGCGAGCATAAGCTTACCGTCACTAACACCGTTACATCTTACTGGGTGATATAGTTTCGCAGCGACTCGCCCGGATTGGTACCACCGCCTTACCTATTCCTGCCGCCATAATGTCAGTGCTTGACGTTGACCTGTTCCGGTACGGAACGTAAGGTAGCCGGTAAACTTACTTTTGCTCGAGGTCTAACATCTCGGCCTCAGGTTGGCAACGCACCATTACCACCTATGGTGTCTCTAGGCGGCGTGAATTTCTTAACACCAGAAAATCAGTCTGCTTGTTTGCCTTCCAATATCATAAAAAAACTTGACGACCTCATCAATGATGAAGGCGTTAAGATAACCCGAGAATCGAACCTAGAATCTCACTAATCACACCAGACCTCAAAACCATAGAGATGGTTAACATAAACCATTTTAAACTTAAATCGTCGCGAATTAATAACATTTTTAATTATTTATACGGGATACTCACGATCTCGTCTCACGTCGTGACCACGGCCTATGCAACTAGGCCGAAATATCGACAAATAAAATAAAAAGAGATCGTGAGTATCCCGTATAAATAATTAAAAATGTTATAAACCATTTTGTTATTAATATTAATTTAGTGTCCCAGACTGTTAAAATATGTCCCATTATGTAAGCCACGTTTAATATTTCACACCGAGATTGCTGTATATAAATAAATCCTTAGATTCCTTTGATAAATACCTTCTCGATCGACAATTTAATTTCCCTTTGATCACAGGCAACTTACATCACCAACTTTAATCAATACACCATTCAATTTAGCTTTCATACATCGATACTGGGATTTGAGGCTATTGAGAGAAAATATGGTAGCAGTTTTTTAATTATTGAATTTCATGTATATTTTGAGTAAAATTAGTCATCTCCTCTTATTATTAGTAGTCGCCTCTTTCGTCTAGCGGTCTGGCTTCGGACTTTACTTCTTGAGGTCTTGGGTTCGATCTCCGGGTCGGGCAACAAAAAAAATGCGTACTCTGTTTTCGAATAAAAATAACATTGCTCGGGTTTAGATTTATGCCCGGTTGACAATACGGTTGTCACCTATCACATTGTGGTACTTAGTATCTGCGCCTAATGGGCGCCCTGGTTGTGCCTCTGCATGCCTCTTCGGGGATATGAACGCGAAGATACTTACTTACTTACTTAAAATTATTTATTTTGGCGGAATTTCGTACAATTTTGTTCAAAGTGCACATGTGAAAGTTCTGAAATAAAAGAAAGAGTTCCTGAAGAAATCAGAGCATAGTTCATTTCTTTGTGGCGCCAACAAAGAAATAAACTGAGCTCTAAACTCTTCAGGAACTCTTTCTTTTATTTCAGAACTTTCACATGTGCACTGCAGCACTGCAGTACTGAAATAAAAGAAAGAGTTCCTGAAGAAATTAGAGCATAGTTTATTTCTTTGTTGGCGCCAAACCTCACTAAACATGACCCTGTGATAACTTTCAATGACGACTTATGAGAAATTTAGAATTATTTGCAAAATTTAAACATAACGACTGGTAGACCATATCAAAAAGTGAAAATAGATGTATCCATACTCAATACTAATATTATAAATATGAGAGTCTGTCTTTTAAACTTTCACAGCTAAGCTGCTACATCGATTTGGAATATTTAAAAAAATCTTACGCTGACAAAGTTGCGAGTGAAAAGCTAGTTTAGTACTTATGAAAGCTAATACATTTTTTTTATGATATTGGAAGGTGAACAAGCAGACGGATTTCCTGATGGTAAGAAATTCACGCCGCATAGAGACACCAAAGGTGGTAATGGTGCGTTGCCAACCTGAGGCCGGGATGTTAGGCCTTGAGCAAAAGAAATTTAACCGGCTACCTTACCTTCCAAACCGGAATACGTCATATCGTTATGGCGGCAGAAATAGGTAAGGCGGTGGTACCAATCCGGGTGAGTCGCTGCGAAACTTTACCACCTAGTCGGATGTCACGGTGTTAGTGACGGTGAGCCTATGCTCGCTTTTTACGAGCTGCCCGGTAGGAAGGCAGATGGTCTATTCCGCAGAGGAACCCGGACCAACACGGGGATATTCTATGGTATTTATAGTAGTATAGCTACCACCATCAGGAGAGCCGTGAGCATGGTTGATGTATTTGCCAAAAAAATATTGAAAAAAGCCAGTTTTTTTTTATAGACTGCTTTCATCTTCCAGTAGACTTGAAAATAACATTCAAGATGTATAAGAAAACCACGATAGAATAAATTTGGGAATTTTATGAGTTCCTTTGACCACCTTCCGCCTCCATCACCTTCAGATCCATCATACAACATTTCGTGGTAATTCAAATTTATTTACGCATGGCAAAAAAATGTCAGCCGGTTGGCTACAAGTGCTTTAAAACTACGATGCTAAATTCCACCGGACTAACATACATTGCAAGTTAAGAAAAAGCTTGAAGAAAAAAACTTTTTTATATATTAGAGGTCGAGCAAAACAAGCACACGGCTGTCGTGATGGTAATAGACAATCGTGGCCTATAGACACTATTAATGTAACGAGTGCGTCACGGTCGTGCGTCACGGGAGTGATGCTGGGACAAAGAGCTTATTGTGCCAGTCTACCGGCTACCCTGAACCTAGACCGGGACATGAGCCATCATAGCGGCAGGGGTATTTAAGGCGAGGGATTTATCTCCAGCGTTCTTGTTGGAATTGACTAATTTAACAAGTGTTCACTTCTTCCGAGCTGCCGTGCAGAGAGCCAGACGGTCTATTCCGCTCAGTGACCCCAGACTAATATGGAGTCAACTATTTAAACAAGCGAGTTTTGGTAAATTTATTTTGGCTAGAGGTCGCCCATTGGTCGAATTTCAACCATAATAAATTTTAATATCTTGTTGATAAGAACGCCATCTTCATTTCTCAAGACCAACTACATTATTTCCAAACTGTAGGTATGATTATAGTTTGTGCGCCATCTGTGATCTTTTATCGTTATCATCAATAAATTTGTTTGTGTGTGTCAAATGCATGTTAGTGTGGGTAATGTTTTATTTATTGATTTAATGTAATTTATACGTATTTTTATTGAAAAATATTAGCGTACTGCACTTTTCCTACACATAAACTATAATTGTGCAAAATTTTATGCGCAATTTTCGTAAAAAGGGGTCCAAAGTTTTGGCATCATGTATTAATATATAGATTTCATTTTAGTATACCTAAATTTGCGCAATTAGATGGTACCTTTGTCCTAAGTAAAGCAATTGACATTTTAAATGAGTAAGATACCTAATATGTTGCCAACTTCGTAATTAATTTAAAACAGTAACAAAATAACCCGAAAATGTCGATCCCCAAAACTTCCCTAATAAGATTAACACTGTGACCACAATAACAAAATTGAGTCACGAAAATCTTTAGAAACTTTCGTATTCACGTAACTTCGAAACATTTTGGGGCAATTTCGTCAACGTTATTGAATTTTGATTGAAATGTAATACAAGTAACAACTGGCGGAGGTAAAATAAACCTTTAATCTAAACTGCTTTACCACAAAATATTTCGACGCCTGTTTAACTAAACACTGTATTCAATTGACATCCAACCAATGACTGCTGTACATGTTGAAGTAACAGCATGTTATAGAGAATCCAACTTAAGACAGTGTTTAGCAAGTCATGTGTTTAACGAGTGTTTAATTTTTTTTTGTAGTAGACGGCAAAAAAAGTACGTTAAGTGTCGAGGTAACGAATCGAAATTGCGCTAGAGCAATTATTGACTAATAACTAGTCCACAACTTCACTCGAACAGAATGAAATTTAATTAAAAATCGTTTATTTCATATACCTAGACCACAGCAATGGGCACAGATAATTGGAAACATCTGTCCATGACTAGAGTTTACAGTTGAGAGGGCTTACCGCTTAATAATAGGCTTAGTCATGTAAAAATCTAAGGTTAAGCGGTAATATCATTACCTAAGCCCACCGTTAAGAAAACACTAAATTCTTTAAAAATACTTCGCTTGTACACTTTATCTACTTAAACAGAATTGCTCCAAACATCACTTGACAAATCCTACTCATATGAAATTTAATAATAACAAAAAAACTGCATCCATATTTTCTCTTGATCTTGCCTAAATTACTTTACATACATACATATCTTCACGCCAAGTCCCTTACGGGGTAGGCAGAGAGTAACGAGTGCAAGACCTCACGATCCTGACAAACCTGTCTTGCTTCCTTCACATTCATAACCCTTTTCATACAAACACGCCGTTTTCGGAGGCTCTTGAATTACTAAATTACTTTGATTACTATTAATTGATGGGACATAAAAAAATGTCAATTACATGCTCCGAAATCGGCGTGTTTGTATAAAAAGGTTAATAAATGTGAAGGAAGTCAGATAGGTTTGTCAGGATCGTGAGGTCTTGCACTCAATACTCTCTGTCTATTAGGTAAGGGACTTGGCGTGAAGATATGTAAGTATGTATGAATTATATGTGAACCAGGATATTCTATGATAACTTTTATTATTTACCAGTCAAATTAAACAAATTTAAATTTTACCCTATTAAAATCTAAATAAATAAATTTTAAAGAAATACAATCTTACATACAAACATTTACAACTAAAATTATTCAGTACATTAAATTGAATACGAATCGTCTCACCGTATTTCACAGCGTCTGTTGTAAACCGGTTGTAAACGGTTTAAAGTTTTCCCATTCGAAGCCGATTACCGGCTGGATGTGAGCCAAATATCTGAGCGGATCAACAAGTTGCTGGTTTGTAGAGCTGCTACCGAATATTGTACACTTTACTAATAGTCTAGTCATTATAAGATATAAGGTTGCATTAAAGACGTTTTTCAAATTTATCTTTTAAAAATAGTATGTATTTATTATAATACATTTATGGTAATTTACATGCTTTAGGGGGGTTGCGTTACGAGATATACCCAAAAATGCGTTTCTTTTCTTTGACGCAGAACCAAAAATAATTTTCAAGTCAAAATTGGCACATATGTTCTATAATACCGTAAAAATATAATAAAAATAAAATCCCGTAGTATTTGTTCATATTAAAAGATGTGTAATGATTTAATATAATAGTTGCATACAATTTTACGTAGGTTTGAATAACTGACCAGTTGAGTATAACAGTCGCCGCAATTGTATATTTTTCTATCTTTTTCGGGATGCGGGCGAGACGATACATTTTTTTAAATAGCCTTTTAGGGTTGGTCCTCATTTGTCAGCATTTTTTCTGTAGCCCTATCTTTTTCTGTCTTAAAAAATGTAGAAGAATGAATAACAAGAGCTGACGGATAAAGTCCAACTATTACCGAACACGTTTAGAAACTTCAGTCTTGATTGGAAATAAAGAAACGAAATAATTTATTTCGAGATCGAGATCTATCGAGCATTGACAAAACGAAAAGTTTTGAAAGAATGAAAAATTCATGAAAAAACCGTTACTTTTTCGCAGTCTTTCAATACCTATAAGCACACGACACTCCTATCCTCCTGGTAATAACATGTCTACAGACAAACAAACATGTCTAAAGACACGCTAGTTGTTATAGGTGCGTTGTTGTCCTATAGCCGGGATTTTTAGCACAATGTGCAAGTTTACCAGCTACCAAGCAAAGGCAAGGAAGGCACATGTTTTTTTTACACAGAGAACCCAGACCCATAAGCGAAAACAAAAATAACTAAATTAATCAAATATTGAACTTTTAAATTATGTAAACCACCTCTGTGGTCTAGTGATCCGGCATCGGGATTGACTTCTGAAGGTCCTGGGCATCGGGAAAAATAAGAAAATGTATGTTTTCAATTTTTTAATAAAAATAACTTTGCCCGGGATTGGACATATGTGCCCGGTTGCCACCTATCACATTGTGGGACTTAGTGTCTTCGGCTAGTCGTGGGTGCCCTGGTTGTGCCTCTGCCTACTTCTTCTTTTTCAAGGATATGGGCGTGAAAACATTTTTTTTTTACATAAAATAAGCTATATTTAAGGTAAAACAAACACATGAACAGAAATGTATTTATAATAACATATTTATTTTATCTACATGTATAAACATCAACTGCTGTTCGTTAGTCTCGCTAAAATTCTAAAACTCGAGAACAGCTGAACCGACTTGGCTAATTTTGATTTTAAATTATTTGTTCAAGTCCAAGAAAAGTTTAAAAGATTATAAAAAGGAAGTAAACTAGGAAAAACAACTTAATTGTTCCTATGGTAACTTAATGGGCGGAACGAAGTTCGCCGGGAGAGCTAGTAATCAACTAAAAATATACAGGTAGAGTGCAATTTGCTCGAGTAGGGATCAACCTGAATTTTCTATTCCTGTCATCATAACAACAATGTCACATTCCTGGAGGTAGAGTATCAGCAGACACAGACCACAGGACAAATACGCACCTATAAATTCTATGGTGTATATAGACTACGGTTATCACTTACCGTCAGGTAAGCTAAGTGACTGTTCGCTGTATTTTACCTCAAAACAGTCTCCGAAACAACTAAACCGATTTTGACCAAATTTCGTAATTATCTGTAGCTAGCTTCCACTCGCGGCTTTGTACGCGTACCAATTTCTATTTTTTTTTTATAAAATTTAGCATTAATGTTATTCTAATTTATAAACTATGTTCCTAAATCCTTTTAGTAATTTATGCGTGAAAGAGTAACAAACATCCATGCATTCTCACAAACTTTCGCATTTATGATATAAGTAAGATTTAGTCCACCACAGTTTAAATTTAAAATCTTTTCAGGTTCCTACTGATAGAAAATAAGCAAAATTCGCGGACGACACTGCGAGCAACGCCTAGTTAAAATGTACCATTAACATAGAATTGAAAATGTTAACACAATGTTAATATTCCCGAAATGATATTATTCCCCAATCCCCGAAGATATGGGCAGAGGCACACCAGGGCACCCAGGACTAGCCGAAGACACTAAGTCCCACAATGTGATAGGTGGCAAGCATATCGCCAACCGGCCACACATCCAATCCCGAGCAACGTTTTCTTTTTATTAGAAAATTGGAAAAAGCATATTTTCTTTTTGTTGCCCGACCCGACCCCGGAACCTCAGGCAGTCAAGTCCAACAAGTGAACCGCTAAACCACAGAGGCATTGTTAATATTAAAACAAGAAAATTATTTCATATATTAAATTGACGCTGGTTTAATTTTAATAACTTTTCTATCAGACTATTTGTAACAGTTCAGTGAGTCCCGAGAGGTCACATTTGGCTTGAGTATAATATTCAGGACAAAAAGTTCACGTTAATATAATTTTTGCAAAGTTGTTACAAAATGAAAGGTATATTTTTAATTTTATATATTTTAAATTTTAATTTGTGTTTTGCTATTGAATAATTAAAATAGAACATGCATACATATCTTCACGCCAAGTCCCTTGCGGGTTGGGCAGAGTATCGAGTGTCAAAACTTTCGTAACCAATTTTCATACAAACACGCCGGTTTCGGAGACTCTTGACGCCACCTTCGGATAACACCCGAGCGATTTAATCATGAAATGTCAACCTAGGTCTCACCTGGTACCTACATCCACATACGCATTGTATATCTGCTTCAGGGTTAGGCAAGAGACAACCATGGCTTATAGACACCATGGATGTTACAAGTGCATCGCCTTCCAGATGCCGGGATAAAAATCATATTGTGCCGGCTACCCTGGACCTAGACCGGAACATGACAGTCATTACGGTGGCAGGAGTAGGTAAGGCGGAGGATCGTTACCCTACCAGCGTCTTTGGTGGTAATGACCAATTGAACATTTGCTCACCTCTTACGAGCTGCCTGGCAGAGGCAGATAGTCTATTCTACTCAGTGGACCCGGACCAACATAGAGTCAACTCTTTAAACACGCTTGTGTTTAAACAATTGATTTTAATTTAAATAAAATTAGCAAATCTCGCTATTTCAATGAAAAGTTAATAAAAAAATATATATGTTCCCACACAATTTATTTAATGTTTTTTTTTGTCATTTGCATGTTTAAACGATTATGTGAAAAAAATAGCAATCAAAAAATTAATCCAAACAACTCTCAACATATAAAGAGTAAAATTTGTGACGTAATATGGAAAATATCGTTATATCATTCCCACCTCCCACACAATTATTCATTCAATATTGATTTAACTTCATTAAAACATTTCTAAAACGAGGCCATTATGTTGTTACTTAAGTGATAACTTCCATTCAATCTATTGGACGTTTCCATAAACTCCAAGCATCTAACGTCCTCTACGAATTTTATTTTACCGTATTGATTTCCTATCTCATCTTTCACCTCTTAAGCAGTAAGCTCTTGAGTGTTCTCCACGCTGACATTAGGAGCTCCTAAAGTTTTCGTTTAAGCGTTGGAACAAGAACAATTTACCTGTTCCTCGTAAATTGACTTTAGGCTGTTGGATTCAAAAAAGTTTGATGCCTGTTGATCTTTTGGAGATAGGTATTTTCCTGTGTCATAAAAAAGGGAGCAAGCTCTGCTGTTGACAAAAAACGGTAGCCTATGATTAATATATTTCCCTTTGTTTGTTTGTGTATTTTGTGTAGAATCTTCTAATATATATAAATCTCGTCCTCCTGTCCTGTATCTCGTCCTGTTTGTCCTCAATGGACTCCTAAACCACTTAACCAATTATAATAAAATTCGCACACCATGTGCAGTTCGATCCAACTTGAGAGATAGGATAGCTTACATCTCAATTTATCGCGGGCGAAGCCGTGGGTAACAGCTAGTATACTATATATATGTATATTTTCCCCGTGTTGGTCCGGGCTCCTTTGCAGAATAAACCATCTGCCTTCCTGCCAGACAGCTCGTAAAAGGCGAGCATAGGCTCACCGTCACTTACACCGTGACATCTGACTAGGTGGTGGTAGAGTTTCGCAGCGACTCAACCGGATTGGTACCACCGCCTTACCTATTCCTGCCGCCATAACGTTATGACGTGTTGCGGTTCAGAAGGTAAGGTAGCTGGTAAACTTACTTTTGCTAGAGGCCTAATATCCCAGCCTCAGGTTGGCTACGCACCATTACCACCTTTGGTGTTTCTAGGCGGCGTGAATTTTTTACCATCAGAAAATCCTTCTACTTTTTTGCCTTCCAGTATCATAAACAAAAATCTAACTCTTTACCTGGCAGCACGAATTGGATCTACTATAATAATATGTATTATGTAATATTCCGATATATGTAATATTCCAATCCGGTGGTAGATTTAGAGTTAAAAAAAACTCGTCACAAGTGACTCT
>NJDC01001952.1:154727-202635 GCA_002245475.1 Calephelis virginiensis | reverse complement strand
ACACACACACACACACACACACACACACACACACACACACACGCACGCCCGCACGCACGCACGCACGTACGCACACACGCACGCACGCACGCAGCATGGGACAATCGATTTTGGCCTTAGGTAATAAAGTATTGCTGTTTATAATCCCTTAACTAAATTTAAAATTTTCTTTTGTGGCGTCGAGATATGGTCTATTGGAACAAATTTAATGAGACACATATTTACTAAATTATTCCACGAATAACAACAGTCGTAATTCAGTGGCAGATTGCTGAGCAGCTACTCCACCGATTGTACCACAGTCCAAAGTATTCCTCAAAGTCAGTGTTTGCGATTGTCGCGTTACGTGCTGGAGAGTTGGCAGCGAATAGCTTTGCACACGTGACTTCCTACTATCAGATAACGATGCACAAGTAAAACAGTGGTATTATTACATCAAAAGTGGGTTTTAAAATTTTCGTCTCATCTCAATAGAATTAGCTACTTTTTTACGTGCCTAGGTATACATTTTAACAATAGACTTCCCGACTTTTTATAGACTTGTCATTTAAAAAATAAAAAAAAATGTAATATATTTAAGTTGTTTGGTATTGTGTTGGTTATAAGAATTCAGAATATTTAGAAGAAAAAAGTTCTTGGGATTAATTGCTCCTCGTACCAATATCTACATGTTTTGTAATGTGCAGGCACACAGTACACACACAACACATCTAACTTACAACACCGATTTTTTTGACGTATGATCGTAACTTTTAAACTGTGATCGATGTCATCATGTCCTCGTCATCAGAAAGTGTGAACAGATCAAGTTAAATCGAAAATATGTGTGAAAATAATATAAAAATGAAGTAACTACCTGTAGTGCGACTTTGTCTTGTCCGATGCTTACGAAAGAGCGTAGCGATCCCGTGGTAGTTTTTGAATATCTATAAAAGCGTCATAAGAACTATTATACAATGTATAGTATTTTATATATTGTAATTTCTGCGCAAAAAAAAACAGGCTTAATTTATTATAATTTAGCGAAGGTAGAAAGTATTTACCTAAATTTTTAGCATTGGTCACGTCTACAAGGAAAGAGCTAAAGCTACTTACTGTTTGAGAGCCTAAATAGCGGCCATAATAGCTGGAAATAAAAACAAAAATCTTGAAATTTTTGAATTTCTCCCGCGCTTGGAATGTTTTGTTAGGTTCTGCAATTACTTTTATCACTGAGCCTGTGTAGGAAATAATGTTACATTTTTACAACATTTTTTCTCGCATCAGTTCTGAAATGCATGACCGTACCACCTTAAGCGGTTTTCTCACAGTTTATTTGCAATGTCACGGACATGAAGACCGCAAATGTGCCCGTTTCCAATGCGATTCTTCCGCGTTACACTGCACATCTACCGCAGCTTATCCATCTCTGAGACATGCAGCGTCAGTTTATGCCATTCTAGTGATGGCCATGCTTCACTACGGTACAAACAAATAAACCTAATGATGGTCTTATTTCGAGGTCACCACACACATGACACCAGTCAGTTCACGCCACTTTGACCAAGCTTTTTGAAAAACAGAACTCAGATACTTAAATTGGTATATACGCTTTACACCATTCGAACCGTGCCAAACATGGCATTTCTAAAGAACCAATTCGATTATTTACGCGTCGCAATAGGCGCCCCTTTTGTGTATCCCCCAGCGCGTTACAAAAAAATTAAAGAAAAGAGGGAAGGAATCGTATTAAATTGTTGTCTTTACTGTTTGTCTAAATCTTATTTTAAGAAAATCAAAAAAAATCTAAGATGGTTTTGTAGATTTTTTTTACTTACTTGTAGCTAACCTCTGGGTTTTAACAACTTCACTGGACTTTGTGGGCAAGCCCGAGACAACATTATTTTGAAAGTTCGAATTGTTACCTACAACGCCAGCAGTAAGGGCTATCTTCCGGGATACCGAACTTTAACTTGGTACTGTGTTCCGGCTTACCTAGAAGTAGTATCAATAGTACGATACGTTCAACAAATATCGCTTGAATGAAAAAAAAGTAAGAGGACAAAATTTATGAAAAAAAATACTTTCCTCGTTCGTTCCGAACCAAAAGTAGCCTACAACCGCAGCAAATCTCATTAAAATCCGTTCCATAAATTACGCGTGATTAGAATACAAACTTATAGACACAACGTCAATAATAGTAAAAACACTTAAATTGAGTTTTGCTATCGATTTAGCTTACACCTATTTTCTTAAAAATAATTTCACTATAAGAAATTAACTCTCGTGACGGTAATGAAACTGAATAAATGTATAGATTTATTTATTTCTCAAATTTGGTACTTATTCATGAATACTTAGCTTATACACTTTTACTTTTTATGTGTAAATTTAGCGTAATTAGCCTACAGGTATACTGTTAAATTTAATAGCGAGTTTAATCTTAAGGCCAATCAAGAGTTTAATCTTAACACTCTAACACCAGTAGTCTCTACCATGGTGGATCTCTACCTGGACCCGTTACATCAAGGTTCTCTATTGACTTATTTTACTCAGAATGTTTGTACCTACTTTGACGAAATTAAATAACTATGAAAAAGTTGCTTCCATCTTCTCTCTCGAATCCCTCAAAACTACAATGTTTGTTAATTATAAATAGTTGTGGTGAGGCAGCATGTGGGCGAGTGAGTAAGTGAGGACGTATGGGGGTGGACAAGTGAGGCCACGAGCCGAGCTGTGAGTAACAGCTACTAATTAATAACTAACTACGAGAAACATCTCCAATTTAGCTTCTCTATATATAACATTTAGGCCTCAAACTCTCAGCGATTCGCGGGGCGGCGGCAATAGCGGGGCGGGGCGAAATTTGCCCGAACTCGATGTCAGCGGCCAGATCGCTCGTGTCGCGGCGACGAAGTATTGTGTTCGATGTGAGCACGGTGTCGATACGGCGCGGGCGCCAACATCTTTTGATTCGTCTAATTTATAACAATACCCCAACAAGTTGCACGATTATACATGGAATGGATGGAGAGACTTTTGATTAATATATTTTACTGTAGGAAGAATACAGTCCAATTTAGAACCTACCTACCTTACACATTATAATCTTTTTTTAATATTCAAATGTTTGGTATTCCAAATTGGTGATCTAACAAAAAATTCACTAATTATTCCCTCCGGTAAAATGTTGCGATGTACGCAAATTTATGGACAAATATTAAATACAAAGGGGAACAGCACTACGTTGCTCTATCGCAGGGAGACCGCGTGACGGTCACTCGTCAGGCACCGCTGCCCGCTCCAACCCCACTCCGCTGACATCCAGTTCACTTCTATAAGAATCAAAAAAGGAAAGCGCCGCTGTCGCCGCCGCCCCGCAATCGCTGAGATCCAGTTTGTGGCCTTACTGGTACTGCTGGTCACCCCCGTCACCAACTTACTTCCCCCACGGCACACAGTCTTTTGGGGGTTGATATTTAAAGAATGAAAGCTGTGTTTAAACTCAGGTTTTTACTTAAGGTCATAAGTTTCGTGTATAAAGTAATGGACATTACTTCATTTTTAATCGACTTCGAAGAAGAGGAGATCATCAATTCGTCTATAGGTTTTGTAATATTTATTTGCTTTTGTAAAGGTATTGTTTGAATTTGTTATCTATACTTATGATAAAGAGGAAAGATTTGTTAGTATTGAATAGGCTGTGAAGCTCATGGACCGATTTTAAAAATTCTACCACCCTTAGAAGCCGACATCATCTTTGATAAATATGGGCTATATTTGTAACTAGAAAAAATTAGGGATCCCTGATGTTTTTCATCGTATACGCTGCGTAAATCATTAATGATATTATAAAAAGATGTTCTACAAAATTAAAGTTAGTAAGCGACTCCTTATTATATCTTACTATTATAGTCACGGCAATTTAAAATCTTATAAAAATTTGGTTAAAGAGTGACCATTTTTGGACCATGATATTTATACGTTCATATTAATACTTATCCAAATAAGTAATTTCATATTCAAGACTGTTTCGATGCAATGAGATTAATTTTTAAATTATTAAAATCGAATAATCCATTGAAAAATGTTACGAAATAAAAAAATTCATTATAAGCAAAATACCTACTATCTACATACTCGTAGGTACACTCGAAAATTATAAGACGCGAACGCGGTGTGCGACGACTGCGACACAGTGTGAGCGTAAATCTAGTGTCATTGTAAAATCTCTGATACCGCAGAACTCCTGATACATCTTCATTCTGAACACTACCATCATATTATACTGGATGCGCGCTATAAAAGTCTTCATTCAAAATTTATTTCATCTCAACTGCAGTTAAAAACAGTTTTGGCTTCTGGTCTATTTTGGTATAACTAATTTTATCGCGTGAGACTTCCAAGTTAAGAATTCACTTGACAACTGTTGATGAAATATTTAAAAGTGTATGAATAAAATAAGATTTTAGAAAAGTTTCTCATGCAAATATTTATGTTGAGACATTAAGTATGAATAACTGGTAGGATTCTGTTGAAAATTGCCTGGACTGTTACCGGACACCTACCTACTTTCGTCGCCAGCCAGCTTATTTTCATATGGAAAGGGCTTAGGCTAGTTTGCCCTACGTTTCTATAAATTTTAAAGAAAGAAAAAAATTCGACCTAGACAGGGTTTGAACCTGTAACTTTTCATCTCAAGCCTTATGTTGTCAAAACACCCTTGCAATTTTTGGAGTTCATAGACGAAACGTGTTTCCTTAAAGAAATCTAATGCGCCTTACACTAAGATGAATGAACGAACATTTTGTGCAAATAATGTCACAAATAAAGATATTTCTAGTTAACTATATTGTGGTCTTTATATACCATTTTCAACCTTTACTCAAAACGTGTACAAACATGCAGGGCCTTCTAAAACACACATTCCCGTCAAGTGTAACTTTAGCGTCGGCTTATTTGATCTTCTAATGTTGGTGGCAATATACTGAGAGGCAACACATTCAAGTTGTAACATAATTATAGAACTTACTAACTTAATAATTTTATGAAACCTTGATGAAATTATATACACGTACACTAGCTGCTACCCGCGGCTTTGCTCGCGTGGCAGTTAATATATTTACTGATTTTAGCCTATTAATAAGGACTTTCATGCAAACTTTTAACCACTATTTCACCCGCTTAGGGGTAGAATTTCCAGAAACGCGTAAACAGTTATTTATGTACTCGTTTTTAATAAGTAGCCCAAAAATGAAGTTTCATGTTTCTAACTTAAGGAATGACAGTCTTCTATACAAACTTTTAACCCCTATTTCACGCCCTTAGGAATAGAATTTCCAAATTTCCGCCCTTAGTGGGTGCCTACTCAGTAAAACGACCCTACTCACCAAATTTCATGGCTGTAACTCGGAACAGTTTTTGCTCGACGATGATGAATCAGTCAGTCAGGACATGTTATTTTATAAATATAAATTATGTTTGTTCACACGATATTTTTAGCTTATATACTTAACGCGGCGGGAAAATAGATAGTAGGACGACAGAGGCCCTGTTGTCAATATGTCAACTATTAAACGGCTCTATCGATTGATATGAAATTTTGAATTTATCTTCATTTCCATGGTTTCACAGACACATATTATGCTTATTTTATAAATTTTTCTATACGTGTAATCAAAACTATTCGCCGTAATGTGCCTACGTACTGAACGAGCATATTCAGAATGATTGCACCAAATTACTTATTTTTTTAAATCAGTAGATACTCTAATTACAACGAAAAAAGATTTAATTGTTGATTTACTTGTTTTGAACAGTAACATTTCCACGGTAAAACGAGTAATAGTATACCTGATAGTATTTCACATAACTGCTAAGCGGCTAAGCCGATTGGGGTGAAATTTTATATGGATATTTCGATGGTTACCTATACGATTCAAAAATACAATTGGACCCAGTAGGTCAAGTCTGCTGCCGGTATATCATATATACAATAATGTCGAAGAAGAAATATTAGCTTATAAAAAAGTATGTTCACAATAAGCCGAAGACATTAAGTCCCACAATGTGGTAGGAGGCAAACCTATCGCCAACCTTTCATATATCCAATCCCTAGTAACATTTTTTTATTTTAAAATTTGGTAAAACTATTTCATTTTTGTAGACCGACCCGAGAACCGAACCCGGGACCTCATGCAGTCAGTTCCAACGCTTGGACCGTAAGACCACAAAGGCGATTAAGATTTGATTTTTGTGTGTTTATTTGTATTTAATAGGCTTCGACACTACTTACTACCGATTTGAAAAAATATTTCACTAAATGGCTAAATTTTGTTATTTTAATCCAAAATGTCACCATGTACAGTCAAATATAAATCATAATCGATGAACTTTCACGGTCATGATATTAGTTGGTTGGGATCTATTCTAAAACCCAAACCCAGCTTAAGATGACCATTCGAATATCGTCACATGTTCCGGGATTTATATTGTGAGAGTTAGTTTGGCCATTAAAGTGCAAAACTTATAAATAAGTATCTCGCTATACTTACAAGTCAATATGTAAGTATACCCTATTAAACAAAAAGATGCTTGAAATCAAACTGACAGGTTCCGAATCAAGGCCAAGTTTTCGTTTTGCCTTTTACGCAAATTCCCTTGTACCTCGCGTGCCGGAGTGTGGCAAGTGCCAATCTAACTAATTCATATTAATTTTGCTTTTTTATGTTATAGGAAGGCAAACAAGCAGACGGATTGATGGTAAGAAATTCACGCCGCCTAGAGACACCAAAGGTGGTAATGGTACACATTATTTAAAAGACAACAAAATAAATAAATATCCCTGTACCAGTCACAAAAATTGAACCTAACCCCAAAGTAAACTAATTATATGCTTGTGTAATGGGTGCTAGTCAACGATTCTAATACATAGAAATAGTTAAATAGATACGAGAATATACCGTAAAACATGGCAACTTTGCCCTCGACGTTTGACTTGGTCCAGTTGTGTATTTCTTGAAAGACTTAAAACATACCAAATTTATCTATAGTTAGTAAGCTTATTTTGTATATAGTAAAAAAATCATTATATTTCTGGCAACACTTTGGGACGTACTGTCACAGATGTTACTTCAGTTATCTGTCAGACGATTGTTGACATTAAGGGTGTTTTTTGCGGGCAAAAACTGTTAAAAGTGTTACTTGGAGTTATCGCAGGTAATTAATTTTTAAACATTTGTTATAACATTGAAAATGAATGATATAGACTAGTTTTCTTCGCTAAATGCATCATAAAATATGGCGGCGGGCAAAGTCATAACGATATTTTTGAACGTCGTTGACAACATTGCCCAACGTTTCTTTTTCATTAGGGTTGCCACCCGAGGTACATTTTTTACCCGAGTATAAAAAGAAAGGTCCGGGTTTGGTTATTATTTAATAAAGTTGGTAAATAAAAAAATTATGCCCTCTTTTTTCATAATCCCCACTGAGTTATTGAAGTTTTTGTTGATGGGTTTTAGTTTCTTCAAAACAATATGTATTTATTTAAATCAAAATCAAACCACCTAGACACCCTTGTTTTACCGCTACCGTGATAAAATTTTTAAGTGATTTCTAATATAATTGATAAATAATTTATCTTCTGTCATGGCGTAAAGTTCAAATTGTAAACTTGTTCATGTCTGAACTGTTTAAATGAATACGAGAATATATTGTGTATGAAACTGCACTAAATTAAGTAAAAAAAATATGTTACTTATATTATTTCCATTTTTAATTAATCAATATAATGTATTACTTTCCACACTTAAATTTTACTTAATACTCAGGTACCTTCTAAAATGATTTAATCATATTCATATTAATATTGTAAATGCGAAAGTTTGAATGTTTGTTTGTTACTCAACCGCTGAACCGATTTCATGAAATTTGGCACGCACATCGTGGGTAACTAGGAATAACACACAGGGTAGTTTTCATCCCGTAAAAATGTTCCTGTAGGACCATTAACAACGCGGGCAACGGAGCGGGCAACAGTTGATAGTTAAATATTGTCAATGGTGACAACCCTTGAACAATCGAAATTTTGTACGAAAAATGTACTAGAGGGCTTTTTGACTTTGCCCACTTATTATTAAGGGTAAAGGAATGATAATATTTGGCGCATAATTTAATACATTATTGCATTTCTCAGTATTAAGATTCAGTCTTTTTTGAAATGGTGATAAAGTTCATAGTAACGGAGTACTGTAATGTGGGCAAAGTCACATGTATTATTTTCACTAATAAATATGGTTTTGTATGCTATTTTTAGTTTTGTGTATCGAGAGATAGAGCATATAGTATTATATGACACCGAAAAAAATAGTTAAATTTTTAGTGTTTTCCAAAATATCACTAATTAAACACGTTTATTGTAAATTTATGGGCAAAGTTACCATGTTTTACGCCACATAAACAATACATATATTTTATTGAATCAGACGTTACTTTGCGGGAATCCATTATTACAGATGTAAAATAAGCCTTTATTTTACTAATTCCGCGGCAGTGTAACTGTTGTGGCAAATAATCCTCCAAACGACACAGAATGTGACAAGCCTAACTGACGTTCCCACCACCCACCTCCGCGACCAGAACACGAACATAGGAAGAGCTCGGGAAACAATATAAATTGTCACGTTCTTTACATGTGACTACCCTACCTAAAGTTCCCACCTCCCACCTCCGCGACCAGATCATAAATAGAGTCCGAACACTGAAAACAAAACCACTTGTCACGTCCTTCGCCAACTTTGTCGAAGCACTCACCACAGAGAACACCAAATCGCACTCGACGTACGTTTCGCCTCTACACCGAGGCATCCTCAGTAATTCGACCGTACCGTACAAATGACGACACACGAGTGTGTCACGGTACGTATCACCAATATTTTACCAAGCACCGACAACGAAAAATATCAAATAGACTTGAAATGTCATGTTTTCCAATCCTGTACCAAATATACTTTTAATAAATATTAATAATAATAAATATCTCAGGACAAGTCACACAAATTCAATCTAACCCCAAACTAAACAAATTATATGCTTGTGTTATGGGTGTTAGTCAATGATTCTAATACATTGAAATGCTTAAATATATACCAGAATAAATTTAATAAACACCCAGACCCGGAAATGCAGACATCTAAATATTCATCACACAAATAACTGCCCCCGTCGGGAATCGAACCCGAACCTCGCGGTTGGTCGATGTACGCTAGCCACTCGACCAACGAGGCGGTCAAATCTTAAACTAAAACATGAAAATGTAGGCAAAACCTAAAAGGCAAAATAAAGTTGAAATAAACACACTAACAAGATCCAAAAGCAACAAAGAGCTTATATCAAAAGTAAAATTAATTCCAATTTTATTCCAACTTCATAAATAATACAAAATTTGAAACCATAATTATCAAGTAAACAACATCAAAATAAAATACTGGGTTTAAATAAAATTATGTTAATAGATACAAATAAATCACGTTACTTTAAATTCACAAAACGTTACGCAGATTTAAATGGTTTATCTTTTTGTCCTTTCATACTGTACCACAATTAATCATAAAGGATTTGGAAATACCCGCATATTTATTGTAAGTTACGATTTCATAAGGAGCTCCTTGATCGCAGAGATTTGTCTCTACATGTATGCTAAGATGATGCAATAATTTTCCTTTCATCGCAGAATAAACATTTAGGTCTGCCACATACATTCGAAATAATTCCGTACGGAAAATCAAACAGTAATTACGTAAATTCATCACACACGTTGTTTTTTTTTAATTCGAAATACCAAGCTCAGTTGACTACATTGAGTGCACATTTCAGAAAAAAAATGTCTCCATTATTGGGTTGTTGGTATATCAATATATAAGCAGTTAATAAAACACACGTTAGTCTTCCGAGTTACTTTGATACCTATTTAATAAACACAAAGACCCGAAATGCAGAAATCAAATTTTTTATCACATAAATGCCTGCTCCCGTCGGGAATCAAACCCGAGCCTAGCGAGTAGCCTATGTAGTTAGGCGTGTACGCTAGCCACTCGACCAACGTGGCGTTTAGTTTCCCGTATGGGACGGAAGTTTGTATGAAGAATCAAAAATTGTTTTTCTTTGTTTTGAAATGAGTCTTAAAAAATAGACGAAGCGTAAAAATTGAAGTTTGTATAAAAGCAATGAAAATATTAACCAAATTGAAACACACACAAATTTGACACAAGATAGCCGAGAGCTATTTCACATTTCATACATTTATTCGTTATGTTCATTCCAATCCCCCCTCACATTAAAGTGTCAAATGAATCAAAATGTTGGTGTGCCACAGACCCCAGTGAAAGTGTTCTTACTTTAGTGTGCTTGTTAGAAGGCTCCACCACTTAGCTCTATCTGTCGAAAAGATATTTGGAAGACTATATAAGTAAATAGTTTATTTTTGAGATAACTCGCCCGAATTGTCATATATTTGTATGGAGGGTAAGGTAAAGTAATAAATAGTAATTTATTTATTGCTTAGATACATGTTTTCTAAAACTTATTTATCTAAGAGACTTAATTATTAAGACTCGGGCTTGAAATCAACAACGCACCTATGACTTTGTTGTCTTCAACGACGACTGTCGTTTTCATAGTTAATGCGTTTTTGGGCGATATAAATACATTAATTATTATAATTTAAATTTACCAGCCGTAAAACTGCAGGAAACCGACTTCGATTTAAGTATTATACCGTCTAAATAATTGAGATTTTTTTTGATCTAGTAGTTTAGAAATTTTCATAGAAATTCATTATCTGATCCAAGACTTGTTGACAAAAAAAACGAATTTAAAATTATTACACAAATTACAGATAGATAAACTAATACACATAAGATACAGGCGTCGACTGTATTGGTATAGATTATGGTGATATTTGTTTCTGTGACATTACGTATCAAATAAAGAATAGACTTGAGGTAGTATTTAATCATTGTATGGGATTTATCTTCATCCGAAAAACTTCCGGATGAAGTTTGAAAATGTTTTCCTTTATAGTTCTAAGATTAACTGGTTGTCTCTGTGTAAGCGTAGAGAGGTAAGAATGTTGAGCATGTTTTATTCGATATTTTAATGATCAACCTACTTAATAACGATTTTCCGTTTACAAGGCGGCACTCATGATCGTCCTTTCCGCTCTGACCATAATTTTAACTATCATCTGTCTCTCTGTCAACCAGATTTTCTCTACAAATCTGTTCTTTATTCAAGCCGTTAATAAGCTTTGGAATTTGATTTCCTTTGACATTAGAAAATCTCCTTCTAAGACTAAGAACTCACAGCGCGGTTTTTACCCGCGACCGCGGCGGTTGCGGGCCCGCAGATTTATAAGCAAAAAGTAAGATCACATTTCATGACGCGATTTTAACTCGCAGCGCCCGCGGTTGTTTGCGTTTTCCGCGAGCGGTCGTCTGCCCGTTAATCGTGCGGGTGACGATTTCTCGCCGCCGCCTCGGCAGGTTGCGACCGCGCGCTCTGCGGTCGCTTGGCGGGCGACCATTTTATACAATTTGTACTAATTATTTAACCGCAACCGCAGGCCGCGGTTTGCGGGCGATAATTTCAACCAAATTATTACAAACATACAAACCAAATTATCAACCGCGACGGCCGCGGGCGCGATTTTAAATCGCTACGTGAGTTCTGTTTCTAAGATGCCGTTTAAACATGTGTGTATAAACTTATGTGTTTCTACATATTCAAGTTAATTCGTAAGTACTCGTTGGTTTGTATGTATGTTTGTTTATGGTCATTTTACTATTCACGCGTTTAATTACCGAATAAGATGAACGTGTTTTCTATATTTAAATGAATTCATAAGTACACGACACACGTGGATATGTACGAATGTACGTTTATGATCATTTTTGCTATTTATACGTTTTATTATTGGTAGGTACATATTATTTTAGTAGAGTTTGTCATTCTTTATCTCTCCAATGTTTCTTAAATTAAAGTCGTTGACAAAACTTTTGAGAATTTTGTTCACGACAGGAATACCGTCCTTGGATAGGCATTTATGAAGGTAGGAACGGTTTACTAGGACCACGCTGAATATAAATTCGGTATAAACTTTCCTGTAAGTATTTAAGTAGTGGACCAAAAAGCCGCTGGAATTATTTAGCCCGTGTCATGAAATGTAGACGTATTTTTCAGATCGTTCTTTTCAGCTAACTCCAAAAAGGAGAGGGTCGTATCAATTAGTCTGTATGTTTATTTTGTATCTTACGCTAGTATAAATCAAATAAATTTAATGATCCCAAATTTTACCACTATCAGACCAATGGCTAGGTTTGGTTGGGTTAGTTGGTGATGTCAAAGTACATCGAAATTAATACATTATTATTAAGTAACTAGCCGACCTGGCGAACTTCATTTTTTTCTAATATTTTTTTTTTCAAAAACCACCACTGGGATGACGATAAAATTTATTTTTGAAAAAAATTGTGACTATGTGAGTCGCTTCTATGCAGTTCTACTGCGCTTAAATTATTACTAGCCGATCCGGTGAAAACCGTTTGCTTGTTACTCGATATTCTCTGCTTACTCTGAAGGGCGGACTTGGCGTGAAGAGAATAACATTTATAAATGTAGCAGTTATTTGGTCACTTTATGCCGAATTTGGTAATGTTTTTACTTTCTAACTAAACTACAAAACGAATGACTGTGACTGTCACAAAATTTGTAAAGAAAGATTGTAAAAGATAAAAAAAACCAAAAACTAGGTTATTTGAATTTTTCACTTAAATTTTAAACTTATATGGCAGAAGAGTGAATACAAAATTGTATATATTTTCATTACAATTTTACCCTTTCCTAGCAATTATAGTTTTGCCGAAAATCGAAATAAACAAATTTTTATTCTTAAAACTCACCCCGTTCAATTTCTCAACTTCGAATCGAGCGTGATTTATTATTTCCTTTCATCATCACGCAAAGTTCTTTGCGTGGTAAATAGAGAGTATCGAGTACCTAATTTCACAAACATTGTAGACCTGTATAGCTACTTTTGAATTATTCTGATACAAATACGCCATTTTCTAAGGCTTTTGATACAACCAACGGAAAATACTCGAGCAATTTGGTAGGGAAATATCCATCTAGAAATTTTCAGGTTCCTGGGTACATCCATACACATATAATAAGTCAAAGTCAGTCAGTCAGTAGTTCTTTCGTCTGCCATTTTTCCCACATGACCGAACCATCAGATCATTTTGACATCCCAGTCTCCCTCCCATCCCAGAAATTGAGATGAAAAAAATCCCAGTTTTTTTTCATCTCAATTTTGCAAATGCAATTTTTATTGTAGTAGCGCTCTCTTTTCGATAGCATTTATCCCACTTTCATAATTTTCTGCCACACCCTACACTCGCATCACCAAAGTAACTTTGAACTAAGTTAAACAACAGCTTACGTTATTTAATATAATATTGTATTTGTAATCGTATAATCATTTTACCCCATGTTGGTCCGGGCTCCTTAACAGAATAGACCATCTGCCTTCCTGCCAGGCAGCTCGTAAAAGGCTAGCATAGTCTTACCGTTACTAGCACCGTGTCATCCTAGTAGGTGATAGAGTTTCGCAGTGACTCGTCCGGATTCACTACCGCCTTACCTATTCTTGCCGCTATAGCGTCAGCGCTTGCCGTCGACGTATTACGGGTCGGAGGGTAAAGTAAATTTACTTTTGCTGGAGGCCTAATATCCCGGCTTCCGGTTGGGCACGCACCATGACCACCTTTGGTGTCTCTGGGTGGCGTGAATTTCTCACCATCACTAAATTCGTCTGCTTGTTTGCCTTTCAATATAATAAAAAAGAATTTATTTATTTGGTGGAGATGCTGACGGTTTAATTGGTAGAAAAGCTTGCGTTTCAAATCGTTTTTTCTGATGGAGACACTAGACCAGATGAGTCTACTAGTGACTAAAACATGTCTGTGGTAATATGTTGTGAGTAAAAACGCACTGCGGGTTGACGTATAATAATATAAACGTTAGTTTAGTAATATGTCAGTCATGTGAACTGTTAACGAGTTCGTTAATCCGGTACGCTTTACGGTTCGTAATTAATAGTGACGCAGCGTTTAATCGTCTAGTTTCATCGAAACGTTCTCTGAAGCATTTTGAATTCATGATTACTCTGTACTTTCCTGTAATTACATGTAAACCAGTGGATGAACCCATCTTCGCCCACGCAGAAACAAAGCCCTTTTATTTCGTACTAAGTCTAGACTAAATTCGTTGCACCCGTTCAATCTGTATGGGGAAAAATGAAGTTTTTCCTAGTTTCCTTTCAGTTTTTTACCATTTTTATCTTCTAAACTTTAATTGAAAATTCACAAATAATACAAAACCGAAATTAACTAAATCAGTCCAATCATTAGGAAGTTATGCGCGTACGTTGCTGTGGTTAATATTTCTAAGTCTTAAGTCTGTGGCGACGGTCGCAGAGCCAGCACTGCACAGTGCACACCCTAGGGAGGTGTACTTGCAGGGCAGGCGGAGTCCGTCAATTTTGCTGCATACGACAAAAAACAATGCTTTGATCCATACAAACTGTTGGTAGTATTTATTTAATGTTAAGCTATATAATGTTCACCAAAACAGCTAGTGTAGACGTGTATTTTTAAATTACATTTAAGACGTTAATAAAGCACTTCAAAAATAATTAAAAAACTACTTCAGACAGGTGTTTAGTATGTCAATGCGTTGAATTGTTGTTTCCTCAAATTGTTAAGCATCCACTTAAATAGGCAGAAACAACAGAAAAAGATGAGGGTTGAAAGTTGAATTTCTTACAAAAGGATTTACACTTATCGAGACAATCTATACACATTTATAAAAAGAAGTCGTGCTATTTACACTATTTATAACTCAGGAACGGCTGAACTGATTTGACTGAAAATGAATGGGATGGTAGCTTAGAATCAGAAGACGGGCATAGGATACTTTTTAACCCATTCGATATGAGGAAACTAAATAAAATAATATTTAAATTGATTACATATAAACTGAACGGGTTAACTGAACCAGCTGTTCCGGCGAACTTCGTAAAAAACTCTATTTAAAAGCAACTGAAATATGACGGACCGTCCTACGCCACGGCAACAGTACTTGCTACAGATAGGTTTTAATAAATATTTACCAGCGGTACGGGCCGTCTTCGGTACGGGATGAAGCATGACATAAAATAGATACAACCTCAAAGTTTCAATACGGGAAAATAAAGGTAGGTACTAATATTTATGTATCTGGCTATCAAAATTTAAGTCCAGCGAAGTTATAAAAACTGTGAGACAAGCAATAAACAAATAGCATCAATCCTAAGATCCCAATGTTAGTTTGACAACGCACCATTAACATATTTGGTGTCCGTAGAAGACGTGTGTGTTTTGCCTTCACGAAATCCTTCTTCTTATTTGTTTTCCTGTAACACAAAATATACACCGTTAAAAGACATCACAAATTACCAAATAATTGCTGTGTTGAAGATAATGATAGGTAATAATCCTGACAGAAAACGCCGATATTTTTGTTTCAAAATATTACCCATGGGAAATATTACAAATAGTCCTATTGGTGACAAACTCGGAAACGAAACGATGGTCTGATAGTTTTTCTTACCTTTATTTTTGAACTACAACATAATTTATATTTATTAGTATTGAATATAGAAACTGAAAAATATCTGTATATGATAAATGGTTTTCCTTTAAATGTTGACGTGGTTTTTCATGTTCGTGATACAGCAAATAAATAAATAAGTATTCCTGGACATCGCCTCTGTGGTCTAGCGGCCCGGCGTTGGGCTTGACTTCTTGAGGTTCCGGGTTCGATTCCCGGGTCAGACAACAAAAAAAATTTGAAAACGTATATTTTCAATTTTCTGATAAAAATAATAAAGCCCGGGATTGGATATGTGCCCGGTTGGCGATAGGCTTACCACCTATCACATTGTGGGACTTAGTGTCTGACTAATCGTGGATGCCCTGGTTGTGAATCTGCCTATTCCTTCGTGGATATGGGCGTGAAGATACTCTTTATTTTACTCCTGGGCAAGCTACCCAAATTGAAACAAGGGATTTGTTTAATTTGAAAGTAAGCAAACTATATACTTGTGTTTTGGGTTAGCCAACGATTCTAATACATAGAAATATTTAAGTAGATAAAAGAATAAATTTATTAAATACCTAGATACAGAAGTACTGACGTCTAAATGTTTATCACAAAATGCCTGCTTCCATCGGGAATCGAACCCGAGCCTCGCATTTATTCTGTGGAGTCAGGCGTCTACGCTAGCCCCTCGACTAAAAAAATCTATCTATAGCTGTAGTCTATATATAATATATAAAAATGAATCCCCCTTTCGAGTTTCCCAGTTGACGCCTGAACTGGTGGACCAATTTTACTGATTCTTTTTTGTTGTGTTGGTTATTGTCAGGAGAAGGTTGTTATAAAGATAAAAAAACTATGAAAATTACAGGGAAAATGACAAAAATACTTTTTTATACGATCTTTCAGAAGCTGTTTATACGTCAAGTGAGACGACTAGTGAATTATAAAATGCAGAAAAACGGGTAAACGATACGCACATTTTGCGAATATATTGTTAGGATATCATGGGGAACAATATATGTTAAGACAGCATTGTGACATCAAAAGATGGTTGTAATTTTATCATAGTTATTAGATTTATGCTTTACTGAGTAAAATAGGGCCATTTTGGTGGCATTTTGTACAAGTTTGCTCGGTTTAAGTGCACAAGTGAAGTATTGTTAAAACAATTAGTGTATCGTGTATTTTTTCGTTTACGCCAAATCTCACTAGTTGAGCTTGAGCTCCGCTTGACTCAAATCCTTAACATAACATTCTATGACGGCATAAGAGTATGTGACTGTAGAAGCGAATTGAAAATAAATAACGAAAAAAAATATTGACTAGGTACTGCAGCAGACGTGGTATTCTGCCACGTCTGCTGAGGTACCTAGTCAATATTTTTTTTTCGTAGGTATAGGTATTTGAAATATAAAAATTGTTTGGTGTAATATAAAAAGTGCATCACTATACTAAGAAATCGCCAAATACTAAGCGAAGTGGTGAGGAAGTATGATATTACATACTTCCTCATATTACATATTACAACACAAAGAAAAAGCGAAACCAGTCGCAAGTGAGATCCAAAAATACCCCAACAGTACGATCAATAGAGTGCTGGCAGTCTGAATAAGTAATGATTCGAACATTATACCAGTAAGTAGAAGCAACTTATTCTTTCCCAACTCAAAGACACTCTTCGGATTTGTTATAATCTGTTTTACATAGGAAAGGAGATTGCCTTCGTGTCACAGAATATTGTATAAAAATAAATATCTGTAACAACCGCCTTCTTCACGGGGTTGTCATATTACATATTACTACGCCACATTCATATAACATAATCACGTCAACCTAAAGAAGCCAATCTGTAATAGCTCAGGCTAAAAACTACAAATGTTACCATAACGTGATGGGCGATGGCACTTTAAATTATGCTTTAAATAGTTGTAGTTTTTTTAAGTAAAAACTTCTTTAGTGGCGTTGCGCACTTTTTTGGAATGGGTAAAAACTTCTAAACTTGCGTCAGGACACGAGACCTGATCGAAAATTTGTAAGACGGCGGGATATTCGTGTTGTCATGTTTGTGTACGATAGTGCAATAAATGGATATTGTATTCTACCACATAAATGATAGTACTATCATATTGATAATTAAAGCAATTCTTGCAAAAGAATTCTCTAACCATTCCAAAGTATCAAAATTGCACAACGTTGATATTCAAGTTTTCACTTCCGTCTGCACTCCCGGAGTGCAATCCGTCGTTTTCTTAGTATTTTTACTCTAGAAAATCTGCCGTACTGGCTATAAAAAGTGAATTATGACCATTACATACATTGCACTACACATTGTAACAAAACTAAGTAGGTACCTTTTTTTCAATAAGATCAACTTTTTTTTATCCTAGTAGTTTTTTATCAATGAAACAATCTTCACCGTCTTGACCCACTTTTCCACGTTAGGATGTCATTGCACATGAGTTAAGTCGAGTGTATAAGCGTGAGCACTGACGTTATGGTGGTAGAAAAACTGAGGTAGCGTAAGTCTATTCCGCAGATCTTTACAAAAATAAAGACTCGAAAGTGCTTTCACTTTTGGGTGAGCTTCCATAATCCCAAGTATCGTGTCATAAAAATAATTGCTAACATAAACACGTCTTGTAGGCACTGAATATCCTTTTAATATAACATTTTACTTATAAGTGAGTCGTCATTATCATGAACAGGGCAAACATTTAATTTTTTTGTTAAATGCCAGTTTTTATGTCCAGTACTCTAAACTTTATTTCAGAATTTAAAGAAAAAAATATGATTTAATTTAATTTAATGCGTTATAACTGACAACAGCTACTCATACATACAATTATTGTTAGTAACTACATAGGGTGGAGTGGTTAATAAAATTAACTTTCTTGCTACACTACGTGGTAGATTTAATTTGTAAATTTTGCTAAAATTCATGTGTGCCAAACGACAAAGATTATGTAAATACTACGTACGTAATACCATACAATAAAAAGTACACACGCTGAAAACTACTGTATTATTGTCCTTATTTTACGTATGTTTTATCTCGTTCGAAAATAAATGGCAATTTGATTGTGACATCTTTTATTTTTAATCTGAGTGTAACCGTATAAGTATCATTTATACAAGTACAAACAAGTTGATTAAAAATAATGTTCTAGGATTTCAATAAAATGTATACTGATTAATAGAAAAATGCATATATTAAATGCAAATCCATACGTGTAAAACAAATTATTTTTAAGCAATTGAAACGTTGGAATATTTTAGGTTTTGGCTTAAGGTCTTAAGGATTTCGATCATAATAATCCATAACCCGCAGCCGTTGGTATGTTAGTTAAGTTTTAAGTTCGATTGACGCTACGTAGACACGTAGATCCTGACGAAGTCAATAAAAATCCTTAAAAAACTTCATATACCTACTTAAGTTATTTCAGGTGTAGGATTCATTTTTTTAGATAATATCCAGCATTCCATTTACACTGTATTTTCTTCCATAGGAAAACACTACCCCCTTATGTATATAATACAATTTCATTGACTCGTTTATGCACTAGATACATTATTGACCAAGACTCTTACATCCGTTTCGGCTAAGCTTCTTTCAAATACTTTGGTTTTATTCGCATTGAAATGTAAGTTTTTTTCTATACAATCATCTGCCATAGCTGTGAACTTTGTTTGCAGCTCAGCTAGTGACAGATTATATAAAGTAGTTTCCAAAAACAGACAGCCAATTGTCATACTAGTTCCTAACTGTCAAAAAACAAGTTATCGCTAATTACCATCTTATCTTCCACATCCTATAACTGGTTCTTTGAAGATATTTTTTTATCAGTAATATAAACTCTATTTTACATCAGGATCTTTTTGCGGGTCCGTACAGTTGACGTCGAAGATTGTATCCTTAGATAAAAAACGCTGAAACAGAATAACTGCACTAACGTGCTACAATGTGCAAACTTCAGCTTTTGTAGACATTTAGGTAAAGACTTAAATGTTTACGTTTAGTTTCTCATAAGAAAAACAAATAACGCTAAGACAATAATTTGGTTTCACATATTCTGCCAAAGGCTTAAAACTTCAGCAACAGCGTACATTTCGTATGTCAGTGTAAACATGAGGGTGTTAAAACAACAATAGTTAATTATTATTAACTAATCCATTCTATTCTATTGAATCAAAACAAATATAATATATTTCTCTTTTTTCCATTCCACTGAAAGTAACTGTCAATAAATGTTTTACCAAAAAAAAATGTTAGAAAAAGTACATAAAAATACAAAATTGTATATCAGAACGGCTAATTTGTACGCATTACAAAAATAGTCCTTAAAATATGAACTAGTCTTTTTGTCATCTTGCAAGTCTTATACATTTATGTTCAGTTTTTGATTTTTACATTTATGTTCAGATTATGACACAGTGTTACCTGAACATAAATGTTAGGTATAATCGGGGTACAAAAACATGAAAAGCAAGTCTTTCTACCCTTCAGTTTTATATTATCAATTGGAAACTAAAATATCGCTTGAATTTAGGTTTTAGACGATACTATTTTGTTTATTTTTTTGTTTTATTGTATTTTCGTCACAAAAAAACAGTGTTTCATACCCATAGCTGTTATTGGTACTTGAAGGTACAGATACTTAATTTATCTATTCTTTGAGAGCAGTAGACTACTTTGCTACTTGTTTCAATATATATCGTATGACTCCGATAGCAACAAAGACATTTTATTAGTTGTTTTGAGTGAGACTTAATAATGCATAAAACTTTGTTTATTAACAATGTTGATGTCATCAACATAAACGAGTATTTTATTATTGAACAAACCAGCAGACAAATCAATCATCAGTATGCTTTTTATTTGTTACTTTTATTATAGAAATATATTTTATATTTCAGGTAATCTTCGAAAGAAGTTGGTGTCTAAAAATTTTGAATTCTAAACCAGACCACCGCCAAAGCGACAACAAGAAAACTACAAGTGATCATGTATGTGGGAAATTGAAAAATAAATTTATTTTCTGTGCAAGGTTTGGTCTTTTAGGAAACTTTCTTACTTTGTTTTTTTATCTCCCTGTTAGGCAGGTTCTGAAATATAAACAAAGTGAAATATGAAATTGCCAAGACTGAAATTAATTGCGCTATACTATTTCCCAAAACAATAGTTATAGTTTACCTACTTGTACCAATGATAATGACTTATCTCAAAACGTATTCTTAGTTGAAAACTAAGCTTAAAAATATCACAATGAGGGTAAAAGATGTAAAGAAATCCTGAGATGTTACATTTGGTAAGTACCTAGTTATCTTTACTTAATTTCTCTCTACCTACATTTGACTCTGCCTGCTGCTGGATTTGTAGACCGTGAATAAACGGTGGACATTGATACAAAATGATATCTTTTTATGGTAAGGTATTTTCGATAGGGTAATGTAAGGAAATTGGGGGATGAGAATTTTTGCAATTTCTGATTTGGTTATACAAAGTATTTTAAACACCATGAAAATATCAAGTAGACGAAGAATATTAATCGAAAATAAAAATGTAAATCTTGTGAGTAAATTACGCAAGAATGTAAACATAAGGTAGACAGGGTAACGTATACGTATATCTGCTAAACTAGTCTGTTTAAATTGGAAACATCTAAGGGAACATCTAGGATACATGTTCACCCGAAAATAACTAAGAATTAATCTTGCACTGCTACGGCAGAAGATTGTTTTTTGAAGAGCAGGATAGCCTGAATTATGAATACTCTGTTTATGTAAACTAACCGTATCTCTGCTATTCTTCTACTTGTTTTTTTTTTGTTTTGCAAATAGACAATTATTTAGTAGGTATCTGGTAAATTGTACCAAATAATACGTTTCTTTATCCAATTTATATATGTATGAATTTAATAACAAGTTTTGTGACTTTTACTGCATTTGCTACCAACAAAACCGCTAGTTGACTATGTTAGTAACAAAAAACGCAGTAACTGTAGTTCTGAGAACATGAAATTTTCTTCAGAAGGAAGTGACGACGAAAGTTTTTAGTTTAGGCTATTAATAGCAATTTCAGTTTAATCCAATAAAAAAGAATAGATTTGCCCCAGAATGTGAAGTCATCAGAAAAAAATACATTGCTAGCATATTTTGCTCCAACGATGTAAGGTATAATTGAGTTACCGATATAAACCAACGCACCTTTGAAATTAAGACAATCCTGGAACATTTTTTTGTAATTAAGTCTATATAATTAAGTCAAAAATATACCTTGAACTGACCTTTAGTAAGTGGGTAATTATTGCAACGTATTTTTTTGCAATAAGTCGGTGAAAATCACACGGCTATCCTGCTGGTAAAAGTCAATTGTGTCATATAGACATAATGTCATACGTTACAGGTGCGTTGTTGTTTTGTGCCTGTGAGTTTTCGCCTTTTAATCTACCCTACCCTCAGGACCGAACATGACAAAGTCATTATGGGGACAGGAATAAATAACGTGGAAGATCTCTGCCGTGCAAGTTGGTCCACCACAACATTCAACACTATTAACATGTTAAAGACGTAATATTGTTATTTAGAGATATATTTACACAAGAAGAAAAACAAGCAAGTTTATCTTAGCAAAAGCTAAGCTAGTTGAATCAGATCAGTTGTCGGAAATGGCCACTGAGGCAGTAATTGTGAAGTTGCGGACGAGAGTGATGTCAAGCGTTACTTCTCCGTTTCAAAAGAAAAACGCTAAATTGGAGAATTGACAAACAGCGTAAGCGCTAAATTGAAAATCTTTATTTATATTTTAATAACGAGGTAACAAAATTAAAAACTAACAATCGAACATTTAGAAATAAATAAATCTAAATTATTAAGACACTTCCTTCTAATGATTGAGATGATTTCTTTTTCAAGAAAGGTGACAAAACGCTATTAAAAATTATAGATCCATATCACTTCTGAGTCATGTCTACGAGTTGTTTTCGAGGGTCATCACGAACCGACTATCACGCAGGTTGGACAATTTCCAACCTCCGGAACAAGCCGGGTTTTGTAAAGTCACCTTAGACCACATTCATACGCTGCGCCAGATTTAATAGAAGTCCGAGAACTATAACGCCTTTGATTTGGTTGAGACATGGGTGGTGCTTCAGTTATTACAGCGGTGCCTGATCGACTATCGATACATCGAAGTGATGAGGTGCTTTTACGAAAAAGCCTTTTACGGAATCGCTGGACGAGTTGAGCAAGATATTTGGTGACCTCGATAGAGTTTCTCAATAGGTGGGTCTTAAGATGAACTTGGACAAGACGAAAGTTATGTCCAACGTTCATGTTGCATTTATACCACTTCACGTTGGGAACTTAATTCTTGAAGTTGTTGATCAGTATGTAAACCTAGATCAAACTGTTCAGTTAGGTAAATCCAACTTCAAGAAAGAGGTCGTTCGCCGAATCCAACTCGAATGGGAATTCGGGAAGTTGAAAGGTATCTTTTTGTCTAAATTACCATTGAGCCTAACGTCGAAAGTCTTCAACCAGTGTCTGTTGCTGGTAATGACAGACGAAACTGAGACTTGGCCGTTAAATGTGGGCCTCTTAAATAAGCTCAGAGTCGCTCAGCGTGCCATGGAGAGAGTTATGCTCGGTGTTTTGCTGCGAGATATGATCCGTAATTCGGTAATCCACAGGAGAATGAGAGTAACCGACATAGTCCAGAGAATCAGCAAGCTGAAGTGGCATTGGGCAGGTCACTTTGCTTGCAGAACCAACAACCGCTGGGGAAGAAAGGTTCTCGAGTGGCGGCACTGCACCGGAGGACGTAGTATTGGACGACCTCCCACCCTATGGACTAATAATCTGGTAAAAGTCGCGGGGAGTCGCTGGATAGAAGCGAACATTTTACGATACAATCACTGGTTTTCGACATCCAGATGCTGACCTGAATTTCGTGCGATTTACAGCTTTTGAGCTGGAAAAATCTAGACTATGATACATGCAATCCTATTTACTGACGGTATTAATTTCATACTGAAACAATGGAGTACCGTATACAGCGCTTTGTGCTATACATTGCATACAGCGTTGAAATTAAGACCCTTGCTTATTATGTGGGATTAATCTCGGAATCTGTACAAATTATACTAGGTACTCATAGTGATATTTTCAAATATTCAATCGATTTTAACGATTCAGAACGAAAGTTTAGTATAAACGAATGCTTTAAATTATTCCAAAAATAAACAGTTCCACATGTTAACCGAATTTTCCGGGTGAGTAGACTAAAAATATCCGAACGAAAAGTTTTTTTATAACGATGAGAGATATGTCAATGATTTCTAATAAAAACAAAGAGCAAAACGCTATCAACAAAAAGTTTGCAATGGCACATACTTATCTATTTTTTTATTTGACACATGAAATTAACTTTATGTTTAAAAAGTGATGAAAATCATCAAACAATGCTTGTCTAGCCACGTTAACAACAATATTAATTCTTGTCGAAATAGCTTATGTCAAAATCAGAGATGAACACAATTTTTATTTCTGAGACTTTCACATTTAAAGTTTATTTTCGGAGAGACATTTATGTAATGCTGTAAAGTTGCCATTTCAACTGTTGAGCCGGAGACTGTACTTCCTGGACAGTATTAAAATTCTCCATGTTCCGTGCTTTCGAAGAGCTCGCAACCCATACCGTAGATGGCCGAGCTGGATAATTAATAACAGTTTATGTACGTGCCGGCACCCGCGTCGTAGATATGTCAGCTCCTCTGTGGGAATTAGAAACCTTTTCGATATCGAGATGAAAAGTAACCTACGACACCCTCCAGCCTCGTGACTATCTCAACATAAAAAATCATTACAAAACATCGCTCTGTAGTGACGTTAAAAAACGATAAACAAACACACTTTACATTTAGGTATAACTAACATATAAAAGTATGACACAAAAATAAGTTGAAATCTGAAATCCGATATTTCTATGCGCGCCCCTGGCGGAAGGTTAAGGCCAGTTAATGGTAATGGTACCGCGCGCTCGTGATTTGTATGTTTTAAATGCTTCTGAATCTACCAATCTGGTGTTGATGCTGCAGGACTATAGCTTGATTAACTGCATTATCTATGTTGACATTGTCTTATTCTGTACTGCAGACTATGATAGCCGATAGACTTGCACATGTAGTCTTTAATCTCAGCAATAGTATAGCGGCGCACCAGTAACATGTGTTATATCTTCATACGATGATTATGTTTTATCATAAGTAAATTTGCCTGCTTGTTTGCTGTCTTGTAATGTAAGGCGACTTGGTCATCACATTCGTACATAATAGAATTGATAATGTCTCAAGCCTTCGACATTCATAGCACACAATTATGGTAACATCTGTAGCGTAATAATTTCCGGTACCTGCTACGTTATGTTCACAGAAAGAATCTCAAATGTGAAAACCAATGTAATATTCACAGAGAAATGTCATGAATCACAACCAAACCCCACTGTGCCTGAAGTTGGAGGCCTAATTTGTTTGCGTCAACAGAAAAAGCCATTCAGCTAAACTAACCTCAAAGAAACTAAGCTCTCGAAAAACTTTAAGATAGTACAGCGCGCTTGATTTTACAAATTCCTTGCATTTATTTAAAAATTTAGTTTGAAGTCGTTCTAATTACTTAGACTAGAAATCGTATCATTACCCTAGCAACCTACAAAGTGATTTAAATCGCTTTTTGGAATAAAATAAAATATTTTAAATATATACAGTCAAAAGAATACACGAAGCTGAGACAAATACATCAAAAAACGGATAAAAAAAAAAGTAACTTACCACATGAAACAACAAAAGATTGAATTTTGTAAGTTGACGATTTTGAGAAAAAGGAACACATTTTACTGAAAAAATAAATGTAACATAATATTTTACAAAGACTATAACAATGTTATAGTCTTTGTAAGTCTGTAGAGCCCTACAGACAGCTGTACACTAAATGCCATATCGTTGAATCTATTGAACCGGTCTTAGAAACTTGGGTACCTTAAAGTAAAATAGGCTCCTTTTGACCTTCTGACCTTATCTTTTCTTTTTTTTATGATATTGGAAGGCAAACAAGCAGACGGATTTCCTGATGTTAAGAAATTCACGCTGCCTAGAGACACCAAAGGTGGTAATGGTGCATTGCCAACCTGAGTATGGAATGTTAGGCCTCGAGCAAAAGTAAGTTTACCGGCTACCTTACCCTCCGAACCGGAACACGTCATGACGTTATAGCGGCAGGAATAGGTAAGGTGGTGGTACCAATCCGGACGAGTCGCTGCTAAACTCTACCACGTAGTCGGATGTCACGTTGTTAGTTACGGTGAGTCCATGCTCGCCTTTTACGAGCTGCCTGGCAAGGAAGGCAGATGGTCTAACACGGGGTCTGCTTTTATTGTATTGTTATTAGTAATATATTATGTTTAACGTTTTTGAAAAATGAAAATATTTAATTTTTGCGTTTAATGTTTACAATTTCCTTTACTATTATTTCGAACTCGTCGATATATAAAGCAGGTAATAAATTAAAGGACAAGCCGCGAGCACGTCTGCAAACATGCCCGACATACCTCAGTACTATAGATCACACTGTCTGCGATATTATACCAAGAATCACATTCCATAGACTTATGGTAACGAGCTCCTGGGGACGTGTCTAGAAATTAGGCCACAGGCATACCCATAGAATGAATTCCTCGCCTAAGGACCATACAACTTGAATCTCGGAATATACACTTACATTTGGAACGAGCATAAGGTCTGAGAAATTTTACTTCATTGTGAAGTTTAAAGATTTATCTTTAATCTCTTATTTATCTGTAATCAGGATTTTTTCAATATAATAGCTAATATCTACAATCTAAAGATAGCTGTGGATGTAAAATTGATATATATGTGTCGACTGAAAGAAGACTTAAATAGCAAGATTAACGACAAAAATATACAGATGCAATTTATTTAGAAACACTTGTACTTTCCACAAAGTGTTTCTAAATAAATTGCATCAAGAATGGAATTCCACCAAGCACCGACGATAAGAAGTATATAATCTAAAAATATACAGGAAAGACTAATAATACAGTGATGGACAAAATTATTGTTTTGAACGAAAAATTATGTAAATCCAATATATTTGTGAAAAACTCATTTGTTTGAGAGAACATAATTAATGTAAAATTGACGGCTACTAACAACTTAGGCAAACAACAGTTTTGTGTGTGTATGTCGTTTAGCGGATGTGATAGCAATATATAAATTAAGAACCTGTTTTATTTAAATCCCAGGCCAGTGAAATTAAACGATGAGTAAACGAAAAAGAAAATGTGCTTATCATGGTACTTTCACCCATGTTAATGTATGATGATCTCAATTTATTAGATTAACGTTGTTAGGAGTTTTTCTTATTGACACAGAACAGAATTTCCTTTTCATCGACTTGTACGAGCATGTTGTAAATGTCTTTTTTCTCACGTAATAACTAAAAATATAAAAGTAATACCTTCGCATAGGTTTCATTTTGTACAGCAGCTAGTTTTAATATTTTTTTACCACAGTTGCAGCAGAAACTACTAGAGCTCTTAGCTCATTACCCAGTACTGTAGAATCATTGGTGAAGCGATATGTAAATACGTCAGTAAGAAATTAAGGGCAAAGTCCCTATTCTCCTAAATCTTTATAATGCACTTGCTGAGTCTATAATTGCATATGGACTTGCAAGCTATGGAAAAACATTTAAAACTTATTTGGATAAAATATACACATTGCAGTTAAGAATGCTAAAAATGTTATTACCAAGAAAAATAAAAATGAAATTATGTAAAAATGAAAATATTGAAATCTTTAAATATTCTAAAGTATTACCAGTTTATACTAAGCTATAAAAATGCTTATACTAATAGAAAAATTTAATAAGTAAACCGTACAAACAAAGATATTTCATAAAATTTAGACTAGAAAAGTAGCCCATAATAAGCTTCTAGTACCTAAAGTAAATAATTATTACGGGGAATGCACGAATAAACACTTGGTACCTAGTTTAATAAATGAAATTCCTTATAAAATGTTAGCAGTTATCACACATAAAAATTATAAATTAAAATTAAAAAAATATTTCTACGATATTATATTACAACAACTATAAAACATTAAATATTAAAATAAAAATTACTCACTGCAATCAAAGGTCAATCATTCTGTATAACTTTGCAAACAAAAGAATTCGATGCTGTTCTTAACCAGTTCCTTATCTGTTTTACTATGCGGTATAAGCGTTGAGACGTAGCAATAAGTGCGGAGTTTTTTGTTTTAAATAGCTAGTAGTGATTAGTTGTAACGTTTCTGGCATGCGGTTCATTATATATTTGTTTATTGTTGTATTTTAAAATATTACAATTTAAATTGTTAAGGGAGGCCGTTAAGCTTGCGGACAAACCAATCTAAGGTTTTCGCAAAGCTTTTTGTTAAACAATTTTATTTTATTAAATAAAAAAAAAATGAGTTCAAGTTAAATGAATTCAAATTTTCATTTGTCTATGCATCAGATATAATTAAAACCTTTAAGACATTAAAAATACGTTAAACTTAAAATGAAGACATTCGTTATAAATTGTTGCTTTCTTACTAAATATTGTTGCTCCATATTTAGCAAATAATTTATTTATTATTTAAGTGCTATGTTTGACATGGATTATTTCCTGATTTAATGAAACTTAGTAAAGTTATATCTCTACCAAAATGTGAAAGTTCATCTGATACCTTCAACTACCGACTTTTTTCTATTCTATGAAACCTGAGCAAAATATTTAAAAAAACTACATATCTAATGTTATTACATTTTAACAAATTTGTTTTGTTTTGTAATAATCAGCTGGTGTGGAATTTATAATTGTTTGGAGTATTCTCAGGTTGCAACTCTGTGTGTTCTGTGATTTGTCCAAAGCATTCACTTGCGTTAACCACGATACATCGATCAGGAAACTATACTACTGTACATTACGGAATTAGGAATAAGACACACGATTCTTATTTGAGGACTTCTTGTTTAAACAGAAAATACAGACAGTTCAAAAGAATTGTTAATTAAAGAAAACAATGAGACCGACACATTGATGAACTTGCAAAAAGGCTAAACTCAGCCATATAGGCCTTTAAAAAACCGGCCAAGTGCGAATCGGGCTCGCGCACTAAGGGTTCCGTATTATCATCTTATCTATTAAAAACTACGTTTGTTGTATGGGAGCCCCACTTTAATATTTTATCTATTGCTATTTAATAATTTATTTTAAAAGGTAATATACAAGTAAATATTCTGTGAAAATTCGAATTTAAATATTGACCAAAAAATACGAAAAAATACACGTTTATTGTATGTCCTCATAAAAATAAAATGAAGAAATACATCATTTGTGCAAATTTCAGCTTTCTAACTAGCACGGCTTATGAGATACAGCCTAGATACAAACAGACAGCGGAGGCTTAGTAATAGTCCGTTTTTACCCTTTGGATACGGAACCCTAAAAAACAATTGACTGATACTGACACAGCAAGTATTATTTATTTTAGTTATTTTCACAGCTTCATGACGTATAGAATTCTGATGAAGTGAAGATTTGAGGCCATATGTAACGTAAATAAAATTCTAAATCCTATTATTAATAACTTCGCATAATTTTATTTTTCAAACTCTTTTAACTATACAACTTTTTTACTACCATCGGAGCTCATACCGGATACCGGTCTTTGTTTGTTAATACTGGTACTACCAGTAACCAGTTAAAATTTATACGTTTTTATTTCAAATATTTTTTCTTCATCAAATTTAATGATCATATTGTTTTAATTAAGAATAACTTTATTGTTACTAAGAACATACTACGAGTACATAAAAAGATGCATAAATTACTCAATACGTCAAACACCCAACACAGCCATGATCCGGATTCATTTAAAAGAAAAAGTCGGTTTTAAATCTGTAACTTTTGAACTTCGAACAATAATAAGAGCTATTTTTGTCTATTTGTTAGTGTGTCTTTTCTACAAAAAAAAAGGTTTTTGAAAAATGATTTTTGTTTGTTTCGCTCGCTCGGCTCAGACGTTGTTGGGGTCACAGTTCTAATCTTTTTTTTGTTTTACTTGAGATTTCCTTGTTTTTCTTCCTTTTTCCTTCCTTGGATACCCGCTATTTTCGAGACAAGATAACAAGCTCACCCTCTACCTCCACAGGCCACAAGCGGCCCACCGCCCTTGCCTGCTACTCGTGTCACCTCTTGGACAAAGAGAGTAACTGAGGAGCAAAAAACAAGGGATAAAAATAATCTTTCTGCGTATGTGTCTCGTCTCCATAGAGTAAGGAATTCTTTAATTGGCTAATGTGTACGTTTTTACCATAAACCATCCCATACACTTTTTATGACAGACCTTTCAAGTAATAAATTTAAAAAATGCGACGAACTGAAATTATATGAAAAATGTTATAATGCCGTCGATGAATATTTAGCCGGTGAGAGTATTTGGGATTAGTTGCTCCTCATGCCGATCTCATATAAATATGGTGTGTAATGTTTTACTTTGATTATTGTTAACATACAGGAAAAAAACAAGCCTGCTGAAATTCTCTCGCTAGATTTTATCAGCATGTGGCCGCGTTTCGACCCGGTGGTAGATTTTAGTAAAATGGGAACGCGTCACAAGTGGTCTAGTGGTTCAGTTGTTGGACTTGACTACATGAAGTCCCGGGTTCGAATCCCGGGTCGGACAACAAAAAGAAAAATGGGTGTTTCAAACTTTCTAATAAAAAAACATTGCTCGGGATTGGATAAGTGCCCGGTTGGCGATAGGTTTGCCACCTATCACATTGTGGGACTTAGTGTCTTCGGCTAGTCGTGGGTGCCCGGGTGTGGGCGTGAAAATACTTTTTTTATGTGTAATTAACGATATTCTAATTCTGATTCTGAAAGGCTTAAAAAGATATTTCAGCGTCTTAAAAAAACACCCTCTTCCATCAGTAAAAAATTCTTAGGCGAACCATTCCTATTATTTCTACCATTAGCTTATTGACAACGAACTTTATCGCCAACAGTAGATCCATCGGTTAATTAAAAATCATCCACAAGATTAGACTCACACTAACGAACTAAAAAGGCAAGTTTAATAAAAGCTTGTGAGAAGACATGTTCCGTGTTTGGATAAAAAGTGAAAAGCTTGATCCATTTTCTCTTTGAGTAATTGTGGCACAGATGACGGCAGAGCCTTAGATCGTTCGTTGCGATGTGATTTCACGTTTTTCCTCGATCGTTATAGGGCTGTGTTACACCGAGCGAGAATAAAATTTTGACATATTTATGTTGTTTCGTAGTCATACTACTGGTGCTAAGTAAAATTATACCATTGTGAACAATTCAAGAATACTATAAAGATTCATAAAAAAGAAAAGATAAAAATTAAGCGGCAATATTAGAAATGTTAGTCTGTACATTTCAATGTTTATTGTCTAACAACGAAATGTTTTTTAATATACAATTTAATATCAAAAACAATGCTAATATATACTGTACGGGCTGAGCCGTACATCTATCATATGCTTTCATTCATTGCTGTATCAGCAGATTTTCACCTCACGGGTGACAGCCGTGATCCAATACATTTTACATAAGTTAAAAAGCAGTTCGTAGTTGAGCCTCGCGCCGTGCGTACTCAGATCAATATCAGACCAGTTGTATAATCAAATCGTATCAATTAATCATTTTTATCATTCAATCATAATTTAAGTTATTAACATATAATAAACTATATTATTTATTTTATAGTAATTTAGTTTATAGTAATTCAAGTGTGTGATATTACATTCATCAAATTGACACACGCTCTTGTATATCATTTATCCCCCGGTTGATCTGATCATAATCATTAAAAGTCTGTAGAAAGTTAATAAAAGCTAATACATTATTTTTGGTCCTTCGAGCAAAGACATAAGAACCAGTGTGAAATCAGGATCCAAGGCTGTTAACACAAGTAAGATTTCCTTTTTTTATATTAAGAAGCTTAATCATAAACGTCAACATGTCTAGCTTGGAGCAAGGAGTTGAAACACAAGAGCAGATTTCTGTAACAATGGAAAACTTGTTCTCTAACTTTAAGAAAAATGGCACCGACCGGAAAACTCCGGAGTATATCAGGCGTAGGCGAGATACTCTTGACAGTTATTGGCAGGAGTACCAATCTAACCTTATTAAGCTATGTGGGTTAGGTATTAAAGACCATTCTTATTTTCTTAGTAACCAATTCGAAACTACTAAGTCCCGATACACTGTTATTAGGGAAAAAATTTCGCTGTATGCACCTTCAACGTCGATTATTAAGCCCGCGACACCCTTCTCACCTCCCAAACCACAGGAGCAGAACTCTTTTCAGTCTCGGTCGGTAGGATTGTGTAGTAAAACGGATGAAATGCTCCGTAAATAACGTAGCAATTTCAGAGCGTTTGAGTACACCGTCTCGAATATGAAATTGGATACCATGGTAGATAAATGGGAGTTTGATCATCTGCTCCGCATAATTGAAACGAGGTGGGCAGCCATCGACTCCCTCCACTGGCAGCTGGGTGGTGAATTAGGAGACAGGGATCCAGAATATGAGGCGACCTACTTTCAATATGATCAAAAGTATCAGGACGCAATCAAAGCTCTGAACCTAAAGTTAGGTTCAGTCACGCACAGGCAGCAAATAACTCCACAAATGGAGATACCTACATTTACGGGAAATTATCACCAGTGGACCAATTTTAAAGATTTATTCATTGAAGTTTCATTCATTCATTCATTCACCAATCGTAGCCTGTCAAATGCTCAAAAAATGCAATTTCTAAAATCAAAACTCCGAGGGGAAGCGGAACGGTTAATACAGCATTTACCAATATCCAGTGAAAATTATTCGGTATGTTGGGAGTTGCTGGATAATCGTTACAGTAATACAAGGTTGATTTTAAATTCACACTTAGAACTTATGCTTAACATTCCTGTGGCGCAACAACCCTTGATTCATTTTATAAAAACATTAAATATCTGCCCTAATATGTTTTTTTTTTTATTTTCTTCTAACTTTTTGTCCAGAAGGAGACTTATTTTTTCTAGCATTGGATCTCTGTCACCTGGGGTTTTCGTTTTATTTTAGTTGGTTCTTTTCCTTTTCCTTGTTGTTCGGCGTAGTAATTGTTCTTGATACATAATGGGTCATTTAATATTAGGTCATCTACCGACATTCTACCGACATATAGAATCGTTTAGTGTTTCATTCAATGGTTTTCTTATTGGTGTATTATCGTTTCTTAAGCGACGAGTGACGTTTCCACAAGACGGACAGCGCCAAGTTTTAATTAATTCGTGTAAATTTTTCATGTAATAAGCAGAAGTAATGTTTAAGCATGCATAGTGATATTGCATTACGCATGATGTACATTTAAGAGATTCTGATGCATACACTAATTTTTTGTTTGCAAGCTGAGCGATCCATTTTCTTTACCTCTGCGAGTCTATATGTACTTTCCTTATTTATTATTTTCGGGAGAAAATGTTATTTTTATTGGCAAGATACCTTAATTTTGTGTCGTAATTAAAAAAAAGTACCGGTCAGCTGGTTTGCGATGACGTGACTCGGGTCGTTGAACTTAATCATGTCTCAATAATTGCAGAGTCAAATTCTATCTTTTCTTGTTTATCTCTACTGCCCGTCTGATATACAAAGGCCTTCCACAGGGATCTGTGCTCAGTCCTCTCTTATACAATTAATACTCTCATAATTTAGATACAGTTGTTACCAGCTTCTGCTCTATTCTCCAATATACTGATGACATATTTCTATATGCCTCCGACAAATCTCTAGCTAATGTTAATACTGCTATAAACTATCTTCAGGACTGGCTTAACTTTCATGGCTAACTTACATCTCCTGTTAAAAGTAAAGTTGTCGTTTTTTCTAGAAAAAAAATTATCCCTCCAATTAGTATTCTAATAGACAATCAACTTGTTGAGTTCCAAACCAAAGCAAAATTCCTGGGCCTGATATTTACTAAAATATGTCTGGTTACATCATTTGAACTACTCCATTGATAAATGTGAGAGGGGCATCAACTTACTCCGATCCCTTGAGAGGGTTTGGTAGGGCGCTCACCCGTACGTACTGAACTACTAGTCTACAATGCTATTATTCGTAGCATTTTAGACTATGGTTGCTTCTTAATCGAACCATGCAACAAAACTCATCTATCGAAACTGGACAAAATTCAATATAAATGTTTGAGAATCTTAATAGGGGCTATGAAGTCTACACCCACTAATGCCCTCCAGGTGGAGTGCGATGATCCTGCTCTTAATTTACCAAGGCAGTTCCTTGCAGATAGATTCATTTATAGAATTTCCCAATTGTCTTCCCATCCTCTTTTGCAAAAACTATAAGCATTATCCTCTCTCATTGAGTCATCTGCCTACTGGTCTCACAAACAACCTCCTCGCTTTATAAATAGTTTCAGGAAACTGTCACAGATACCCCAACCCTTATGTCAAGCTTCCAAATTACCATTATTTGACACAAAGTTCAATTCACTCCTATATAAACCAAACACACATGTAAATATTGGCATTCATAAGGAATCTATAAATGCAAACAGCTTATTTAACGATTTAATTAATAATAAGTACTCAGATTGGCTTCTGGTTTACACCGACGCCTCTAAAAAACCCTACTGACATGGTTGGAGCAGCTGTCTGGATACCTAAATTTCGTGTTCATTTATCCTATAAATGCCTCCTCTGTTCCTCCTATTTCCTCTGTTTATATAGCCTAGCTATACTTGAAGCTATTAAGTACATTGGATTCCACAAGATTAATAAGTCAGTAATATTTTCTGACTCACTTAGTTGTTTACAAGCTATTTCAAATAATAATTTCTATTCTAGATCTAAACTAAGTATCATTTTTCCAATTAAAGACATTTTGTATAAATGCTTAACTAATAATATTCAGATAGTGTTGGCTTGGATACCTAGTCATGTAGGGATTAAAGATAATAAGTTAGTAGATTGGCTGACTAAGGAATCTTTGAACCTTGACCCCCTTGACCTTTCTTCGATAGCTCGACATGATCTTCTTCAGGACTGGACTACAAACTGGGCCCAGTCTAGCCTAATAAAAGGGAATCATTATGCAACAATTCAGCCTTGCATTCAGGAAAAAACATGATTTTATCAGATTTGATCTATGAATATCTGTTCAATCAACTTCAATGATCTTCAACATCTGTTGTCAGTAGACTAAGGATTGGTCACGTTTGTACCCCAGTTTTTCTTCCTAAACTACATGTTCGAGATTCTCCTATCTGCGAGTGTGGACAGGAGGAAGACACAGTTGACCACATTTTATGTAATTGCTCAAAATTCCCTACATCCTGGTATGATATCCTTCCATGTGATTTTCCTAAACCTCTTAACTATAAATGTTTACTACTCTCAAGTAACCGCAATATTTTGAAGTTGTATTTTGTAAATATATAAAATCTAACAAAATTAAATCTTTCTTTCCTTTGTTTGATGCTGGCACATATATTTGTGTGTTTATTTTTAGGTAGCTCAATATCTTTAGATAAAGTAAAATACTTACTGTGTTGTGGTCCCGTACCGTCCCGTCCCGAAGAAGGAAAAAGTCAATGTTTGTCGTAATAGATTTCGTCTAAAGCATTCGGACCTCAGGTTAGCAACGAACATTCAATGTCAATTGTAATTACACACTATGTGTATATTTTAAATTATTCGCATTTTGGTCTGCCTAATTGGGTATAGAGGCGCTAATATCTCAATCTATAATTATCGTTTTTGCACGCATTAAATAAACAATTGCTGTTTACTGGTCTCGCTATCGAAATAGTTATTCTAGAAACAATTATTTTACGTTTGTTTAAAGATTAAGCAAAATCGAAACACAGTATTTAATCGCAAGGGCGAAGCACAGCTCACTGTTAACTGTCGCTTCAGTGTACTACATACCTTACTTGCCCCGCTGACGACGACGTCAATCAATATTGACTAACAATCTCCAGAATGTCCATAATTTGTCAGAAGCAATGGGCACACTAAATCCACATTTGTCAGGAGGTTTCAAAAATTTCTAAAGCTGAAGTAATTACGAAAGTAGAATTATATGAATGCTAGCAGCCCGTCCGAGCTTCGTGCGGGTGAACAACTTCTACTCGTATGTTATTATGCATTATAAACCTACTTCTTGAATTAGTCTATGTATTAAAAAATCGTATCAAAAATCTGCCGCTTAGTTTCAAAGATTTAATAATCCTACGGATAGACTTGACTGCATGAGGTCCCGGGTTCGAATCCCGGGTCGGCCAACAAAAATAAAATTGGATTTTTCCAATTTTCTAATAAAAAAAAGTGTTGGTCGGAATTGGAAATGTGCCCGGTTGGCGATAGGCTTGCCACCTATCACATTGTGGGACTTAGTGTCTTCGGCTAGTCGTGGGTGCCTTGGTTGTACCTCTGCCTTCCTCTTCGGGAATATGGGCGTGAAGATATTAAAAAATAGGTGCTAAAAAAGGGGATAGCGGAACACATATTTAACATTTTTAGAATGTTTGTCTATCTGTGCCATGAAAGTGATTTACACCGAATCTACTGAACCGATTGTTTGAACAGAGAACTTGACTATTTACATTTAGAGGAAAGATGATTATAGGTTACAGTTTATCCCGCTCAGTCGGGGGGTTTGGGTAAAGGATAAAAGTTTTGTCCTAGTATAAGCTACAAAATAGCAGCAGTGCTTTGCCAATTGTTCCGTAATTTTTCCAAGTCATAAGTTCTTCAGTTTAGAAATTACATACATAACAGTTCTCAGTATTATGTGACCAAATAACTTAAAATCCGAAATGTAGAGGAACATTTAAACATACAGATCATCTTATGCATGCATACTTATCTTCAAGGTAAGTCCCCCTGCATGGCAGGCAGAGAGTATTGAGTGTCAAGAGAACGAAGTTTGTCGACTATTCTTTACTACTATTCTTCCGACTATTCTAAAATATTTTATGAAGTGCTAATAATTTAAACGCAGAGAAACGGCAAATTCAACGGTTTATCCCATTGGTCAGATTCGTGGATAGACTGGTCTGACCATCGGGATGTGTTTATCCCGTTAATCAGATTGACTTGTAGTGTGCCAATATGACAGAAAAAGTACAGACAGTTTCAAAACTTATTATTATTTTAATGTTTTTTTACCGATTAGCAAAACAAAATATCTTTATTTTGAACTCAACTTAAATTGTCCCCCCTTGAAGTACTTTTATGATTTATTGGTAATTTACAATTAATTTTAGTTAACAAAACGAAAGTAAAATTTTATATTAGACATTCTAAGAAATGACTAACACTTATTTTGCCACTCGTTAACATCATTTGTGCGTTTAATATGAACTCATCTCTAATTATTAAACCCTGACGCAAAAAGAGGAGTGTCCTAAGTTTGACGTGTCTGTCTGTCTGTATGTCTGTCTGTCTGTGGCATCATAACTCCCGAACGGATGCAGTGATTTCAATTTTTTTTGTATTAAATGTAACTTATGTGTGAGTGTTCTTAGACATATTTAATGAAAATCGGTTGAGCCGTTTAAAAGTTGTGGGGGTGAAAGTGGGGAGATTAACCAATTTTTTTTCTTTTTAAAGGAAAACAAGTTATTGAGTTGGGGATTTTTAAATTTTTAATTTAATGGTTAATTTTTCTTTCGTCCGTTTAGTTGTTATTTTAATAAAATCATCTTTTAAAAAAAATCCAAACAAATTCATTATTTCAGGTCCTTTTCTATTTTTTTTATTTAATTCCTTGTGCCAACTTTCTAGACAGTTAGTTCTTAACGTTAAGCGTTATGACATTTTTGATGCAATTAAATTTAATTTTTTAGCTTGCTGCCAAACATTACGAGAAAAACGTTTTATCTCAGTGTCTGGGTATTCATTTTTTGTCGCATTAGAAGCAGCAAATTGTAAAATCTAGTGTAAATTGTTTTGGTTCCATAAATGGCTAGATCTATTTCATTTTGACCAAAATCTTGCAAAAAAAATATGATCTTTGGACTTAATAACTTTATTGTGGTTCTGGAAAACAGAGGAAATTCACAGATAAATTTAAATTATCCTATGCTCTTTTACGTTGATTCTTTTGATATTATGTTGAATTTAATTCTGGGATAAGTCGGTTTTTAGTTCCGAATTTTCATCAGTTTCTAATGAGTGTAAGAAACTAGTTTGTTTCATTGATCATACGTAAACTAATTTATCTAAAAAGTAGCATATCAATAAAATGTTGTTGAAAAAATTAGATTTAAATAAGAGTGAATTGTGTGAATAGAAAAATAGATGTTAATAGATGTAAAGAAATAAAAATGTATTAACTTTGAAAACCCAACCTTACCCTTATACGAAGGCAGTCACTTACTTGAATTGTTACAGATCCCATACGCAACGTTATTTTTTGAACTTACTACAAAGCCAAATTTTCGTTTCCGTTTGTGTAGGTTTTGTTTTTGTAAAAATTATACTCTTTATATAACTAATAACAACACAATTCCATCCTTCCTCTTTGTAAAATTAAAAGCCATTTAAACAGACGATTCGTTCTCGACAGAGCTAATAGGAAATCAAGAAGCAGAATATTATTAAATTGATATAAACGTGACCAACTGTAGCAATGACAAACAAGATTTTTTTTCATAAACAACAATCAAGCAATAAATCTATTGAATAGTTAAATGACATTTTTATAGCCTTCTGATCTGACCAACGGGATAAAAACATCCCGTTGTTCAGATCGGTCTATCCACGAATCAATTCAATTCAATCTTATGTCGTTTATGTTAACAAAAATAGGCTGTATTAAGTTCAACTTAAAACTTCTTCTGGGATCATTATCGAATTTTAATAGGACTTACTTTAAAGCACAAACGTTTAAATAAAAAAAATCATTCGAAATCTTCTTTTAAATAGGCTGAAAAAATCCTAATTGGCAAAATATATAGTGTAATAAATAGAAAATATATATAATGAATAAAAAAAATCCTAATTGGCAAAAAATATATATTGTTATATAATAAATACAAAATACCATTACCATTACCATTACCATTAGAATCTTCCATTTAATATTACCCAAATCACACATTTACTTGGTCGATATTGAATATGAAAAATAAAATTAATTTATTAATACTAAGCCATGAGGTACTAATGATGCCGCTAAAAGTAAATTCTACCGACTAATGTATTAAATAAAGTGTATTGTGTAATTTTATTAAGCGGCTTTTAGTCGGAACTTGCAGTAGTGGATATTAAAAAGTATATATTCAGTTTCAGTAGTTTTGAAGTTATTTGAAATTCTTAGACATAGACGCACTATCATACCGACATAAGAAAACCTTGACTTACAGCTGAATAAAAACGTATCTGACAAATGATAACGACCTGAGACCTTACTTATTTTGAGCCCGTTTCTGGAAATAGGTTACACGGGATACAGTTCCTTGGGGAGCCGAACAGTTTTTGTAACAATTAGATGTATTATCATATCGCCCCACTTAAATTTATTGCTAGGATTTTAAAAAGAAACATTTGATAATCAAAAATGTGCCTGTACTTGAATTTATCTTACCCATTATACTTGCACGTTCCTGTGTTATATATTTAAATCCAAGATTAAATTACTATTAATATTCGCCAGTTCATTCTAAAATTAAATTTAACCCAAGACCGTGGAATGCCTTCTATTAAATAAATTCATTGTTGCTGATGAAAGTCCCGTTTGTGATGACCATAATTTTTATAAAGGTTTATTTTTTATTTGGTGAAAATAAATAAATAAAACACTCTTGAACTTGATTATTGATTACTAGTTTGGATTTTCTTGGTTTTGGGCAGTCACTAAAGAGCTGATGAAGTAGGAGCCGACGTATTTACAAGAAATGTTTTTGATCTGTGACCTTGTTTACTGTAACCCGGCTCTGGAAATAGGTTACACGGGCTTTTATAGTTCCTGGGAGATTTGGGGAAATAAAAGTTTTCTTACAGTTTTTTCATGGCTTGATGGCTGACATTTTCCAATTTTCTCAAAGAATTTTGAAAGGGGATAAATTAATGCTGTTTATGTCCTATTGCAGGTTGACACCTGAGGACTGAACTACCTTCCAGGTTTAATAAGAACATGCAATCTCGTCAACCTAGACAAGTCACTGCCGACTTTTTTCTGCGATATCATTGAAGGCATGTTCCAGTCGCCACGAATTTAGCGCGTAGCATGACAGTAATTGATTACTTAGTGATAAAAAATACAAGATAATTCTATAAAATGACAATCGGGTCGACACGTCCCCACACCAATAAAGCTATGAATTTATCATTTCGGATTTTAGATTTGACAATAAACTTATAAATTGTATACAAAACAATTCCTTTTTCATTGTTTAAAAAGGAATCAAGTGAATCTTGTTTGGTTTTGCGCCGAGCAGGTAGTTTAGGTACAGTACTACTACTATTTAAATTATGCGCTTTGGCTTTACACTTTTTGCTCTTTTTACGCTTTGTACTTTTATTTTTAAATTGGCTGCCCTATTCTTAATTTAAGCGAAATAACTAATTATGTGTAATACAACTCTATATTGATATCTTTATAATACATTCGGATTTCCAAAGCCTGACGATTATAGCCGAAGCGCATAATTTAAATAGTAGTGCTGTACTCAGCGTATAACATTTGCGACGAGAAAAAGTTTTCGACTTCATAAAACTAAAATATTTTTAACGTCGTCGGTGCGAAAACGCGTAACACACCTACTCATTTTTTTATAAAAAGAGATTTCTAGGAATTACTCCTGATTTATTGATTTATAATAAAACTGTCAGACCCGGCGAACTTCCTTCACTTGACACTCTATACCCTATCTTGCCCGGGACTTGGCTTTAAGATTTAAATGTATATACAATATGAAGAACATTTAAATGTTTCTTTATAAGCCAGATTCTAAGATATTCGGTCACTGTATACTGAGTATTGTGTGTAATTTTATAAATTACACAATTTATGACTTGGAAAAAGTTACAGGAAAATCTGTAAAGCACAAACTATAAATCACAAAACCAATAAAGTAAATCCGATTTATATCAATTACAACAGATTAAAATTTACATTTTTTAAATAAAGAATCACTGGTACTGTTTTACGAACAAATAGCCTTCCGATTTCTCTTATACAGCATCAGGGCTAAAACTTAAAGTACTTGAGTAGTTTAAGTTTTAGTTAAATTTATTATTTTGTAAGTAGCCATTTACAAAATGATAAATTATAAGTGACAAACTGCCCGCCCTCGCTTTGCTTCGGTTATTCAAGAATAAAAATCCTACAATAATTAATATTATAAATCCGAAATATTCGTGAGTATGTCCGAGGGAAGGGGTAAATGCAGTAAGCGCGCATGTCTTTGCTATGCTTCAACGATATTTAATTTTGCGCCCGGAGATTTTAACTTTTTGATAACTTATTAGTTGTTAATTTTTTTTTCTGATAGTGTACAAGGCAATTTTGATGTAAATTACATACTTAACGTATCTAACAGATTTATTTGATTAAGGGTTAATACTGTATTGTTAAAAATATATTCTAAAGTAATCCTTCATTTTACTGTTTTAAGTAAACGCAAAAAACGGTTATTGTGGGTTATTCTTTAAAGATAGACATGTACCACCGCTTATTTTTTTGAGATCTATCGAAGAGGAAAAATCCCACCATACATTGTTTTGTTAAAACTCAAACTCCCGATTGGCTTATTTTTTGACTTCATATTGAAATAATATCATTGTAATATCGTTGGTTTGTACAAAACATAAACTTACTATACACTAAAACCTTTCTCAAGAATTGTTCTATCTATTGTTGAAAACTGAATGAAAATCCGTTCAGTACTTTTCGAGTAAATCGCGAACAGACAGACATACAGATGCGGCGGGGGACTTTGTTTAATAATATGTATTAATACGTAAAACAGTACAAGTGTTAAATTAAAAATATTAAAATTTACACTTTAATTTTACTCTTCTCCCACGGAAACTCCTTTTCAAAAAGGAGCATGTAGGTTTCACGCTACTTTCCTCAAAACATAAAGTACCTACCAGCCAAACCTTATTACGATCGATTCTACAGACTCGGTGTAGATCACGGACATGATACAGACAGACATACAAAATTTAAAAAAAAATGTGTGGTGTTGTTCCTTTTTTCAAATATCTTCGATGTACAGTATTCACTCTTCTACAGTTATAAATACAGATTAATATATAGAAGTGTTTTTTTTTCTGAATATTGAATATTCTTTTTCAAAATTGGTTCTTATTGAATACTAGCCGACCGGGCAAATTTCGTATTGCTTAACATTAATACCTACGAAAAATTTGTGTAGGAAAAACTCAAGTATTGTTTTTTTATTTCTCTGCAATTTTTCCGGATTTAATTTTTATATGAACCATTTCCCTGACAATAACTAACACTAAAAAAAGAAATATAAAAATTGGACCACCCCTTCAAGTGTGATGCAATGACCATGCGAAATCATTTATAAGTATATTTATATCGCGAGATACTTAAACAAAAATTAAAGTTGGGTACGGATCGCGAGAAATTTTTCAACCTCGTAAGAGCTAGATTTTTTCCTAATAGGTATGTGTACAAAATCACAGCCAGCAACTAGTCTCACTGTAAACAAAACAAGAGATTTCCAGAGTAAGGCCTGTTTTATTGTTTTACAAGGAAATAAGTGATTCTCGTTTAGTTCTTTGATGGGTAGTTTTGTCTCGGTGGCGTGAGGAAGTTTCCGACCTCGTTAAGACTCCTTTATGAGTTGTGAGGAGGGTCGGACGTGGATGTGACAAAGTAGCACCAAAACTATTGTTTATGGGGTAACAACTATAACATGCATACTATACATATACATGTAGATGTGTAATTTTTATTTCTTTCCATTGGCGATAAAAAAAAACATATTTTTTAAAGAAATGTATTTAATAAAAAATATTTGTGCTTTTTTATTTGTCACTTCAAAAAATATTATCATTTGAATAGCCTACCGCTTTCACTTTTTTCAGCATCATCAGATCTAAACTTAAAAACGGAAGTTACTACTTTATTATGTAATAAAATAAAAAAGCGCACGACTCTCCCGATGTTAAAATGATGGCCAACAAGCCATACATGTTGTAGGTGCGCCACTGTCTTATCGTCGAAGTGTGAGCTCTATTATCGTGCTAGTCTACCGGCTACCCAACTCTACGGACCGAAGCATGATAATGTCATTGGTGGCAGGAGTAGGTAAGGCGGCGGATCCCTATCCGGACAAGTTGCAGCACGGCACTCTGACACCAGAGGTCTTGTTGCCATTTCTCGTTATCTGCAAGATGCCAGGCTGGAAGGAATCTAGCTTGTCCTACACAGAAGACCACCGCAGAGAATCATTTCCTTCAATATTATAATAGCTAATTAAAACTCAAAAAGCTTACTATGCAAAGCAAAAAAACAAAAACATAAACTTAAGGCTCGTCACTATAACTTACGTGTCAACATACTAATGAATTATTTATAAAAAAAAACTCTTTAACAGCCTTCTTAAATACTACTAATGTTTAGATGCTCCTAATTTAATAAAGAAATGAGTTTATAGTATAACAGAGTTAAAAGTGAAAGAAAGGTTAAAAGATTTAGTTAGCTACAAGGAACTTTCAAAATTTTACGCAATTTTAGGCGACAATCAAAATCAAACAAACGAAGAAAGAAGCTCTCACGAAGGTATGCAGGTAAAACCGAATTAAATATAATTTTATATAGGTACCAAAGTTTCTGAGCTGCATGACGAGAAGCCACTTAAGGCGTGATCTATACATAAAAATATGATCACATTTCTTAAGTTCGAAAGTAAGACGTATTCCTACATTTTTAAACCGCTCAAGCTTATTAGGGAATTTTTCAGAAACAACAGGTTAGCATATACCAGCATAATCTAATAATGGGAGAATAAGTGGCTACACTAACTTTTGTTTTGTTTCTAAAAATAAAAGTTTTGTAAGCACATAATAGAATGGAACGTATAAAACACTCTTTTATAAACTTTGGTGACTTATCCATTCCAAGTAAAATCAACAAATTTGTTTAGTCCTAGATTTTCGCTTTCTATTGCACATTACACTAAAGATTAAACGCAAAAAGGAAAGACACACGAGCGCAACCATAACCAATAATAAGGGATTGTCATTTAGTAGGGTTCATTACCAAACCAAATGAAGAAGCCAACGTGAGTATTCGTTTAAAATTGTCGTTCATTACATTAACTACGTCCACAACTGCAAAGGATGCAAAATGATGACAAAGTTGCAGATCATCAATCAATGGTAATTACAGTTAATAGCTCTTGTGATCATATTAATGAATACATAGATGAGGAGAGGGATACACCTCCCTGCGTAACTTCTACTACTAACTCCCGTAGCTTGATCTGATTTCCTCCAAGCAAGCAGATTGGGTACATTCATGGAGATAAGACTCAAACCAGTAAATGGACTGGGGAGACAGATTTATAGTTCTGTATGAATTGAAGGCAATTCTAAAATCTCAAAGAAATAATAATGTAAGACAATGGTGCCGATTTTGTTGTGTCACCGCTAAAGCTAAACTAACTTAATTTTTTTCTAATATTAGCTTAAATTTAGAGAAATGGTATCCCGTTGTCACCCTAGTTTTAAAATTTCTTTCTAATTTGACAGCACTAAGATGGCGATAAATTGAATAGATTGTGAAATCTTGTGTTTACACGTGCATTACATTCCTTTATCGAGAATGAGTAAGAGAAAGAATGAAACAGAAATTACTTGAAAACGAGTATTATTTCAAGTGCAATTATGTATTTTCTTATCTATAAATAAGTTTTATTGAAAATTAAATTAAACCTGTTTTTGTTTTCGCTTCCCAATGTCAGTTTTTAATAAATTAATAACGACATGGCTGTATCATTCAATGTCTGTCGATCATTGTCAAGTCAATCGGACGAAAACAATATAACCTTATTATATTAATTTAATATTATACAAAAAACAAAACATAATACTTTATTTTAATTGTAATACATATACATATTCTGTTTTACTTCATAATTAAAAAGAAATGAAAACAGCAACGAGAAGTTTATTATAAAGTTTTTGTTGAAATACTCCATAATTAACAATTTGGAAATTGTTGAAACAAAAGGTTTGAAGTGTTTGGACTTCAATGTTAAGAGGTTTTTTAGTCTTTTTTCTTAATTCATGTTTATTTTTCAGGTAATGAACCAGATATCCTGTATTAGAGTTTAAGAAAAGTTTAACCAAACAGTAGATTAAAAAGAAGCTCTGCAAAACTTTACTACCTAGACAGCAATACAACATGCGAATTAAATGTCCTAAAACATAAAAAAATACCAAAGTCTGATAATTCTAACTAAGCTGAATAAAAAAATCTACTCCTGATCTGAGAGGGATTTTTGAGTTGAGGGAGATTGGTAATTTAAATACATTAAGGTGCATTATAAAATTACAAAATCTAACATTTATGAAGACAAATAAAAGTTACTTTAAAACCAACTCAAACTTGAAGAATTAAGTCTTTTGAAACTGGTTGAGACAGGGTTAAATTGAAAGTAGTTGAATAGTAAGATATGCACATATTATTTGAAGATTAGTTTCAGATGTTACATTATAATATGTACTTATATAAATAAGAGGAAAATAGGATATCTTTATACCTATCTGCATGTCACTTGGACTGAAGATTCTTCAATGACGGTGATGTATAGTAACTCACTCTTTTCTTTTAATATAAAACTATGTTATTGTATTATAAAAGTGAGAAATTCAGTGATGTTTTTTAATAGTCAGTGAATGAATGTTAGGTGTAATTAAGTAATAAATCGGGTATGTAGTTTTGACATGACAAGACACAAAAAGACATGCGCCTAAGTTCAGTTACATTTTGAAAATTGTTAACAATGTTTTTATCAAAAAATCCAATTATATAGATAGTGTATGAATAAAATAATTTGATAAAATTTTAAATGTGAGTTAGCTAACTTTGATTTTTAAGAAACTGTTTTTTATGTACAATAGACAATTCAGCAATGTTATTACATTGATATTATTATTTAAATTGCATAAAATAATTCAAAAGATACTTTACAAATTTTCACCTAAAACCTTTCACATTTTTTACCTTTGTTTTACTTACTTTTTCTCTCTTGTAATAATATGGTTGCTTGTATAATACTCATACACAGATTTCTGTCATATCGAGGTAACCATTAGGCCCAATGTCTCTGCCTCTAAACAGCATGCACGCATGCAATTGTTTAAATAACATCTATGGTGTCTATAAGGCAGAGTTTTTTCTGGAGAGCTATGTGCTTATTACCTACTTAGTAAAACAATTATAAATGTTAGTTTTATAGAATTATAATTAATAAAGAAAACATTTGGATTTTAAGAATTTATTAGGTACTTGATCAACAAAATATAAAGAAAATTAATAACTTCATACCGAGCACTAGCATCAAAGTTGTCTGAAAAAACCCTAGAAGAATACCTTTAATATGAAATTGAATTTTGTAATAAATTTTTGACTATGTTCCTGTAATTTTTATATCGCCTCTGCTAAATGACGAAGACGTGAACATCACATGGATATTGATCTGAGTATGTCTGGAGTTGGTGGCAGATAGTGATCTATCAATACAAAATACCGCACAAAATTGTTAATACTTTAACATTTTGCCTATATTTCTTGGAGATAGAAATATCTATTTTGTCCACATGACTTAGGATGTGCAGGTCTGTTATGACTCACATTCAACTTTATAGAAAGCTACAAGAATAATAACAATAAAGAATAAGTATCACTATTTCATAACAAAAATGTGAGATACACATTTTTTTTGCTTTTCCAACTGATTAAATGATATACTTTCTATTAGTCCCAATAGAAATGTCAAAAATGTATGTTTTTTTTTAATTACTAATAAATGTTTCTTTTCAGTCCACTATTTGGATTCTCCTGATGGTAAGAGACAAATGTGGCCGCTAGACACCATAAATGTTACATTACATGTGCGTTGCTGTCCTGTGGCTGGAATATTAAGGCTATTGTGCAAGTATACAGGTAACCTTACCGTCCGGACCAGAAAATTACAAGCAATTATGGTGGCAGTGGCAGGTAACTGGGCAAGTTGCTGCACAGCACTACATTACTTCATCTTGTTGAAAATAATTTGTGCTCGCCTCTTATGAGCTGCCTGGTACAGAGGCACCTGGTCAATTCAACTCGACAGATCCAGACCAACCCAATGTAATATTTTTGTTAATGAGGTGCCTCTGAATCGCTGTATTGTGTGTTAAACCAGGGAAATTTGGGTTCAAAGATATTACTTGGGCTTTGTATTGTGTAGGCAACAGAATGTTATAAGTGAATTTATTACTAACATACAATAAAAATCAACAATTTTACCACATATACCTACCTTTTAGCAGTTTGTTTATATTATAAAATCCTGTTGTATCATATGAAAGACTTCCTGGAACATGGGGGTGATTTATTGTTGGCTTTTTTTATACCAATATCTGTCCCATCTACGGCAACTATGGTATTGAAAAAAAATCTTATGATGAATCTTTATAGACCTAATGCAAACAGCTTTTTATATCGAGTCTAAGAATTACTCTGCCATAAAGTTTTAGTTTGTGGTTTTAAGAATTTGATGTGTAAGCATGTGAATTTGTAAAATAAATTAAAGTTTTTGTAGGTACCTACCTACCAATAGTTGGGACATCTACTGACTGCCTGTTTTTGTTTGGTAAAAAATGCTTCTGCATGCAATAAACAATAGGTACTTAGATGTTTAAATTTACAAGAAGATAAGACCAATTACCTATTACACATTTATGTAGCTAAGTACTTAGGTACCTTTTTGGTAAATTTTACTGCCAAGTACATGGTAATGCTAACGAAATATAGTAGCAATAACATCTTTAAATGTTTAGTTGGTTAGGAATTGAGATGTGGCTTTGATTTATTTATGGGATTTTAAAGGCATCTTTATC
>NJDC01001952.1:120863-150553 GCA_002245475.1 Calephelis virginiensis | reverse complement strand
TGGCCGTATGTGAAGAAGCGTTATCATGATGTAGGAGAATGCGGCTTTTGGGTCGTCTTTCGCGAACTTATTTCAACACCCTGGGTAAATAAATGGTAGAATACCACTCGACATTACCACTCTTGATCTTCAAGTGGAATTGTAGAGATGGGACCCGTAGCTGACAAAAAAACGCGATCAGTTTTTACCAACGTTTCTTGCCTATCTCACTTTTGTTGGCCTGTTCTCATTTTCAAACACCATTCACAAGATTGATGTTTTTTTTTTCGGGTCTAAAACAATAAATCCACTTTTAGTCACCTGTGACAATGTAAAAAACAGCATTTGAATGTCCGTGATCGTACTTCAATAGCAGAAGCGGGCTCGCGTGGAATGGTGCCCCACGTGAGCCTGCTTCTGCTCCGCTGTCAGATCATGAGGGATCCAACGACAACAAAGTTTCCGAGTAAAATTTTCTAAATTTGGCTCATACCAATCCGGAATAGTCCTCTATTTGTCTTATGGGTAGTCCGGGGGTTTTCTTCAATTGACCGCTTTACAGTAGCCACATTATTTCCGTTGACGGCAGTTGAGGGCCGCCCTTTATAAAATTCGCCAAGTAAACAAACTCGACTTCTCTCAAATTCAGCAAACCATCGCCTAACGGTGCTCAAACAAGGTGTTTCTCTCCCAAAAGCATTTTAAAAACGAGCGGCACAGTCTCACGGAGAAAGACAACTTTTAAAATCATATAAAAGCATCGCTCTAAAATCTTTTCAACCTAATTCCATTTTCGTTGCGTACGTAGAACTTTGCAACGTTTTTAAAATACAACATTCGAAATTCAAATAGTTCCGATTAGCTAGAAGTGCAAAACTTTAAGAGACAGAACTCACGGAGCGATTTAAAATCGCGCCCGCGGTCTTTTAAATTAATGCAATGTATTGTGTATTGTCACTTGATTTGTATACTACATTTTAGAAATAAATGAAAAAAGATTAGTGAGTTTCTTTCGGTAAAACTTCGCAGTGTGATGTTCTCAGTGTCTCGACCCTACAGTGGATTTCAGGGGGCCTACCATGGACGCCTATAACAGTATTATTTCCATACCGTTAAATATCGACTTAAATATTCAAATTTATGGCATACGGTTTAAGGTTGTCTTTCTTCGATGAGAATAAGTATTGTTAAAATAATAATATTGTTTTAAGAGCTTATGGTAACCCCCCAGTACGGTATAGACACGTCAGATGTAGCTCATGTATTATATGGTCTATGTGAAATGACACGAATTATTTGCTTAATGGTATATAAAGGTGTTGTTTAACTCACGTTTTAAATGAAAATTAATATTATCTAAGAACTTGACTGCGAAAAATGTAGTTGTTTATTTTAACATTTTTTTTTAATTTACTTTTTAGCGTTATCATGTTGAACTTATCTTTATACACATTTAGCTTTTTTACAGTTACATAAGTCATAGGAGCATTAAGGCTGCTAAAATTAATGTAAAAATTGAGATTCAAAAAATTTATCGAAAATTATTACACTGATTCAATTTAAAACTTTTTTGTTCAGTCTTTATCCGTTTAACGGCTCGCAGCCATTAAATGCCTCTTAAAAAAATGAAGTTGTAAGAACTTCGCGGTTAGCAACATATTCGCCATTTAAAAAAAGAATAATGCCTCTTAACCACCTTTGGCGATTACTATTACATTAGAAAATCTTCTGCTTGACATTTTTAATGTTGTAAAATGTGATTTGTACTACGAGCAGTGATTTGGAAATTATTGTGATATAATTTTACCAAGTGTCTTTAATAATAAAAATGTATAAGCACCAAATACAAAGAAATTAAAAATACATTAAATTAAACTGAAACTAAGATATAAACAAAGCCGGCCTAATCGCCAAGTCAGTAATTTATTCCGGGCAACCTAACATTTAATATCTAATTTAATAAATAAATAAAATGTTGAGTGTTTGTTTACAAACATAAGAAAATAACCGCTTTTTTACTTTTGGCATATGAATGTATACCTACACATTCTTTCTTTCATTCGTTTTTAGAACATTATTGATAAGCTATTTTTTTTAATTCTAGACTGACGAATTCGCTTGGATCGCAAACACTGTGATATTAGTAATATCTTGTGCTAATACAGTAGGTCACTTACTAGAATTACAATTATTAATATGGGTTACGTACTAGCCGACCCGACAGACGTTGTCCTGTCTTAAGTGTGAATATCGTTTTGAAATAAACTCACCTTTATTTTGGAAATGAATCTTTTCCCGACAGTAAATAACACAACAAATAAAGAGTTGCGAAATCAGTCGTTCTGTTGACATGTGATGCAGAGACCAAAGTCAATTTGGATTCATTTAATTGTATAATATATATATTTATATGATAACATCAATTACGTGTTGTCGAAAAGCTTTCCTTAACTAATAATTTGTAACTCGAAGATTAATAACAAGCAATTCATTCATCGTCGTCATCATCACAGCATAGTACAAAAAGGCGCTTTCTCTGCCCCTATGACCCTTTGTCCCTTTGTCCCTTTGTCCTTTTGTATGCTTAAATCTTTAAAACGACGCCACGGATTTTGATGCGGTTTTCTAATAGATAAAGTGATTGAAGAGGAAGGTTTATATGTATGTTTCATAACCGTGTGAAGCCGGTGTAGGCCGGCAGTTTTATACGTTAGTGATTGTAGAAATGCGACTTGGCTAAGCCTGAAAGGTACTAGAAGTGCTCATGCCGGCCCTTACCGACAAATCGTAGACACTCCATGTACTAGAGCTAAGGAGTTTGTTACTTCTTTAATAATCCGCTCTGGTGAGAATTGGATCTGTCCTCCAGTCTCCTGAAGCAGTGTTTTCGGGAGAATTGTAAACAACGAAGCCGTATTTAAAGCAAGAGTACACAACCTTTGGGACACGCATTCAAGCAGAGTGCTAAATCCAACCTTACTCCTAAGGTTGTCAATGTCACGGAATATTTTTTTAATGAAACAAACTTACCTGGAGTAAAGTTAGTTGTTTATCTAAATACAGTTAATTCTTAACCCAGACTCTACTTGTTATGCTTGAACTTAAATGAAAACTACAGTTTACACAAGTCCATTCTCGGCAAATTTGCTTACAATACAGATTCAGGGTGAGTACTACAACACATGCTCACACCGATGTCATTATAAGGGCCTCGACTCCATGACGTGTACACACACTCTGAACAATATGGTCTGAGTAGTAATCTAGTGGTCTAGCGGTCCGGGTGTTGGACTTGACTGCATGAGGTCCTGGGTTCGAATCCCGGGTCGGCCAACACAAAGAAAATCGGATTTTTCCAATTTTCTAATAAAAAAATGTTGGTCGGAATTGAATATGTGCCCGGTTGGCGATAGGCTTGCCACCTATCACATTGTGGGACTTAGTGTCTTCAGCTAGTCGTGGGTGCCTTGGTTGTACCTCTGCCTACCTCTTCGGGGATATGGGCGTGAAGACAAAGGTATTTAACTTTTTCATTATCTTCGCTTTTTTTGACTACCGGTATCTATGATGAAGGTTTCTTCTAAACCCGGCTCCTAACGCTGGGCGGCGAGCCCCAACCCCTCGAAACAGCCCACTCTTTTGTCCACACACCACACCACATAGTGCCAAGTCCAGGTTTGGTCTCCCGGAACACAGACCTAGATGCTGGTGTTGTATTTCTATTAATCCATCAGTCCAAGACGAACTGACCACTCTGAGCGTCCACAAAGTCCGGTGAAGTTGTAAAAACTACGAGGTTAGCAACACGTTAGAAACGACAGGTTAGAAGTAATATAAGTTTATATCAGAGTTGTTTGTACATATAAATAGCAGATCTGCATAACTAACGAGGGAACAATGATTGTGCATGCATAATACTGGTATCAAATCCAAGAATCGCTTGAGAAACCTAACGAACAGCGTACTGTGTATTGAATTATTTAGTTTGACCTAAAAACTGTCTGGATTGAGACAGGATTTGTGTTTGGAAAAACCTAAAGTATAAGTGTTAAAAAGCATTGCGATATAATGGCAAAAAAATATTTATTTATGTGTGTTTAAATAAACGGCGTCTAAAGACACTAAACATGCTACTCGTGTTACCTTTGATTATTACAGTTTTTTTCATAAACGAGACACGATAGTAGCAAGAACTGATCTAATAATGTTCGTATCTGATTTGACTGCATATGGCGATATACTTTAGCTTTTGCAAAATGTCTAGTCTGGCCACGGAATTAAATGTTAAATGACATTGTGCAAGCAACATTCCAGTATCAAACAGGTACTAGAACCGCTAAATAAACCTCACTAACGATGTATTGTCTAAAAAGGTCTAGACTCTAGAGTTAAGACTGGATTTTAATTCGGAAAAGTTAAGGTTTAAGGCTGGTGGGCAGGTACTTCGTGAGAGTGACTTCGTTTTCATTAAATATTACTTTAAATTTGCAATTGCTTTTTGCAGCATTTTAGAGCTGTACATACACAGACGTACATTTATTTATTATTATTCATAGCCTGTTGTTTAATAAAATAATTATTGTTTGAAATGAAATCGTGGAAAAGTAAAAGTATGTGTAAAAATAAAATATAAAGTATGAAAATCCACCAAAAGTTGAGAACAGAGAGTATAGAATAATTAATGATACTTCATATCGCCGTTGTTCCACCCGAACAGATATTAACAGTTTCTAACCTTGTTGGTTGAGGGGCTAGCATTCACGCCTAACTAACCTGAGGCTCGGGTTCGTTTCCTGACGTGGCCAAACATTTGTGTGATGAATACTTAGATGTCTACATTTCTAAGTCTGGGTGTTTATTAAATTCATTCTAATATCTATTTGAGTATTTCTATGTATTAGTACCGTTAGTATTATATATACCTATAATACAAGCATTTGTTTTGCTTATTTTGAAGTTAGATTAAATTTGTGTAACTTGTCCAGGGATATTTTTATGGCATAGACAGTGAACAAGCATAAGAATCTCCTGATGGTCAGAGACAACAAAGAGTTCAGTGTACCTCAGCTTCAGCTTGGACACCAGTCTCTCCTTAACCCCGTACCCAAGCTTATAAAGGTCTTTAACATAAGTTAAGCCCATTGTGAACATATTATGTATTGTTCCACGACATGCGATATCCAACTATATTGTTTTTTTTTCAATTTTTTCTGCAATTTTCCCGGTTTTATTTTTATAAAAACCTTCTGACAATATCGTTCAATTTCGTTCAATTGTGGTGCGATGACCACGCAAAATGTGGATTCACTTTTATATTATATTATACAGATACTAGCTGACCCGGCAGACGTTGTTCTGCTCCTTTTTTTTAATGTGACTTTAGTGAAAAAATGTAAGAGGTGTCACCCTTGTCACTAAGGAGAAGGACATTAGATGTTGGCCGATTTTCAGACCTACTCAATATGCTCACAAAATTTCATGAGAATCGGTGAAGCCTTTTCGGAGGAGTACGGGAACGAACATTGTGACATGGGAATCCACACTATCCACACTAATATTATAAATGGGAAAGTAACTCCTGTCTTTCTGTCTGTCTGTCCGTTACCTTTTCACGCCTAAACCACCTAACCCATTTTGCTGAAATTTGTTATGTAGATAGTTTGCATTCATGAGAAGGACATAAGCATATTATTTTTTGGAAATTCAATCCTTAAAAGGGTTAAAAGGGGTAGCAAAGTTTGCATGAGAAAAATTATTTTATTGCACATTTTTGTATGAAACTTTGAATTAATGCTTTTTAGTACAAATGATGAAACACGTATTTCAGGTTTTTTCGAAATTCACCCCCATTGGGGGTTAAAGGGGTTGGCTAAGTTTGTATGGGAAATTTAATTCTATTGAAATATTTTACGTGACACTGAAATAATGCTCTGCAATACAAAATATGAGATGCATATCCAAACGTTTTTTGAAAATCAACCCCTATGAGGGTTAACGGAGGTGGCACAATTTGCGTAGGAAAAATATTTAACAGTATTTTTTACCATAAGTCCATAACAACCACGTACATCAGTTTATCGTTAACGAAAAACACACAAAGAAATTATGATTCACATAGTAGCAAAATTGGTTAAAAATCCCTACTTCCCTACTAAATGCGAAAGTAACTCTGTTTGTCTGTCTGTTACGCTTTCACGCCTAAACCAGTGAACCGATTTTATTTTGATGAAATTTGGTACAGACATAGAATAGACCCTGATAAACAACATAGGCTACTTTTTATTGCAAAAAATAGGGGAGAATGGGTAAAAAGAGGCGATGAATGTTCATATGGCAATTCGTCATTTTGAAAGCTGTAACAGTGAAACTTTGTATTTAGACACTTTATATTTAGACACTTTATGATAAACGAAAGAACTTTTTATCACAAAAAATGGGAGAGAATGGGTAAAAGGAGGGGATAACTGTTCATGTGTAAATTCGTCATTTTTAAAGCTGTAACAGTGAAACTTTGTATTAAGACACTTAATGAGGAACAAAAGAACATAGGCTACCTTTTATAGCGATAATTTAATCAAAAGTATTTTAACTTATCAACCTTATTATAAAAGAATATAAACATGGAAACGTGCAAAAAAAGTTAATTTTCCAGATTTTTCTCTTATTCAAATGAACCGAAACTCGCCTTTTATGACTAAGTTCGTATGAAAGCAGTTTATATCGTTTTGTAAGAGCTCGGAACCAAAATCTATACTATCTATACTAATATTTAAAAGCTGAAGAGTTTGATTGTTTGTTTGCTTGAACTTTCAGTGTTAGAAAGTCCATTTATTGAAAAAGGCTATAGGCTATACATCATCACGCTAAGATCAATAGGAACGGAGCACCAACGATAAATGTTTTAAAATCGGGGGATTTTTTCCTATTGAGAGCATGCGCTGCGTTAACAGTGAAAGTTTCGTAAAAATCATGTATGAAAGAATTGTTCCCCTTTAAAAGTCCTAAAAAACGTCCACGACAGCACATTTCTATCTTTTAATGTTAGCTCACTACAACCTTTTTTATGCTAACCAAATTTGATTCAAAATAATGCATTATTTGCGAAGGTTATTTTATACTTAACACGATTATTTAAACACGACATCCAAAAAAATAAGTCATTCATCACAAGTATTTAATTTAAAACAAAATTGCATTTCATATCACTCGATTTGAATAAATATTTTAGGAGATATCGCAGTTTTAAAATAACCCTATCAAATAGAATATACCTAATCACTACATTAACACTATAGTTTAAAGACCGCGCGACACAGACGCGTGGTATACGCGTGGTTGACTCCTGGAACAGTTGTGCTTACTGCATTACTTTCTAAATTTATTCTTTCCAGAACATCATCGTGTAATACCTTTTAGGTGATATCTAAATAAAAATAGAGAAGTTTGAAGAAGGACGTAGGCCGTTTTTTATATTAAAATTTCAACGGGTAGCGTTAGAGAGTTACATATTAAATAAACAGACTACGCGGGCGAAGCCGCGTGTGGTAGCTAATTGATGGCAGCTCTGGACCAATTTCAATTTTTTGTTTTGTTTGAAAGTGCTTCTTAATTCCAAGATGATATCATAGAAGTTAAAGTCAGAATCTCAGTTAAAATTGAAGAAAATACTCAATTTTTGTTTACGACATCATCATTATAACCGCGGTTGGTTTTACTGCGCTTAAATTATGGTAGAATGTCAGCATAGCTTGTCAGGCAACTTATCTGCGTTTAGTCTGCACGGTGGGCGGTGCGTATGTGCTATACATTGTCTACAAGTGACGAGTGTCTAGATCCTCACACCTTAGCTTCTTCCACATTAATTACTCTTTTCACACGAACATCGACTTTGTAGACGCTTGAGCGGTTTGAACGTGGAATGTCAACCTAGATCTCCACGTATTTAACTAGTTTTGATTCTGCCTGTTCATCGGAGCTGAGCGAGGCAAAGGAGTGGAGAAACGGGTAAATATTAATCGCCTCTGTGGTCTAGCGGTTCAGTTGTTGGACTTGACTGCATGAGGTCCCGGGTTCGAATCCCGGGTCGGGCAACACAAAGGAAATTGGATTTTTCCAATTTTCTAATAAAAAAAATGCTCGGGATTGGAAATGTGCCCGGTGGGCAATAGGTTTCCACCTATCACATTGTGGAATTTAGTTTCTTGGGCTGGTCGTGGGTGCCCTGGTTATGCCTCTACCTACCCCTTTGGGGATATGGGCGTGAAGATGCTATTCACCTATGGGTTTGCACAAAATCTAGGAGTGGAGAATAATTTCTTGACTATATGTATAAAATATTGTAAATATTATAAATTATTGCTTTTTTTTCTATTTCTATGTCAAAACCTTTATACCGTTCACAAAATAAAATTTACTCGTACATACTTAGGTTCAACAGTATAGTTCTCGTAGTATCGTAAAAGGTGGCTGTGACATACGGACTGTTACTTCCCTATTTTTCGTGGTAAATTAATTAATAATGGGGGGTTTGGCGCCATCGTGAATGAAGGTGGTCGTAATTATTTCATTATTATTGAATTTCGTGTTTATATTGAGTGAAATTGGTTTATTTAGGTGGGAATAAGATTAATTTTGTTCAGTGAAAGTGCACTAATGAAATAATAATGAAGCAATGAGTGTGTCATCCATTTCCTCTCTGCCGTCAAATCTCACTGGATGAGCTTGAGTAACCTGACCTGACATGACTTTGTCATAGTGACTAATGACTGTATAAGAAGTAGGTAACTAGCTTGTTACTTGACATTGGGCAAAGTAGTCGTGAAAAACGATCGAAAGCCATATTTATAAAAGAAGAAGAAGAATTAATAATGTATAAAAAATTTAGGTTTTTTAGGTTTTCAGTCAGTTCTATGTATTCAGTGAAATCACTGCCCAACAACGGACCCGGTTTCTATCTGCCGGTTGGCCTCAACGAGGAGACTAAATAGTATACCAGCTACGGGTCCTACAGCCCTTCATCAGGGGCCCGTAAAGTCGCATCGATAGCTATAGTCACATTTTAATAAAATGTAGTTTTGTATGTGTTTTAACTTTTATATTAAAGTAACAATATTATTTTTTTTATTATAACCTTGGTCAAGACTCTTTAAGTGTTCCTATTTTTATTCGATAGCAACAGATGATAAAATCATCCGTTCTTTACAACTTGAAGATACAAATAGTAATTACCAATTCATTACAATTATCTTAATTTCTGCTTCTGTGATATTACTGAACATATACGAGTATATTTATTATCGTTTCTGTAGTCTAGAGGTTCAGTGTTGGCGTTGACTACATGAGGGGACCTTTTTCCTGCATAAGGGCTTCGATTCCTGGGTCACGTAGCTCAATCAATTCTATGCTAATAGCAACGTTGTACAAAGATGGATAATTGCCCTGTAAGCGACTGGTTACACACCCATTACATCGTGGGACTAATTACATGTTTAATCTTTGAATATGTCACAATTTTATATTGCAAATATCGATTTCATTTCAAATTAAAAGATAATTAACGTCTGTGCATTCGTAAATATCAAAATATTTTTTTTTTCATTTGACTTAGATACGCTTATCATCGTCACATTATACAGACAGACGGAAAAACAATTACTTAATATTATACATAGCAGTCCCCTTGTTGGTCCGGGCTTCTTTGCAGAATAGACCAGTGCCTTCCTACCAGGCAGCTCGTAAAAAGCGAGCATAGGCTTACCGTCACTAACACCGTGACATCCTACTAGGTGTTAAAGTTTCGTAGCAACTCGCCCGGATTGCTACCACCGGCTTACCTGGTCCTGCCACGTCCAACGCTTACAACGTCCAACGCTTACAGTTGACGTGTTCCGGTTTGGAGGGTAAGGTAGCCGGTAAACTTACTTTTGCTTGAGGCCTAACATCCCGACCTCAGGTTGGTAACGCATAATTACCACCTTTGGTGTCTCTAGGCGGCGTGAATTTCTTACCATCGGGAAATCCGTCTGCTTGTTTGCCTTCCATTATCATAAAAAAAATAATAACATATAGTTACATACATAATAATAAAGTATTTCCAAATTGATGATTCAATTAATTTAAATATTTAACAAATAATTGTACATACCATTTCCAAATAATTGCAATAAAACTGGCCAAATACCTTTAAATAATCGTTGATGCCCTGGTTATTATACTTGTCTAAATCTTTTGGGGATACATGCTTAAAAATGAATTTTTTAGCTTTTCTTTATTATAGAAATCTACCCTAATGCCTGTATAAATAACCTTTTTATTTTCTTTTTATTTACTTAAAAAAGGTGGAGTTAAATTTCAAATCGTCATATTTACTAGAACGTAACTTAACATGAAAATGATGAAAGGAATAACATTTCACGTAATTTGTCTTTATTTTTTTTTAATTTTGAGTATATAACGTCTAATTCTGGATTCCTTGACGATGTTACTGTCTTAGTGACACTTGTCAGGTTAAGACGGGTAAAGTTGATGCAAAAATCATTACAATCGTTCAACGCGTTTAGCGACGATACACATGAACGAAAATACATACATAATATATACATAGAACTATAAACATTTCCTTCATTTGCGTCGCATGTTGGCCAATTGATACCATAATTTAAGAAAAAGTGTTTTGGGTAAAACACTTTTTCTTATCAATTGGCCAACAACCCAGTTTTTATGTATTGCAAAAGTTGTTTTATAACTTAAAAATAAGTGACTTCGCTATTAAGTTGCATTGTGCTTTAAACTGTTAAGTTAAAATTTATTTAAAGAAAATACATATGTTTTCTGATCACGCTCAAAACGGTAATTCAAAGTGTAATTCAATATCACGCACAGTGTTATTATATGCACTGTAATTACCTGCAGTATATCTAATTCATTTCCATTTTCCACCCGATCTACCGTTCAGTGAATAGAAAGCACTGCCTTTTTGAAAAACACAATTCGCACCCTTAGTGGAAGAAAGAAATATGTGAACTTATGGGCATTTTTTTATTGCATCAAAAAATCGAACATTCGGTAATACACCTTTTCACAAATTTTCATAAAGATACGTGCAAAAATGAAGAAATTATAACAAAAATAATAATATTCTGCGAATTTAATAAATACATAATTCCATTGTAAGAAAGCAATAAAAATACATACATTTATTTGTATTACAACACTCCCATACAATAATGACATAATGACATATACGTAAAACATACACGAAAATTTAAAACAAAATGTATTCGTAAATGGAATTATTTAAATGTTCGAAGACATTTTACAAAAATTGTGCCGTGCAAGTTCATTTGCGTACTTTTTCTGCGAAACGCAAATCGCAACTTTTTAAAGTAACTCTTACTACTTAGTTTTTTTAGCGAGGTTGCGTAAAGGTCTAATGTGTAGCTAAAAATATTGCATTACTTTGTTAAGGATTGTGTATATTTATATTTTTATGAAAGTGTGTTGGTACAGCTGATATAGTTGCAAAGTCGTTTTATTACGCATTCGCATTTTGCATCATTTCTTTTATAAGCAAGCTTTTAAAAAGTTTATTTGCAGTCAACAGATTACACTACAATACAAATAAAGAATGATTGGAAATGAAAAAAACTTCAAGCAGTAGTCTGATGTTATCTTGTCAAAGTAAAGAGAGGTTATTTTTCAGAAGTAGGTACGTCAATCTAATATTTTTATTTTAACCAGATCTACAAACGTACATTGTTTTATATCCACAATATGATCAGAAAATATATTATGTAATTGTTACAAAAACTTCTTATTACTATCTCTTCACCTACTTATTGGACTATATTACAGAGGACAACTCAAAGTAATCAAAACAAGTTGAAATAAAGAGCACCGGTGAACGTACAAAAGAATATTGAAAAAAAAAATATACACATTTTACACGTGACACTAAATAAATTTATGTGGAATTAGAAGGATCATTTACACCCCCAGTTTCTAAGTTTATACCTAGGTCCGATTCATGCGATTGCTATTAAAATGTTGTATCTTTTGAAAGATATAGAAAACGCAAGAAAAGAAACTAACAAGATATTGAGAAGTTTGTTCAAAGTACGTCATCATAAAATATTTACACAACAACTGAACCTGACAAGGTATGTTTGACACCACTTAATATCAGAATGCAGCTAGTTCAAAACCATCTAAGGTAGTCAGTTGTGCATCTACACCGTGTTCATTATATTTTGTTGATTTCAAAAAGTTGCCCACGCCTGATTCATTCAAAAAAACTCTAAACGCTGTACAAAATCAATTTATGATCAAAAATCTAGATAATTCTAACTGTACTGTTACTGTTCCATTAAAAGACAAGCAACTAGTTACCCTAGTAACTTTATAGCATCAACTTCTACAGTGAAAATAGCGACTTAAATGAAGAATAAGCATACCAAGATATCAGTCAGTTCATTTTAGTGATGTCATGCCTACGAAAATGCTACAGAAGCATCCTTCTCTAACCAGAATCTTTACCTTATCTTGTTCCGATTGCCGTCGAGAGCGAATCCATATCAATTACCTTAATCGCATCATAGACTATGATATACATGAATGACGAAAATTTGCCTACATACAGTCAGAGTCGTCAAAGAGTGGGAAACCGGAACTCTTGGCAAGTAAACAAAAATAATTTATAAACAAATTACGGTAAAAGATATCATTTAAAATCACAAAGATACAAAAAAGAGATAGATTCATGGGTGACCCAGGTGTATGTAAAAATAAATAAAACTAAAAGATAAGCATCTCTGAAAGAATGATAGATTTTAATAGTTACTGGCAATTTCCGTTACAAATACATATCCAGTTTAAAATTTCACGGTATGCAATATACTGACAAAAAGTGGTACTTGCTACGTTTGGCACACACAAATTGCAAAAAAGGTTGCCAATGAATTAGCCAGCTGGAGTTTCTTACAACCTAAGACTGAAATCTGAAAAATATCCTTTTATTCGAATAACTACACAGGACAAAATAGAAACCCTTTTAATTTTGTGATATATGAATATAAATCCAAGATATAAATATAAAAATTATACACATTTTTTACGAAAAGGCCATAAATTGATGCAATAGTAAAAGCTAAAAACATGTACTTTATGTTCCTGAGGAAATGTATACAGTTATACGAATTGCTCAAGTGCAAGGCCAAAAATACAATGTAAAGAAAATGACTCAAAATGATTTTTTTATTTCAAAGAGCTAGTAGTGGAAAACTTAAATTGCGAAAATAATGAATCTGGAAAAAAGTATAATGGACTAAAATAAAAGAAAATTCTGTAGATTCTCTCTCCCCGTGCAAACTGCAAGTAAAATACGAATTTGCTGACGAAACACTCTAATCATTGTAAACAGAAGTCAAAGCTGTAGAGTGGTGACGAGAAAGGCTATGGCCGCCAGCGATAATACAGTATCGTCAAAGGCCTTAAAGCAATTGTACAACGCACCACTTCCAGTGTCTGAAAAACTATATAAAGACTTCCAGAGCCTTTGCAGAGAAATCATATACTAAATTACTAATCGTTTTACGATAACTTGCGAGCTCAACGAGTCAGATTAAAAAAGAGAGTAAATTTAAAATCTAATCATCTAACATAAATTATCTGCCTCGTTATTTTATTATCATATTCAGAATTCAACCAAAACCATTATACAGAATACAACATATTATACAGAATATCTAGTCCAAAATATATATCATATTCTACAAAATATAAATACTATATATTCTGTGGTTAAGTGCTAAAATACATAGCACTGTTAAATTTAAATACTTACCCTTTAAGTACCTTTTTTGTTGATTGTGCATGCAATAAATAATATTACCAATAATCGCAAATATTTTGTTTTTATCCTTTCTTTGAAAACTCTTCGCAAAATAAACTAACTATACCTCAAATTAGCATCTATGTAAATCGTATCACATTGAAACAGTCCTGTAACATATTCCTACAGCTTTATATTTATGTTATTATATTGAAAACTTTTAAAATATCAAAGTAAAAACTACTACCCTTAAGAAATAGTAGCATACATACTCTTATTTACTAAAATACTTACTGAAAAAAGTAACTTTTAAAAAGTATATTAAAATGTTAGTTTTATTTCCTTCATAAAAAAGCTGTTTTTCGAGAAACACTATTTAAGTTATACTGTTTTCCTTTGCTTTAAGTACGTAACTCTTTATACAAAAACCGGATGACAGTGGAAAAACTACGTAACTAATACTTACACCTAGAGATTAAGATAAATTCTAATAGGGAATAAATAGATAAGTGAAATTGCGTTAGTTGATGTGGTGTATAAAAAGTAGTAATAATGCAATACATACACTAACTCTATCATATTTCACTTGCATTTCGAGGAGTATTTAAGTAACACTGTTTTTTGGGATTTTTATCCAAGTTATAGTAAATAATTCAATTTCAAAAACTGCTTGCACATAAAAGCTGCATTTGGCTATTGTTTGATATTAGTAGGATATTTTTAGGACTTCAAATAAAAAAGTAAGATAGTTTTTTTATGCTCCTGAAAAGTTAGCAAAATACATTTGCGACTTTCTTCCAGGAAGTGTGCGAATTGATATACTCATTTTTAAACGATAACCATCGTTTTTATAAAATCTCTTTAAATATGTATTATCCAAGTCTTACGCACCGGTTTGAATTCAGTGATTTTAGTAACTGTTTTTTTGTTAGTTTCTTTTCACTAATTGCGCAGTTACTCTGGAAGTCATTGAGCAACTATCGTGTCTTCAATTACGTGAGACGGTTATTTATTGTTTATACTTAAATACATAATTATATACGTTCATTCCAAGTAGTATCGAGTGCCAAACCCCATGATCCTAGCAGATCCTTCTAGATTCTCCACATTCAATATGCTTTTCATGGTGAAACGTATGTTTCGGAGACTCTTGATAACACCAACCTTGGTGTCCCATAGATATAGGTACCCATATCTATCCATATTCGCATTGCATATCTGCTTTGTCAATCTTTCATCTGTCATTCTTTCTGCATGTCCAAACACGCGGAGCATGCCCTTTCTTATTTTAACACCATTACTTTCTTTCAATGCCACTCTTTCTTGGATAAGAAGATACCCCTGCGCTGGCCTGATCGCTCTGTGATACATCAGACCACAGGGCCAACTCGCCATCGGGACGATCAAAAGTATCTCTACTCTTTCGCTTAGTCTCCGTTACACGCAGTAAATCCAGACATTTTTCATCCATTACATCAGTCAATTCATTCTTCTTCGCTTCCATTCCACCTTTCACATTCCACTCACCACTCCTCAATTCGTCTGTTCGGGATTGGCGTGATGTGTGGCGGTCCTCTTCACTGCATCTGCCTTCTTTCGTAACGATGAGGACGAATTATTACGCGTTAATTCCAGGGAACGCCGTAACCCACTCTGCGACACTTTTCCGTGCCAGAATTACAGTCTAATAGATTCGCAGTGTTCGCGACGTGTTCACTTCTGGCTAATGACCAATATATATATAATGATTAGTGAAAGTATTTCTGTTAGTTATCATACATTTTTTTATCAACTTGTTTGACCACAAGACCACTGGTAATAGAGTGCTGTGCAGTAAATTGTCCGAGGTAGGGATTCACCGCCTTACCTATTCCTGTCATAACAATGTCTTTACTGATATATGACTAGTAATATTCTTAGCATCGCTGTATTATCTAGAGTAGCTGTAGGCCACGGTATCTCTTACTATCAAGACAGCCGTGAGCTTGTCCACTGAACTCTCACATAAAAAATCTTCGTTCTCTCTTTTTTATGATATTTGTAGGAAACCAACCATTTGGATTTTCTGTTCTTCAGTACCATACATATTATATAATAAAGTTACGTTTATAGAATTTAATAATTTGATAAAAATTAGCCAAGTAAAATCTATAGTATCCGGCAGGTCGTATGTGTCCTGGTTGTGCCTCTACTTATTATTTTCAGTAATACTGACTTGAAGATAACTTTTTTTTATTATAAGATCTAAAGTTGGAATAACATATTTTTGCAACTTTAAGTTTAAATTTTTCTACACGGAACTTGGCACCTAACTATATCTCATTTGGTACAGTCCACAAATATATCCATATGCATACATATTTTTTTCTTGTATTAAACTGGACTACGAGTATTACTTTAAGATGATTGATAGGTGGTAAGCCTGTCGTCAATTGGGACATATCAAATTCCATCACAATTTCAGTATATAAATAAGGGTGTTATAACTAGCTAAAAACCGAAACTATCTAACAGTCGAACTGAGAACCTCCACTATTTTAGTGTCGTATAGAAATGAATTAAAGCGCAATTTTAATTTCTTTTTAACCGATTCAAAAAGGAGGAGGCTATCGATTCGACTGTATGTTTTTTTGTGTATTGGTTACGCAATTACTTGGCTAATAGTTTATCGTTTTTTATGGTTTTTTAGATAGATAAGTTATGATTTTGAGGTGGCAACATATACTCAAAGTAAATAGTTAGAGTCGATCTTTGCAGTTTTACTGAACTAATGTAATATTTATGTTTAAAAACTACCCTCTTCGAGTCCGATTTGATAAAAGTTGTACAAAATCATAACATATTGATAAAAGTATTTTAAATTCGTGAAAGCAATCGGAACCTCTCTTAATTTATTTTTTCTGGTTATTTTTAATTTAAAAACACCCATTTAGGAAGTTCTTTTAAGATTTCAGAATTTGTGTAGATTTGGATATAATATATAAATTGTTCAACACTGCCAACGCATTGACTGTCAATAATTTTAGCCCAATAAATAACAACCGGTGCGCTCAAGCCTGCCTAATGAGTCGGTCTAACGAGCCGTGAGTAAGACCAATGGATACCGTAACCTCGAAAGCACAGATCACTAGACAAATTAGTCGCAGATATGAACACATATCGTACTATCCACAATCGTGAGTACTGCTTAGGTAATATATTGATTGTATATATCATAAGTAGATATTATTAAAAACTTTACGTTTTGCAAAAAAAAAAAAAACATTAAAATGCGCGTATAGCTGAGGAAAATATCTGTACAACATTTTTTATCGCATTGAAAATACCTTTCAATAAATTATCCCCCAAAAGTTATCAGTACTGCCAAACCGAAAAATATTTTTCGCATTTATTTACGCCAATATTTCCTTTGTAGCCCGCTATTGAATTACACTTGACTTGAGATTGATGACATGAATAAAAGAAAGATATAAGGTAGCTACTTTTAGAATTTATAGCACACCTTATCGGATTTTCGTCACATTAGGGGAGAATGGGGAATAGCTTATACTAATGCTTACGGCAGTGAAGAAGTCTTAAAAATAATGAATATGATAGGTTCTTTTAAATATAATATACAACATCTTTATACATTTTCAAAATTTAATTACTCTTACAAAATTAACGAAGCTAAGATAATTGGTTTCTCCTTATTATTTTCTTTTATTCCATGGGTTGGGCACTGGAATTATTATACATATTTCAATCCAAATATTTTTTTTCAAATTTGCAATTGGATTTAAGTACAAATTTGTGCAAAGTATTGCGATTGCTGACCGAATTCGTAACAGTGCGAATTGAAAAAAAATTGGTTTAAAAATGAGAAACGGTATGATCCGTTGGTTAAATCATCTGAAAAGAATGAGAAATGAAAGATTGATAAAACTTATACTGTACAAGGCACAGTGAGAATATGAATGAATACCTGGTAGGTACCCAGGAGACCTAGTTTGACATTCAATGATCAAATTGCTCCGAGTTATTCTTAGGATGTTGAGAGAAGTTTTCATGTGGATGAAACTAGATTTGGGTGTATTCAAAGAAAGAGCGAAGAAGCGAACCTTATAGCTTAGTACACTTTGGTCTTCCTTTTCCAATTTGATCAGGAGCAGTTCATTTTGTCAGGTGAAGTATTATGTACTAGTCGTATATATTTCACAATACCGCATCCACAATAGCGTTTAAAAGTATCTTCACATCTGTATCCCCGCATGCCCTGCCGCTACTGGCTGAAAACTCTAACGTCAAAGACGCCAATTAACATATTTTAGTCTTGTTCGTTTGTTAGTCATTTGCTAACTGTGACTCAATGATAGATGAAAAGATAATTGTAGTCTCTGAATGCGGCCGTAAGTATTAATTTGTACAGAAAATATTGACTAAATGACTGATTTGGAGATGGTAGATGTCTCTGCCTTTCGCCAACAAACATCATTTTTACTAACAGCCAGGGTTTTCTTTTTTTTAGAATGACTAATATTTTTACAACCTCGCAGTTTTTACAACTTTGCCGGGCTTTGTGAACCGAATAAAGTGTTCAGCCCGAGATATTATTATTTAGTTGGATTTGACTGTTCCCTACAACGCCAACAAGAAAGGCTGTCTCCCGGGAGACCATACCTCGACTTGGTGCTGTGTTCTGGTTACTGGGTGGACCGGCGTCAGGTCAGTTTGACGTGCCTGAGTGTGCGTGGCTGCAGTTGGTGGGAGTAGTGGATTTATTTCATATGATAAGACAGCAGGCAAGCGCATAGCTCTTCCGATGGTAATACATAGATAACTGAGGGGACTGTGGCGTTTATACACTATAGACGTTTTAGATCCATCGCTATTGTGAGATGTTATGCAAGTTTACGAGTCATTTTGCCCCCCCCGGACCGGAATACGGCATCGTCACTATGGCGGCAGGATTAGGTAAGGCGATGAAACCCCACACCGGTCAAGGTGCTGCACAGCTCTCTACCAGCAAAGGTCTTGTTGGAAATGACATATTTAATACATGCTCATGTCATACAAGCTGCCAGGCAGGATGGCTGATGGTCTATTTTACACAGAGCACCCCGAATTAACACGGGTTTTCAGTCACAGGCTTGGAAAGAAGGCTTAAAATAATCTTCAATGAACATCGAAATCTACGCATGGTTTTATTTAAATTATTGTCATAATACTTTCTAAAATATACCAGATCGTTAGACACTAAATTGTTTTTTATGTAAGTTTTAAAAACCTATTGTCAAAGTTAACACAACCCCAATAACTTGAAATCGTAAGTATTTTTATGAGTTTCAAGATATTATATATAAGTAATACCAAATAAGATATAAGTAATACCAAAATTCTATTAAAAGCTATGTTCAGAAGTTACTTCATGACGCCATTTTATGTTTTATGATAGAAACCGTTAAACTGGGATGTTGGTAATGAAAGTAACATAGATTTATGAGATCTTGGGATCAGTTACGAATGGTAAGCCACAATTAATTACAGAAGTAAGATAAAAGAAAAATACTATTATAAAAGCTTAAGAGGTGTGGGAGATAAGCAAATTTCGTAAATTCTGATGTGAAACATTAATTTGGAGTCGTTTTAGCATTTTTCGAGTCCTTTGTACTTGAGGTGAATTTCTATAAATTTTTAATAACACTAGAACAAAAATATAAGTAAATTTATATGGAATGTAGCTAAGAAACATCTCGACCATGTCAACTTTTAAGCAAAAAATTGCATCGAAATCGGCCTATCTGTTCAAAAGTTAGTAGTGTAAGTGTGTAAAGTAGTGTCGCAGATAGATATAATATATACAAACACGCATGCACGCACGCACACGCACACGCATACACACACACACACACACTTATACACAACTATTTTTCCGTCGGGGATTACAAAGGGAAATAAATAAAGTAAGACAGGAGTTGAACCCACAGTTTTCTGACTTTTAAAATAATGCAACATAAGACATATCTACTGATCTACTGTAGTTCTTGCAACTTACGAAGGCAAGTGGCCTTTACTTGTGGAAAATGAATATTTGTATATATTGTCTAAGTATGAGCTACAGCGAAATCGTTATGGTTAGCACAAAAATCGAATTTAAAGCGTCCTGCGCCCTCTTACGAATTTTGTCTAACGAATCAGGTCACGTGTCCTAACGCGAGTTCAGAAGTTTTTACCCATTCCGAAAAAAGTGCGCAGCGCAGCTAAAACAAGTTTTCACTTCAAAAATATTTGAAACCTCAATATCATTTTTATTTTATTGATATAAATGATGACCCTCACGTGTGGGTTTGATAAAAAAAAATCAACTCAAATGTTAGTCCTAAGAATGAGAAACCCCCAAAAGTTATTGTTTTTGTGTATTTTTGTATGAAAATCTTAATACACTTTACAGAAGATGTTTACTTACCAAGTTTCAATCGTATAGGTAATTTTTATTGTTTCAAAAAAAGTGGTTGTGATAAACGGATAGATAGTCAGATAGACAAGAAGAATCCATAATAATTCTGTTTTATGTTATTTGGCTTCGGAGCCCGAAGAGATGCGTTGCGTAACAAAGTTACAAAAAAAGTACTGTTAACGTTCTCCTTTTTGGAGTCTGTTACTGATAGTTAAAATTTTAAAATTTGGCTTTTTTAATAACTCACGAATATTTTTTAGTTTCCCGTCAATTTTATTAGCTTTTTGTTGTTTAACTTCTATATATTGTCATACAGTGTAAAAATATCTTATTTCATAATATTCCACAAGTGCAATTACAGTTCTGGGAACTCACGAAGGTGAGTGGGTTAAACTTTTATAAATCTATTAATAACCTTTTAATCGTGAATGTTTATAACTATTTTACCTACAGTTGTACAAAAAATAAATTTGGTTTTTTATGCTAACCATACCGATTTCACTCTTACGCACACTTCGAAAAAATATATAAATACACCTTTACCACAAATAAAAGGCACTCACTTTGGTGATTTCCCAGAACTACAAATGCTAATATAATATAATAGCAATATCTATAACTAGCTAATCTGGCGAACTTCGTTACCCTATGTCCGTCTTCTGGTTCTAAGCATCTCCCTATTCACTTTCAGCCAAATTTGACATTTTTAATATCAGAAAATGGAAGTAATTATTTTAGTAAAGACAAAACACGGTCTGTCGGGTGACGAGTCAGCTTGTACCTTAAACTTACGATAAGGAATTACGTTTAATAAATTTAATTTATGTAATTTATTGATTAATAAAGGCAATGCATACTACCTATTTGTCAGTATCTATTAAGTGTTCACTTGAAAATGTGAGACGAGCTAATGAAATTCATGAAAATTGTGGAATTTGTCACGATGTCAACCTGTTAAAGCTGCAATATGATAAGCGATATGATGGACGTTTACGCTGAACCCGTACAGAATCCTTATTATGAGCAATCAAGTGACATTGTCTGCGTCGTCGTTTGAGGGGTTAGCATAAACTCCTCTATTTGTCATCCGTTACAATTTGGTTTTACTTCAAATAGCGACAGGTGTTTGTGCGCTGATCAAAGGTAAAGCAGCTTTTTGAATTAATTAAATTTACTTAATATACTAATATGTTTACATTATTAATGCCCCACTCGGCACCATAAAAATTGCTTTTTTTGAGATAACTGAGTGCAGTAATTGGTCTGAGCACACTTGGTAGCTACACATAGCTACTACACCAGGTACGATATCAACATAAAACCTTGTCTTTTTAATTCAACCAAATTGCAGTTCTGGAATTTAACCGAACCGATTCTGTTCTAATTCGGCGTTTATTTATAAAATAAAATGCTAATTCAAGCACAGTAAAACTGCTGAGAACGACTGTAATTTCCTACAAAGAAAATATCTAAGTAAATAATATTCTTAACATTTAAAATTTTCAATGACAAATGACAAAACCTATACGTAACGTAGACAAGAATCCTCTCAATTACGTCAGCTTTCTAACAAAAGTATCCTCATTGAATTCGGTCAAACCATTCATAATAATGTCTCAGGCTTGCGTACATACGTTTTCCGTCGGGGGTTAATAAAATCCTTCATTTAGCGTCGGAGGTTGAAACAATTCAGCACAATTGTTTGGGAGCTATGGCGGTACAGACGAACACGTATACACACACAAACAAGTCAAACTTACAACACTGCTTTTCTATGACGTACGTTAGAAGAACTCAAAAGATTATAAAACGTGCGTAATACCGTAACTTTAAGGTAAGGTCCATTAGCCATCTCACATTAAATCATCAGGTCCTTGTCATCAAGTCATTGTCATCAGAAAATATGAATAGATCTAGTAAGGGCTAATCGAATGAGCACAATCTCGATGGGTTTACCAGTAGGCATTCCAAGGTTACGTCTCCTATCTTGCAGGTCCATCATCGGACCAGCTCAGTTGTGCCAGCATTCGTTAGAGTTTTAATTGTAAGGTTTCACATAACTTTAAGAGTGATTTAAATACCTATGATGTGTTTGATATCCATTGTGACGCTTGCAAATGAGCTTATGACCTATAAATTCTAAGAAGACCTCCATAAATGATAGATAAAGATAAGAACTATCTCAATCACGTCAGTTATCAAGTTTGTATTTTTGATGAACTGTAAAGATTGCAAAACACAATAAACAAACTTTTAAACTTTGATGCATTCACCATCTATTTCGATGCTTACGAAAAAGCTGCAAATGAGCTGATGACCTTGTATACCTAGATCTTCTAAAATATAGCTTAGAACTATCTCGATCACTTCAGATTTCAAACAAACAAACAAAACAAAACAAAAAAAAACAAACACACACACACACACAAATACACACACACACACAAACACACACACACACACACACACACACACACACACACACACAGAAACGTCAAACTTATATTATCATCGTTTTGCGTTGGGGGTTAAAAAAATACGTTTTTATGTATAACTCGAAACTATTTTGTCTTAGAATTAATTTATACAGAACCAATCGCCTCTGAATCATGAGCTTAATTGAATGAATAATTTAAACTTATGCTTGTGTTATGGGTGTGTTAGTCAACGATACCAATACATAGAAATACTTAAATAAATACCAGAATAAACTTAATAAACATCATAATGATTCCATAACGCAAACAGAAAGATCATTTTTGGAGTCGGCCAAAAAAATTGACACTAGCAAAGTCGCAGGGGACAACTTCTAAAATAAAATATTGTAGTGATTGTATTAAGTTAATAAGTCTAACAAAAACAATGTACGTTGAATACAAGTTTCTGAATAAACAAATATATTCTGGTGTCGCTGTCAACTTTAGTTTCCTCACGCAAATTACTTACTGAAACTTTATATTGCTCACTACAATGTAGTATCTAGTTAATGCGAATTTGTAATGGCTGCTTTGTAAGAAAATGTGAATAATTTGAATTTGTATTTCTCTAAAGGATATTTTGTTTCACTTCAAATGAAAGGAGTAAATATTTTATGTGTGCTAGATTTGGAATAGTAGATAATAATATATAAAGAATACATAACTTCTTATGTTGTTAGAGTTTTTAGAACAAATGTGCCATGTTATACTAACGTGTTTCTGTAATCCTGTAGTAAATCCATTGCTGTCAGCTTATAATGAAGTTTGCGAGTTCAAGACGGGCTTGTAGTGAACATTTTATAATTTTACTTTAATGGGAATATACGCCAACAAGCAGATGAATTTCCTGATACTAAGATATCCACGATACCTGCAGACAATGAAGATGGTAACGGTGCGTTGTTAACTAGATGGTAAAACGTGAGTTAATCAATCACCCTAGAATCCAGAACACAACAGTAGCCAGCTCTTAAGTTACGGTTGCAAGAATAGGTAAGACAGGTCTGTAAACCTAATTCGTACGAGTCGCCGTCAATTTCTACCAGATGATAACACCAGGTGGTGGTAGAAGTACATACTTGATATGTTTTGTTGCTTTTTAGGAATGGTTAAAATGTAAAGTATGATATAATGTATAATGTAATGTAATCGCCTCTGTGGTCTAGCGGTCCGATTGTTGGACTTAAAATTTTCTTTTTTTGTAGTAAGTTAGTATTCGCCTAGCCGCAGCCTGAGCTATCCTTGAGAGTTATCACGAGAGAGCTGCATGTCCGCATCATTTTGCCTGTTCCTCTGGTAACAGTCTATTTGTTACATTATACGTATGTGTGTGTGAGTGTGCAGTAATCACACTTTAAAAGAACGTTGCATTATTCCTTGAGTGATTGATTGAGTAAACCCACATTTTTGTCCTAGTTTTTTTGTCCTAGTTAGAAGTAGGTAATGGTATCTTTTAAAGCAAAGCAAAATAACGTTTTTTTTTCAAAACCTCATTAGGATTCACCTTCTGAACTACGATGAAGCCTACAGTTAACAGTTGCGCTTTCCAAAGATGCTTTTTATTGTAAGAAAATGAGTATCTAATAAATAATTTCCTCACGTCCCACCCAGCTGTTACAATACTCTCGAGATTGCTGCGGGTTTTCCCAAAATTTCCAGTCTATGAAATCCTGACAAATCATTTATAGATTTATTACACTTAAATCTTTAAGGTAGGCAGTAAATATTGTTTTATAGGAAAACTTAGCAGACGTGCCGACTGTATTTCACATATTGGTAGGGTTGACAACAATCTACAATACAAAAATTAATCTCTATTTCTCTCGATCACCGCAACACGCATGAACGGTTGGAACGACTTTGCTGATTATTTTTTAATTGTGTCAATTATTGTCAAGATTTTTTTTAGTATAGCATAATATTATTATTATTATAAAACATTATTATTATAAACATTAAATTAAATATTCATAGCTAAGACAGGACATCTGTTAGGTCAGTTAATTACAAAAAAAATGAAATAAACTATTTCGTACCGCCTGACATTAGCAGATAATATTAAATTGTTTGGATTGGTGTGCTGTTTTATCTTTTTTCTAAATCTAAAAGATGAATAAAATTCTATACAAGCTCCCATAATCTACTACCCATTAGGTTGAGCGTCTGTAATTCCTGAAATTCAAAATAAACTACTAAGAAAAATACAAAAAAATATTATGTGAAATTCCACAACTCAAGTTTTAATTACAACCAAATCTTTTTTTAACCTATTATCCCCTCCCTCATGGGAATAGAACCCTACAGATAGAGAACCCTACAGCCGAATTTTTTTTTGATCGGTTCAGTAGAGAGAGTGAAATACACAAACAAACACTTTTTTCATCAGTAACACAGTTTGCAATAAACAAATTGTAACGTAAAAATTCAAAGACACAAAAGCAAAATATATATTTTTATTTACTGTTGATTGTAGCAACCCTAACATAATACCTACTTTGTAAGTTTATTTGCGTAGGTCCATATCTTATTGAAAATAAAAGTTACTTAATCGTAAAAATCAACGTTGCATAAATATTACCATCACATAACTTGTTGGCTATCGGATCCTGTTGAAAGTAAGAAAATCCGTTATTGTTTTAAATTAAATTAGCGAATATAAAAAAAAAGGTTTATTTGTCTTTCACAAACATACATTATCGAAAAGCTCTTCATACTAAATTGGATTAAAGTACAATATAAAATATAACCTTAAATGGAATTATACAATAAATCATAGAAAGTATAAGTTATTCTGATGGAATAACTGAATGTGAAATGTAGGAACATTCTAAATTGCAAGTATCCACGTCCGCGGTCATATTTGTTATTCATAGAGACCTTTTCCCGAGCGGGGACATACGGAAGCAGAACGGACACTTGTCTGGGAAATGACATCGGATGATCTTAATCATGACATTTCTTTGTAACCGAGTAAAATATTCTTTGCGGAACAAGTTTGAAACTTTTCTATTATAAATTGAAGAGAAAGATAGATTACATTTCATCGCTTTTTTCTTCAGATATTGTTAACACCATTAGTGCCCTTATCGAACTACCACTTACCGCGCCTTTAAAGTTTTAATATTTTTTAAGTGTAGTTACGACTATTCTACTCTGTGTATGCTTTTATCCTCAACTATTTTTTAATTACTTTTTTGCGGGCATCAACAACCGTTCGTCTTAAAAAAGCGAGAAGATGGAAATATCAAATGAAATAACGTCAAATTTCTTTGAAACTAAACTACATCTAGGTAGGTTAAATTGTATTGAGTAGATGGTTGTCTACATTTTAAATATATTTAGTGTGTTGTGCATATTATATGAAAGCATTTTTAGGATATAATTATTCATTTTTATCATTTATTTAATTAAATTAAGATCGCCTATGTGGTCTAGCGGTCCGGGTGTTAGACTTGACTGCATGAGGTCCCGGGTTTGAATCCCGGGTCGCTCTACAAAAAGAAAATTGTATTTTTCCAATTTGCTAATTTAAAAAAATGTTGGTCGGGATTGGAAATGTGCCCGGTTGGCGATAGGCTTGCCACCTATCACATTGTGGGACTTAGTGTCTTCGGCTAGTCGTGGGTGCCTTGGTTGTACTTCTGCCTACGTCTTCGGGGATATGGGCGTGAAGGTACTATACTTATTTAATTAAAAGTTATGCAATATAGTACACAAAGGTGGACTTAATGTTACATGGTATTCTCTACCAGTAAACCTTATTTTATATGAAAGAATAGTTAAATGGGGTGCATAAAAAAACATTAACTAAACCTTTGCAAACACATTTACGAATATACCTAACTTTAGATACCATATTAAATACAAAGGAAGCCAGAGAGGTTTGTCAGGATCGTGAGGTCTGGCACGCGATACTCTCTGCCTAACCCGTAAGGGACTTGCCGTGAAGATATGTGTGTTTGTATTAAATACGTATCAACACATACATAAAAACAATAATAGTAATATCAGAAGTTATTACTAATAAAGCATATTCAAAAAAATCAAACAATTAATAGTATCTGATTACACTACTATGATAAATAATCAAAGAAGGAAGAAAACTTAGTTAAACTGTTTCTAATCTCAAGAGGAAGAATGTTCCTAAGTCAAACAGTTTAAACAGTGAATTGTAATTGGATAGAAAATCAGTACCAAAAAAAGGAAATTGAAAGATAGGATAAATTTTGGAACGGAGTTGGCCAGAATTTGTAAAATGTTGGGATTGAAATTTAGACTTAGATATTGATGCGGCGTGAGGCTAGTCAAGTGTATTAAATAAGGCATAAATCATTCTCAATTGTCTACGTTGACAAATGAGAAGCCATTTGAATTTTCTTAGATATGATGAAACATGATAATATTTCCTCCAATCAAAGATGAAATGTATGCAGTTATGAAGCATAAGCTCTAGTTATTTATTTATTTTATTTTATAATAAGGCAACGGATGTCGTGATGGTTAGAAATTCAGGCCGCCTAGAGACACCAAAGGTGGTAATAGTGCTTTGCCAACCTGAGGTTGGGATGTTAGGCCTCGAGCAAGAGTAAGCTTACCGGCTACCGTTCGAACCGGAACACGTCAACGGCATGCCATGACGTTATGGTGGTGGGAAGAAGTAAGGCCATTGACTTACTTCACCAATCCGGGTGATTCACTGGGAAATTTTACCACCTAGTCAGATGTCAGCCCGGACCAACACGGAAAAAAGACATTCATTAAAATTACTGAAACAAACATTGGCCTAATCAATAACAGGAAGGGCAAGTGCAAGCAAAGGGGTAAAAAAAAAATTGTGAAGATATCGAAAGCGTAGGGCTATATTCACTTTACGACACATATCGGAGATATGTCGTGTCCAAGAGAGTATTTTATTGATAAGAAGACCAAGATGTTTTACATGCAAATGAAATGGGATATCTATGTTGTTATATACTATAGAATCAATGGAATTCCAATCTACGTTAACAATTCGCCAAGAAATACCAATAACGATTGCTCGGTACTTTCTCGGTTAACCGGAACATCAAATCTATTTGACGAATCAAGTCAAGATCTTCATTGATACACAGTACTAAATTATTGATTCCGGCAATGTCATAGTGATCATATTTTATCAGATCACCTGTCAAGTAGTGAAAGTAAATTAAGCTGTCAGTAATTGAGATAATAGCTAAAAACCTGCAAGTAATTTACAACAGTCAGATAAAAAACTGTTATTAAAACAGTGTGCTGCTAACCTCTTACATAATATGCAGAATACCATCGCTGTACAGCTGAAAAGCGGTGTGATAATCGCCACTAGCACGTAATGGTTAACGGTGAGAAACACATTTGAAAAGTCACTTTAAACTAAAATCGTCAACTTAGCAACGCAACATAGTAAGTTTTATAACCTTTATAACTGTAACAGAAGTAGTATTTCTGCGCCCTGCACGAAAACCAGACCCAAACTGACTTAAAAATCGTAGGTCAGTTAAAAGTTAAATAAATCGACGGTAATTAACAGCTTCGTGAATTTGAGAAATCAAAAGAAGAATTGATACAGATCTAAAATGAGCAGGTGCACTGGGGTTTTTTGGGGATTAGGATAATTGTTTCACGAAAAATATCTGAAACTGATCGGGAGATAAGAAAATATTAAGTTTATGATATAGTAATCGGAACAAAAAATCTTTAATGCAGAGAATCATGTCTCTAATAACCTGATCACAGCCTATTATGTTTGATTTTATGGAAAGGATAACCTTTAGCAGTTTTTTGTGTGAGATAGGAGAAAAGTAAAATAGGTCAAAAAATAAATTGCGTTTGCAAAGTATAAAAGACATGGTGAAAGATTCAAAAACGTCTTTCATAATTAATATAGTTGAAAAAGGAATATTTAGATCATTAGTAAAGACACTTGGCGGCCAATTATTTGAGAAAAGAGCTAAAGCCAAGGCCATTTAAAAAATCCAGATATTTCATTTAGAAGTGTTCAAAGTTCACTATAGCACTATTTGATTGCAACTATTCCAGAAATACGTCAAACTATGAAAGCAAGGTCATGTTTTTTCATAGTTTGACGTATTTCAGGATAAATCTAAGGAGCTGATAGCCTTTTTCATTTTATGGAAAGTATAGGAGCATGCCGATCGTACATATAAATAATAATTCTATTTAAATTATCAACCTTATAAAACTTAATCTATATTCGAACCGTTAAATACAATTGACCAATCCACGGAAAATATTCTAAGTCATATTGATTAATATTTGCAAAATTGCATAGTTTCAATAAAGAGGATCGTGGCTTGGGAGGTTCTAATTTTTGAGTTAAAAATATTAAGTAATTATTTTTTGATTTAAAAATAATAACCAGAAGCAAGAAATTGACCATATTCAACAGTGTGTTCTGAGGATAAAATAAGCATCAAAGTCATCATAATCTTTATAACAAATAAATTAGTTAAATAGTTATTGTGGTCAGTACAATGTATAGGTAATTTTAAAAAGTATCTTGCAATATTAAACTTAAATGCATTCATCAAACTGTGCGTGTATTTATTGACCCTGACTTGCAAATATTTTAATAAACTTTTATTAAGTACCAGCCGACTCGGCAAACTTCGTATCGGTAGTCATTAACAGATACTAAAAGTTTGTATGAACGAAATTAATTATTGTTTTTTTTATTTTCCCTGCAATTTTCCCAGATTTTCTCTTCGTAGGAACACTTTCCTAAGAGTAACTAACATAACAAAAAAATCATATTTCAAATTAGTTTATCCTTTCAGGCGTGATGCTGTGACCTAGGATAATGGGTATTTATTTTTAGGGTTCCGTAGCCTAAGGACAAAAACGGAACTCTTATAGAATCATCATGTCTGTTTTCTCTGAAACTATAAAAACTGTTCTGTTAAAACTTGGTTATTAAATGTATTCTGTGAAG
>NJDC01001952.1:104582-114853 GCA_002245475.1 Calephelis virginiensis | reverse complement strand
GGTTTTCTCATATTTACCATATTAGTGTATTGGAAAAGTAGCAATGAAACCAATGGGACGTCTGGCACTTATATGTCCAACAATCGTAAGTAATGACATGTCCACAAAGTTTAAAGCTTGTATTGTGACCGACTGCGAACAATATAGTTTAAGCGCAGTGAAACTGCAAAAAACCGACTTAGATTTCAATAAGTTAGTCATCTATGAAGACAAAAATGAGTATTTTACTCTATTTCCATTGGATTTGATAATCAGATCCTGACTTAATGCCGTTAAGAGATTACCTCGGAATTGAGCTCTTACAAAACTGTTTGGAAAAATGAAGAAAAATCGATTAACATACATAAAAAATATGGGAGTCGAACACCTTCTTCTTTTTTCGCTATTTCAGGTTATCGTATCACGCGTAAACGGATGTAACGATTACGCCTTTTTATGTGCTTTTAAATGATGGTCACAACAAGGTTATTTCGAAAAAAAAACGCTTGCCGGTAGAAGTGAAAACTTGAATATTAATTAGGCATATTTTTTACTTTGTAAGAGTGAGAGGGAATTAGTTGGCACAAATTGCTGTAACTATTATTAGTAAAGAAGTGCCATTAATGTGGTAAAATACAATTCTTGTTTATTTAATTTTAATTTAATAAACAAATTACATATCGTGCGTTGCCCAAGGTGCTTGCAGATCTTTATGTTATCCCACAGTCGGCCAGCAATCATAGTATGACAACAACATACAGTAGTTTTCATTTCCCTCTATAAGGGATACAAGAATTTACTTTAAAAAGTTCCGTAGCCAAGGGCCATAAACTGGAATCCTAAGACTTTCTTTTTTATGGCCCTTGCATACGGAACCCTAAAAACAAGATAAGTTTTGACCGCCTTGTTGGTTGGTTGGGGGGTTGATGTATAAACCTAACTCCACCGACCAACCGCGAACTTCAGTTCAGTCGATTCCTGACGGGGGCAGGCATTTGTGTGATGAACATTGATGTCTTTATTTTCGGGTCAGGTTGTGTGGTGTGTCTAATTTGAATGAATTAGTATTTTTGTAAACCACCCGAGTCACAAGCATGCAGTTTGGTTACTTTTGGGTTAGATCAATTTGGGTGATGTGCCAGGTGCAGGTATATTTTGACACTCCACACCTGCACCTAAGTGAGGATGAGATTTGCACGTCTTTTTGATATCCAGTGCAGAGTTTTCGTCGAGGACTAGCATCACGTTATCAAGTAATGCTCTAACATACGCTGATGCATTTTTAAGTTCGAGGAATGGGAGGGTAAGTCATTGTAAAGGTGATTAATGGAATGACAGTAAGTTGAGAAACACATTATTAGTAAAAATACCAAGTTTCGTTGCAATCAGTCATCAGTCATGGGACTATCGCCGATCAAACAACTCAATCTGGAAGAAAGTCTGAATTATGGAAAACTACTAACACCGGTCTTTCATAAAGTTTCTTACCAAGCAAAGAACTTTCATTTTATGGTTTGATCTGACTTCAGTTCAACCATAACCGTACAAAAATGTATTTATCTCGTATAATCTGAATACAAGTAATGAGGATTCATATATACGACGAAACGCTTCAATAAAAGATAGGTAGGTAGTGCCCTCCCACTTCCCTTTGGTCGTCTCGACGTGGCCCCAGATGAGATACGCGTTAGGAGTCGGTTATCAGCAAATCGTTAATAGTTACGAAACGCATAATTTTTAATTTTAATATATTATGGATTCAAACTCGCAAATATTTAGAATTCTGGTAGAATTTTCGTTCACAATACTTAAGATCTTTTGATTATAAGATTTTTGTCCAAAACATACCAACAAATAGGTAGTGAAAATGGCTTCATAAATTCTGATTAAGTCTTGCATTTGAGTGTGGATAACATCACAACCATGTTCCACTCGCACTAAATCTATTTCTACACAACTCTAAAATCTAACATCCCTTTGTTTCCATCCAGAGTGATTTCCCCGGTCGCGAATGATTAATTTTATCCCCAGCCCGTTAGGAAATTATTGATGTCTTTCGTGGCTTTATTACTATGGAATCGATTTTTATGGCGGAATATGTTATTTAGGGGCTATCATATAGATTTCTGACAGCCGTAATGGATTTTTAATATTACATGGTTTTAATCAACTGTCATAAAAAATGTCATACAGTTAAAAAGCTTAGCAGTGAAAAAAAAAATAAGTGTGAAGGCAAGGATACATACTTTTTCTTTACATCTGTTTGGTAATGTTTATAATACCCGGAAGGTTAATCAGCAGCAGCAGTAACACGAGCCGCTTAAAGACACAAGATTTCCTCCACAAGATTTGACCGCCTCGTTGGTCGAGTGGCTAGCGTACACGCCTAACCACACTGATCAACTGCGAGGCTTGGGTTCGATTCCCGACGGGGGCAGGCATTTGTGTGATTAACATTTAGATGTCTGCATTTCTGGGTCTAGCTGTTTATTAAATTTATTCTGGCATCTATTTAAGTATTTCTATGTATAAGTATCGTTGGTTAACACCCATAACACAAGCATATAATTTGCTTACTTTGGGGTTAGATTTAATTTTTGTAACTTGTCCTGGGATATTTATTATTTCCGTAAACACAAAACAGAGGAATGCAAAAAATATAACAATCAGTAACAAATAAGACAGACAGGTTTAAAAAAGTACTAGTAGGTTTCGCAATGTTAGAAGAGATAGTAAATACATGTTTGTTTTTATCATTCTCTACAATATGACCACAAATACTTTTGAATGTCAACTTTTAAGTTTAAACTTGATGATTTTTATTTTATTATTGTAGTGTTTATATTTTAACTTGGTTATGTATTTCCATGTTTTATTATCATCGAGCAACTCCTGTAACTCAAGAACGTAGCTTACTTTGTGATTAGAACCCGTTCTTATTAAACCTTCTTGTAATTTGTTCAGAGATGTTTATTTATAACATACATTTTTTTGTTATTTTTATTTTTATGATTTGAAAGGAAGATTAGTAAAAAGCTTAAAGGATGAATGTTATTTAGACAGTAAAGCTTGGCTAGTAATTGGTAAACACCTTTCAGTAATTACTCTACTCGCCTAAGTGCATGTTTCAGCTTTCATCACTAAAAGGTTTCAGAAATATTTAATGTTCTTTGTAATTAATAAAGATTAACAATAGCTTTTTGATGATGTTATTTCTTACAGTTAGTCCGCTTTAAATTAAAGAAAGAGTTCTACTGTATTTTTCTTGGGTGTACATTTTTATGTGATTACAAGTTATTAGTGAATTTTGATTATGATTTTCATGGAAAAAGTAACACATGTTCTAGAAATATTTCCGTTTAAATTTAAACATAATTTAACAATTACTTTTGTACTATTCAATATTTTTAATTTTTAATTGAATTACAGATATCGTGTATTTTTATGTTTCATTAAGGTTAAAGGATTTTATATTTTACATAAACATTAGTATCAAACCGACACTGTAACTTGGAAAAATTCAACGAAGAAATCAAATAGTCCAACAATAACCTTTTTTAAGCTAATTACGCATTTATTTTATTTTGTAAATAAGTGTTATTAGTTATTAGTTTAAAAATTAGATGATCACTAACAAGGCCACCAGTGGTAGAGTGTTCTGCAGCAGCTCGCCCCGGTCCACTTACTCACCTATTTCTACCGCCACAACAATAACTTTTTACCGACGGATTTCAGACTGTTGTTTTTATCTGTCGGTGTACGCGCCCATCGTGACAATTCACTCTCATCATTTTTTTTAGCATGCAAAAAAAGTGTTACTTCAAAAAGAGAATCTTCTCCTTTCAGAAGCCAATTTAATAACACAACTTCACGTAAAAGTAATTAAATCTTGAATGTAATTAATTATCTCTGATTGAGTATTTTATTAAGCATTGCCTGAATGAAAACATAAACATAAATCACTAAAGGCTCTATGAGCTTCGTCTTTATCTTGTTATGAGCTATATTAACTCTTACATGTTACTCTGAAACGGTATAATAATCTATGCTCAAAGCTGACTAATATACTCATACCCTCCTATCTTAGTGATCTTGTGACAGTATATCTAGATGAATTGTTACAGACATACTAGAGGAGTAACTAGAATACTGAATATGTAATATATACGTCGTAAGTCAAAAGCAGTTTTGTCAAGAAACCTATACAAATTTAATTTTTTATGTGATAATAGTTACACCGAAAAGTATTTAAAATTTTTATGATCCAATACCAAAGATATGTTATTTAAAAAAAACCCAGTGAGATGTTTCAGTCGCTTCCAGTGCGGGTTTCGCTCGCCAGTAGATATAAGAATTACATAGACATATCACAAGAACATGTTTTTGTATAGACTATGGCGATATAAGCGAATAGTTTCTTTAATTTTATTGTATACTGCATTGAGGGCGAGTGAGTGATTAAGAAGAATAATAATTGTAGACGGTAGGTATTTTTTTTTATGATATTGGATGGCAAACAAGCAAACGGATTTCCTGATGTTAAGAAATTCACGCCGCCCAGAGACACCTAAGGTGGCAATGGTGCGTTGCCAATCCTAGGCCGGGATGTTAGGCCTTGAGTAAAAGTAAGTTTACCGGCTACCTTAACCTCCGAACCGGAACACGTCATGACGTTATGGCGGCAGAAATAGGTAAGGCGGTGGTACCAGTCCGGGCGAGTCGCTGCTAAACTCTACCAGCTAGTCTGTTTTGTTTGTGATTCAGCTCAAGTATCTGGTATCTGCGTATTAAATGATCGAAAAGCTATTTTTAATGAGATATTGACAATTGCGAGTGTATATTTACTAAAATAGCAATAATGCTAAATCAGTACATGAATTTTTCAAAATAATTATTGCTACGTACTGTAACTGATAACTGTAGTACTATAGATACGTAAGTATCTTGTACTTAACACTAAACGAGAGTTATTAAAATTTCTGTCGGTTTATTTATTTGTCTTTTCATTTTTCACGCGTAAAGCAGTTTTTGCCAAAGACAGGTTTTTACTAAATGTAACCAAATTTACCAGCTTATAGTCTGAATCAACGTTAAGAATATCTTTTACTCCGGGAAAACAAAAGTCTTTGAAGCGAGGGCACCAGTCTTGGGCCATACCTAGCTTTTTAATAAAATATATTAAAGCAGCCATAACTGTCGGAATGGTTTCGCCATGACCTGTCGGGGCTGTGCGATCATCTGTGACTTGGGTTTAAATGAATTCCCTTAACGCGACAAGTGTTACGTCACGTTCAATATAAACGTAATATAAACAGAGTAAATTAAATCTGACAATGTTTTCTTTATCTTTTTTATTAAAATGTATTTATTGTAAGTATTATTTTTTACATTATCTGAAAATGGTAGTGCACGTAATTTTATAACATTATTATGTATTATTCCCACCAGTCCTGGTATAGATATTTTTAACTTCAAAGATTCGACCGAAAACATTGTGTAAGTATATTAATTTAATACTAGCTATTTATCCGCCTTATCATTATATGTTTCTTTGGAGGTAGGTTTTTCAAAAAAGTGAATCCTTGTTTCGACTCCAATCTTGAATTATACGCATGTTAAATTACGATAGATAGATATATTTCTTTCACACAACACAAAATAAAGGATATAAACGAGTATACAAAAGAAAATGTTGCTAGTTACACCATTTATAATCCAAAAAACGGCTGAACCGAACAACAGATATAAGATGCTTTTTAGGCCGTCCGACTACCAGGAAACAAGGAAAAACAACATATTAATTTTTCCTATTCAAACTTATGTAGTTAGAGCGTATTTCGTCAGAACAGCTCGAACATAGAAATATGTCCCGAATTTCACAAAGTTAGATTAGCTAGATCGACTAGGGCGCAGACCGACGTATAATGAAACATTCATGATTTTGAAACCAAACGTGTAGTTAGAATATTTAAACAATTACTTCAATTTAGAAGCTGTACATTTTTGTGAACTTTTAACTCAAATTTTGGAGCAGCTCAGGTTCCGGTGTAATTAAAAAATATTTTGTACCGAATTCTTTGTGTAACAAAGTTGGACAAATTCCATTTTATTCAGATGTCCACCCGTGCTACGTGGTCGTTACCATGGTGACACATTGGCAACAAACCAAAAAGCTGTTAATTCTTGTGGGAAGTGATCTCTGAACTGAAGCTAAATGAATAAGACCAATTTAATGAAACCGTGTTCTCCTACATCATACAAAGACATGGACAAATAAATAGCTACCATGCTAATAGATATTTGTAGTAATTTATACATATAGTAAATGTTTATTTTCCACCTATACTGATTTTTATTATTTTTTTATACAATCGACTCTGTGGTCTAGCGATTCAGGTGTTGGCCTTGGCTACATGTAGTCCCGGGTTCGAATCCCGGGTCGGGCAACAAATAAGAAAATTAGGTTCTGACAAATTTTCTTATAAAAAAATGTTGCTCAGGATTGGATATGTGCCCTGTTTGGCGATAGGATTGCCACCTATCACATTGTGGGACTTAGTGTTTTCGGCTAGTCGTGGGTGTATACTAGTTGTGCCTCTGCCCACTTCTTTGGGGATATGGGCGTAAAGATATTTTTAATTTTTATTAGTAGTAGAATGCTAAGCAGCAACTTACCTGGGTAGGAATTACAGCCATACCTATTGCTGCCGTCAAATAACAGTGACTTGTTGCGGCGAGGAGGGCAGTATAAGTGGCAGACAAGCACCTTCGACCTAACACCCCCGACCACACTACAGTGACACACCGATCAAAAAAAAGCTTGGCTATGTAAGTCATGATTGTGCCTGCCATCAGGAGATAGTAAGGCCGTCTTCTTGTACATATCATTAAATCAAAACATAAAAAATTAGTTTGGCCAGCTAGTTTGGGACAAAGGTCCAATATAACATAATAATAACTTATTTGTTAACAAATAGGTGATGGACCGTAATATCTCGCTTGAAATGACACCTAGTAGTTTGCTTATTCCTGTCGGAATAATTCCTTAATAAAATCTTATATTAATCTACCAGTTTTAATTATATCATCCTCATGACTATTGCATTTATATCAGAGCAACGTAATTGAGGAAAGGAAATAACATATTTTTTACAGTTTAGGCATTCACACAACCGCCATAATATCTTTTAATTTTATGCTTGGTATATTATATACACATATGATTTAAAATCATTTACATGTTATTATTGCATATAGCCGTTGTTCCATTGGCCCCTCAAGAATGGGCCATTGAAACAACGGATTACTAAGAATATATAAACTTACAAGATATGCAGAGAAACCAGATCACTTTCTTGAAGATATGTGAAAAGCAATTTGAATACAAACACGAGACAGCTCACAAAATAGCCTTAAAAATAAAAATGCAAAATAAATTCGACACAAAAGCCTAAAACGTCATCGTATCAGAAATAATGGAAAGTAAATTACCAAAGCCATAAACCCCGACGAAAATCGCCGATTTTATGGACAAATGAAGAGAATTCCTTGTAACAAGTGCTATTTCAGAGAATGCGGATAATAAATCGATTCTTAATGCAAATTTGAGGGTTCACATTTTTTTCTTTGTGGTTGATAACACAATTCAAAAGGTCAGCGTCCATTATTTTACTTTGTTAAAATGCGAGAGATAAATCCCTTACCTGAATCCAAGTCGCTTAAACATCGAATTCGGTAAGTTAATAATATCTTTATAACTTATTTGTTTATTACAAAATTACGAAAGCTTTTTTTTTTCGATATCAGAGGTGTACCAGAAAAATCATCATCATCAGCCGGAGGACGTCCACTGCTGGACATAGGCCTCATCCAAAGAGCGCCACAAGTCACAGTCACCAGCCGCGACTTTGACCAGATCATCAGTCCACCGGGTGGGAGGTCGTCCAATACTACGTCCTCCGGTGTGGGGAAGCCACTCGAGAACCTTTCTTCCCAAACTGTCGTCGGTTCTGCGAGCAATGTGGCCTGTCTATTGCCACTTCAGCTTGCTGACTATCTGGACTATGCCGGCTCTCTCTCTTTCTCTCGTTCTCTTGCGGATCACCGAATTGCAGATAAAAACTGAGTATAGCTCTCTCCATCGCACGCTGAGCGACTCTTAGCTTATTTAAGAGCCCAACATTTAACAGCCAAGTCTCAGTTCCATATGTCATCACCGGTAACACACACTGGTCGAAGAAAACCGGAAAATAGAGACCATAAAAATAATAGGATATTATGTGTAAAAATACAGTGACCAAAAAACTTTTTAAAAACTTAAAAAAGAAACTCTTTTTCTCTTCAACAGTACATTTTAGAGAACCATTTTACGTAACATTTTAACTAATTGGTTTAACAATAATTGAACATGAAGTTTTGTTTTCAGTTAAGTTTCCGAATCTATCTTAAGTTCAAAAGCCCTATAGATTTTAAGAAAAATACAGTTTCACAGAACTTGAATTTACAACTATTATCTAAAACTTGAATACATTTGATTTTTTCAATATAAATATTAAACATTTAAATAAGAATTCTATAACATTTTATTAACTTTTATGTATTTGTTTTATGTATCAGTATTTTGATCCAGCCAGTTATTAAATAGTTTTTTTAATTTATTAGATTACATGATTAATATTTGTTTACCTAACAACAAAAAAAATATGAGATTACTAGGAAACTCTGTGAGTAATATTGTGCTGTGCTACGAAATTTGTGTGTGGAGCAGATAGACACCTTGACGGTAAGCAACAATTATCGTACATTATGTCTGATATTGAGGATTACCAACCTAAGACTGGGATATTAACGCTCTCTAAGCAAGTGTATTGCTACATTACCTCTGAGGTTATTTTAATAACAAACACTCACCCGGAACATTTTAATAGCAAACATTGACTTTATGGCGGCGAGATAGGATAATTATGTAGCGGCTAATTCTAGCCCGGCAACCCGTTGCAATACAACGGATAATAATCTTACTCGCCTACCACTAAATATTGTAAAACAGAGTTCATTGGCAACGACTGTTTGTTCGCAGTATACACAAAAACTACTTACTTACTTAAAGTTTCTAAAAATTGCTTGAAATGCAAAAACATTGCTTCAGTTAAAAAACTCAATATCTAAGGTGTTACGCTCTATCTATCCGAATAGGTCTGGGCGTGAACATATGAAAGTTTACATGTTTTTTGTTCATATTTTGTCCGTTATGGAAAAATGACTGGGCCAACATTGATGTGAACTGTGGATGCTGGATGTGGATAGTGGATGGATAGGCGCGTTCTGTGGTAAGTATTCGTCTTGATTTTATTTTACGGTAATGTTCATTTTTAGTGTTGCGATGATCACTGACATATTCAATTTAATTGTTTAATCTTAAAGAGCAATCACATTGTGCATAAAATGCTTAATATAATTGATGTCCATAATTTGATAAAAATAAAGTAAAAGTATCTTCACGCCCATATCCCCGAAGAGGTAGGCAGAGGTACAACCAAGGCACCCATGACTAGCCGGAATACACTAAGTCCCACAATGTGATAGGTGGCAAGCCTATCGTCAACCGGTCACATTTCCAATCCCGACCAACATTTTATTTTATTAGAAAATTGGAAAAATCCAATTTTCTTTATGTTGGCCGACCCGGGATTCGAACCCGGGACCTCATGCAGTCAAGTTCAACACCTGGACCGCTAGACCACAGAGGTGATAAAAATAAATAATCAAAAGTCAAATAACTTTACAGTCACCGAATTACAGGTTATATTTTTAAAGTCTAAAAGAGTTTAGAAATGTTATCTTTAAAATATAAACATACATCATCGCGGATTTCTTGTACACCGAAAGAAAAACATAAATAAAAGAACCCAATAAAAAAATATCAATCCCAACATAAATTGTTTTGTAAAAATAAAATATAGGGCTTGGGCAACGTCTAACGGGCGGATAAAATGTATTATCTAAACTTTAAAACATGTAACTAGCAGCGAAACCCGACGATTCTCGGGTTTAAATTCATCGCATGTTTAGTGGTATTAGTACATATTAAAAGATACATTTTCTGATTTTTTTCTGAAGTAGACATAGATTTTTACATTAGATAATGTGAGACTAGTTCCATCCACTTGTTAGCCGTGAAGTTAGGTTCGATTCCTGACCTGTGCCTCCGTCTGAATTTGTGCGATAAACATTATAGATGTCAGTATTTTCGGGTTTGGGTGTTTAATACATTTGTACTGGTGTCTATTGCA
>NJDC01001952.1:9670-102725 GCA_002245475.1 Calephelis virginiensis | reverse complement strand
ATATTTTTCTGTGTAACTTTTTGCGTGTCTAATAATTTAGAAACATTTTTTGTAATAGCTTTTTGTTGTCAAATAATCATAATATTTACACTTAAAATACTGCATATCTTAAATTTATTTAAAAAATAGGTTTTGTATGTAAATATGCGACGTTATACATCGTTTCATGTTAAGTTTTATCGGACTTTACGACGTTATTTTATGGAAACTACTACAACGTGGACATCACATGTCACATTGTTCTATAAAACTTGAGATTGAATTAATGTCTTATATTAAAGGCGGGGAAAAAAATAAGTAATTAAAACATATTAAAACGTTTTTATTAAGTGAGTTCAAAATGGTATAAAGGGTTTTATCAAAATCTTAATTATGTATAATGACATCAAACAGTCTCAATTCAAGTTTAGAAATAATAGGAACACAATTAGTAAAATCAGATAACTAAAGGAATAATGTAAACAAATTGTATAGGTACCTACTTAACAACTCGAGATCAAGAATCGTACTAAACAGGCACTTAAAAAGTAATATAAAAAACACGTCATAAACTATTTATAATAATTAACACATCAATAATATTTATGGCGATTTCTTACAATTACTAGATTTGTAATATTTACTTCAAATAAAAACAAAAACGAAATATAAAAAATAATAAAAAAAACTTCTGATCAATTTTTATAAAATGAGATACATACCAAAAGTTATTAAGTATCTTAACTTCATAAAAAATGTGGAATTACCTAAATGCAGGTATAGCACATCTTCAAACCCGTAATATATTATTAACTTAACTTAATCAAGTTAACTTATGTTAAAAAAACGAAGATATCCATTTAAAATAAAATGATATATTGCACCAATATCCAATGGGAAATTAAGTGTGTAACAAAAATTAAATTTTTCTAAAATAAAAAAAAACTATTCATTATCTGTATCATTATCATTGTTATTTGCACTGTTACTGTTATCAAAAGGTAGTGATCTGAAATAATTGCTGTGTTCAGAAGTAATTACTCCGATGTTACACAAACTAATCAGATCATTATATTTATCTTTAGATATTTTATATAAACTGTTAGAAATAGGTGTTAAATTCGCCAACAATGTTGAAGAGTTTCTAGTACTAGATCTTAAGGCTAAACAATCGTAAGTATCACTTTCATTGAGATCATATTTATAATATAATTTATTAGGATCAGTTTTATTAACATGTATTTCTTTTATCTGATTCCACATATTTTTTTCATTTTTATTATTTTTACACCATAACTTATTATTTATCTTACTTTTAAAATTAAAGAAATCCTTTTGCTGCATATTTTGCACTCGATAGGGATTACCATCTGTTTTTGCCCATCTTACGAGAGTACGCCATTCATCAGGAGTGTAAATGACTCGTGGCTTAGATACACGCTCTATGAGGGCATGGACACTGTCCCCCTCATTTTGCGTGTGTCCCTTTTCTAAAAACCTATGTGTTATTGAAATATGATACAATTTTGCGGCATACATATATAAATAATATACAATTCTATTTCGATTCTGGCCGGCACAATTGTCTGACCAAAATCTGATTTCATCAACCCCACCATTAGCCTTTTCTTCTAGAAAATGTAATAAACAACTACTGACTTCATTCGCCCCCCTTTTTGAAATAGTTTCATCCCACATATAGCAATTAGCTTGTTTATTGCCCATATCAAATATGGTGAAGTTAAAGCATGACAATTTTCTTTTATAATAAAGTACACTGATTTGACCCTGAGGGCAAGAAAGCACCTTTTGAAAATCAAAAACTGCTGTTACAATTTTATTGTTTGATTGGATTGCTGCATTTTTGTCATTATTTTCCAATTTCCGAGCAAAGTTCTTGTTGCGGATATGTTTTTCATACAATGTTATCTCATTTTCAGTATAATTAGCTTTATTTCGGTGAATGTGGCAAATATCACAAGCATCCTTTTTAGGGATATGAAAGCCTAAATTAAAATGCTTGGACACTATATCTCTATATTGCCGTTCAGTAGAAGCCTTGTTCTTATATTTAAATGAATCAAACCATTCTTTGTAAAGAAAAAACATGCGTCCAAAGCCGTAAGATCGCCGTCTAAATAAAGCTTGTTTGATCTCTGTCTAACATAATGAGACTCGATTGGAGCAAATGATTTGACGTGATCGCATACACTTCGTTCCATTTCACCATCAAGTACTACCCTATGACTACAATGGCGACCTCGTCGATCTATTTCTATATCGGAAACACCATCAAATTTTTTGAAAGCCGTTTGAACAATCCTTTCACTGACGGACAGTGTATTCAAAAACATGGTTTTACATACAGAAATAGCTTCAGTCGCAGATATGTCTGATGTAGAGGTTATGGGTAAGTTATATTTGTAAGTGAACTTTCGTGAATTAGGTTGATCAGTATTAAGGCATCTAAATTTTTTAACTTTTTGTGTAAACTTGACTACAAAAGCCCATTGTTTTTCTCTGTTACCTAGACTCCAAAACTTTGTGAAGCAGTGCAATCTTTGTGAATGAGTAATTTTTTCAAAACATTTAAATCGACATTTGCAAGGCTCACCCATAACTTTTTCATCAACTATTTTCCCCTTTTTGACACATATTTTTTTCCTAAATTAGTTAAATATTTTCTTTTGACATCAGACCACGAATCCTTGCACTTTTTACGCTTCTTTCGGCCTGGAGATGACCCAGGGCTAGTGTCTGACCCAGACGTTGATCTACCTTCACTTACAAGATCTGGTGAAGATGGTAAATCTTCTACCCAGCCGTAATGTGCAGCACAAAAGACATCTTCACATTTTCTGTGGAAGTTAGTAGGTGAAGGTAAAGGTGTAGGAATTCTCAGTGGTGATTTAGGTGTACCTACAACATCGTCTTCAAATGCCTCTATAATGACAGGTGGGGAGGCTTCAAAGCTGGTGTTTGCATCTTCAATTTGAAATGGCGAACTAAAAACATCGTGCATTATATCACCTAGGTCGCTGATTATTAAGTCTGCTCCTGGTGGTAATGGCGAGTCAGGTTTTTCATCACCAGATCCTACAATTCGTGAAAATAAAAATAAATAAATTTAAATATAATAAAAAACCTTCATTAGTCTCGTATTTGACCAGCGAACAAAATTGTATCTGAAATTAAGTCGAAAAACAGTGTCCGTTCTCAATATGCTGCATAAAAATGTAAATAATACTCCAGAGAACAAGATTGCAAGTCTATAAGCTACTTGTAAAATTTTACCGAATTTGGAAGAAAAATGTGACTTTAAAACAAACGACATCATAAATTTAAAAGTAGGAATCATTAATAATTGACGTATATGAATGATTGACGTCAATTTTTGGCAAAAATAATGTGATTTATCAATTAGATTTGACATATCACAAATCCGTAGAACAATGTCGGTTCTGCATAAAACCAACATTGTTCTACGGAATTAACAATATTTCGTAAGAAAGTGTAAATATCAGTTTTAAACTATCAAAAAATATTAAGTGGCACATATTTTTATTTCAGACTATAGATAAATAAAATAACCTACCTGCTTCAGGTGTATATTTTTCTTGCAAAACCTTCGAATCCTGTCTGTTTTCACACCTGTTTTCTTTATTTTCTAATAAATTCAATATTTTTTGTGAACGGGACATTTTTCTATCCATTTTTTTCGTTTATGATACTAAATACAATTTAAAACTATTTTTTACACGGTATTTTACATTGAACTAATAATTTAGCAGCGTACATGTAGCGTGCCGGCAAACACGGCCGCAACTGACGATAGAAACGGCGCGGGCGGCGCTCGTTACCGACTAACACTGAGGTTATTGACCTTACAACTGTGTTTTTGGAAACGATTCTCAAAACCGACTTTGTTCTAATCAATATCTCGGAAAATAATAAGAAAAATCTACTTTTTCTTGGATGTATCGATAGATAATTAATTGCTAAGGACTATAGTACAATAAAACAGATTTCGTTGTATTGTCATATCCGTCTGTGTTCTACGACTGTGTCGAGATAGATACCTGAAGCTACTTTACAATTTGTATTTTTAGTTTTAAGTGAAGTTCGGAATATAGCCTCCATTTTGTCTATGTATTTCAGGACATCATCGCTGGGTACAATTAAAAAGTTTGCGAAGTATTCTTACTATAGTCCCGGTACCTTAAATAATAAAAATAATCTATAATCTAAAAAAGCTATCTCTGGGTGCGTTATTGAGGAATTTATGCAACCAAAAACAGTACAATATATTCTACTGGTCCTGTTAAATAGCTACTTGTGCTTATTTCGAGTAAAAATTCCCGCATTTACTGATTGAAAACCAGCACACCGTCCGTTCGTCACTTCGGCCCACTCGCTATTGTAGCATGCCGCGTGCATGCCCTGATCCCAACGCGTAGGTATAGCTCGCGCGTCGCCTTTTATATGACGTTGGAGTACTGTATGGATAATATTACCGTGGCTTTGCTTTCGGGCGAAAGTTGCGGACGTGGCCTTGGGCGTTCGGACGTCCAATAGGTATCTGACGCGCTGGATGTTTATGTCAGTTGTAAGCGTCCGCGGATGGTATGAACACACTTTTCTGACGCGGCTGCAAGCCGTATATAAACGGTTGGTTTGAATTTAGTTATTTACAGACTATAATAAAAATGTTACCATATGATTTTTCCAAAACTACAAACACAAAATCAAAATCGCTAATTAAGATTTAGGTTGAAAAATAAGGTCACATAGTAATTATCACATAAATACTTAGGAATAGAACCTGAACCTCGCGAATTTGTAATGATTTAGATATGCACGTCAAATTTTCGACCAACGACGTAGTCCGAAAAAAGTAGGTATTTGATGTTGGAAGGTACTAACACTTTTTAAGAAAATTGTTAAATCTGCCGTAGTCTTTTTTATATTAATTGTCTAGCAGTGCCTGCAACTTCGTCAACGTAGAATTTAGCAAACTAACATTTTCTATAATAAAAGTAGCCAGCTAGTGAAAGTACCGTCAACATCGGTTATGCCGTTTTAGGTAAGAGCCAAAACAAGCCGACAGACAGGCAAAAACAGTAAAACATTTTGGTATATACGTAACATAATAATATATACATTCATATACACGTAGTAAAACATTTATTTTAAAATATTAATCAGACTCTCCAATTTTATAGAATTGTTATAAAGTAGATTGTATCAATTTTGTCAGTTTTGATTTTTATAAAGACAAAATATCGTATTTTACTTCTTATTAAATGAAAGTCTCGTCAGCCGCAGTTAACCACTTTAGAGATTAGCCGGAACAAACAGACAGACAAAACAATTATAACAAATGTTATTTCGGCTAATGCACCTTACATACTTTTGTAAGGATCTCTTTGATATTGTAATCAGACACCCCCATTTTACTTATATAGATTATTGTAATTGAAAATTGTCTTATGTAGTAACGCACGAGATTTATTCATCCAAATTTGCTTAGGCCTCTTAACAGTGTCTAATATTGCAATTGTTGTTGCATAATAGTTCATCCATTACTTCATTTCTTCTTTTAAAGAGTCACACATACATGCTGTTACATACTCAAACACTAAACGTATTATAATGCTTACCTGAAAGTATTAAAGCGACTCAGCCATTAGTTGAAGCGGAACCCATAACGGTAAGAAATTCTCGCAATTTACTTACTTTTTCTGCGTGTGACGATCGCATCGTCTGATTTATGGCAGGTCGTAAAACATCGGTGCCAGGGAACGGCGGACACGAAATCAGAATACATGACTTGCTTGTGAAGAACGATATCGTATTTTTGGATACATTATTTCAGTTGTTTTATGGACCCAAGAGTATCCATAATTACTAATATTACGTTATAAACATTTGGTAAATTGTGAGTCATATTTGCCGTTTTCTGAATTACCCAACGGTTGTATTTGCACGGTTCATAAAAATATTCAAATTTCTTTAAGTGTGCACATAATCTTTGATAAGTTTCTCCATTCATCTAGAAAATCATCTTCAAACTCTGACTTGAACTTACAGGTCCACCAAAATATTTTGTCACGTCTTACGGGCACAACGAAAAATACAAAGTTATAAAACATCTGTACGTAATCTGTGATTTTTAATTCACTTACCAAAGGCAAAATGTAGATGGCATCTAACATAAAAAGTTCAAGATTTCGTGTACAATCTAAGGTGTTTTGTTGAATCAAACATTAGTCATAAAGTAAAGATATGCCTTAGTGTGCTTTGCTCTGTGATGGATCCAAAACTGTCAACGGGAATCGCCTTAATTATGTTGTATTTACTTTTATTTAACTCTATATGGATAGGATCATAATATTAAAATTTATATACAAACACATATATCTTCACGCCAAGTCCCTTACGAGGTATGCAGAGAGTATCGAGTGCCAAACTTCACGATCCTGACAAACCTGTCTGGCTTCCTTTACATTCATTACCCTACTCATACAAACACGCCGGTTTCGGAGACTCTACACACAACTCTCAGATAATGTGTAAGCGATCTGATCGTGGAATCTTAACCTAGGTCTCCCCGGGTACCTACAGCCATTCTCATTCGAATAATATCTGTTTTGTCAATTTTTCACCTGTCTTTCTTTACACATGACCGAACCAGCGGAGCACGCACTTTCTCGTTTTAACACCAACACTTTCTTTCAATTTCACTCTCTCGGATTTCACAGTTACGAATACGGTTATACTATTAAAAAAAGATGATGGTTTAAGACTAATTGTAATGGTATTTAAATGTTAATATTAAACTTAAGTTAACCAAAGTTAAGAAATGAACTTAAAAGTATTACAGATTTCAATGTGTTTTACGAAACAGTATGCAGGTATTATTATACGACTCCTTGGTCGAGGGGCTAGCGTTAACCCCGCGTAACTAAAAGGCTTTGATTTGATTCCCAACGGTGGTAGGCACTTGTGTGATGAACATTTAAATAACTGCATTTCCGGGTCTGGATGTTTATTAAATTTATTAACACAATATCAACACTAGTATTTATTATATTTTTCTTACTTTGTGTAATTAAATTTATGTAATTGTAATTCAATTGATGTAACTTGTCCAGAGATATTTACTCATTTATTAATATTATTTACTATCGGAACTACTTCTAATTAAAAAGATACCTTTATTTTATAAAATAGACATTTTAAAATAATTAGTTGTGTTGAACAAATTAATTTTGTTCATATTTTAAGAGATTCGTCAACATTAATTTATTACGTTCCTAGCTGCTCCGACGAACTTAATCCCACCCGTTCATCAAAAAATTCAATGAAGTTTTTCCTAGGTTCCTCGCAATTTTTCCCGATTTCTTATCTTTTAAACCTTCCCTAGACTTAAAAAAATAATTTAAAATCAAAATAAGCCCAAATCGGTTCAGTCGATCTCGAGTTTTAGCAAGACTAACTAACAGCAATTGTTTTTATATATATTATGATTCGTCATATTAACACTGATATAAATTCCTACTAGTATTATAAATGCGAAAATTTGTACGTTTGTTCGTAACTCCTTCACGCAAAAACGGTTAAACCGATTTTTATGACAATTGGCACACACATGGAGGACTTACACATAGGATTTCTATAAATTTAAAAGAAAGAAAAATTTCGCCCCAGACGGAATTTGAACCTGTAACCTTTCGTCTCAAGCCGACGAATGCTCTAACCAATTGAGCTACTGAGGATTCAAGTCCCATGGCGAAATTTTTAATTCCTTTCTAACCCATTAACGCGTTTTTTGTTCTTTCTTTAAAATTTATAGAAATTTAACCCAAGCACAGGGCAAGTGCTAAAATAAAAAAAAGTTACACATAGGATGTTTTTATACCCAAAAAAATTTCCTGTGTAACCATTAACCACGCAGGCAATGCCGCCAACAACAGCTAGTTATTTACATATTTCTTGTTTTGTAATATTTTTAAATTTACAAAACAAGAAATATGTATCTAACTAGCTGTCGGTAGCTATCGATATTAAGCCGTACAAAGTTCGCTGGGCTGGCTAGTATTAATGAATAGAGTTTGATCAATGATCAAGCAAATCCAAGCCACATTAAAGAGGATAAATGAGAGTCGGACTCACCCTACAAAAGTTCTGTAGAATCAAATACAGATTAGAGAGTAGCAAAATAATATTTAAATTCCCCTCCGTGATTCATTATCCTCAGTGTTGAGGTTCGTAGCCTCTTATATGAATCATGTTTCTTTAATGACGGCCTACTCCAATCTCTAGCGGGCTTTGTAGTAATGTGAACTGGAATGCACAAGGACTTGAGGGACTGGTCAGACCAAAGCGTTGGTCTGCGCCCTTTTTTTCGTCCACTATTCTAGTGCCTTCAAGCTTCTCCAGTGACTAGGCGCTGATTGGTGCTGATCCCGCCCCTTGAGTTTGCGGGTAGCATTAAGTAGCGGGTCATAACCTCACGCTACCGAGCGAGTCAGTGGATTTGAGATAGCTGGTTGCGATGTCTTACTAAGCACCAGATAAGATGGTCTAACGTTCACCAAATTCAAATGACTGTAAGGACAAGGACCAAAAGGGGTGAGTTTGTCAATTACTCATACACCACTAACCTTTCCTTATTTAACACAGGTGACTCGCTATCGCTATTTAATAATAATGTTCAAAGTAACTAAACAACTACCTAAACCCACTTTGAAGGTAGTTACTAGGAAATTAGACCAAATTAAGTATAATATGGATTTGATTAATGTAACTGAAATCATTTCATAAAAACAAATATAAAAGACACTGACATAACATAAAACAAATCATAAAAAACACTGACTACAATGTGGAAGCGTTTACAGATGTAGTAGTAAATAGCTGTAGCACTGCTTGTTCTCTACTATAGAAATCCAACAGAGTAATGAATACCTTGTGAGATCAAAAGCTAGAAAAAAAAGGATAAAAAGTGAGAAAGCTATTTAATAGAGAAAACAAAACCAGATAGGAATCTGATTGGTTATAAAACTAAAATAATTCACCATGTTTTTACTGGCTACTTAGCAGAATTGAAAGCAGCAAGAAAGCTCATAAAAGGCGAGCATAATTTTTACTGTTACTAACACCGTGAAATCTGACTAGGTGGTAGAGTTGGGCAGCGATTCTTTGAACACGCCTATTGTAGAGGAAAACGAACAAAAAGTGCAATACATACATTTGTAGAAAAAGTATCAACGTTATGTATCTTTACGGACATGGAAGGAGTCTTTGACAAAACAACCTTAACCAACATAGGGATCTCAACCAACAGTCTAAAGTATGTTATTTAGTAGGGTACGTACATAGCTAAAACGAACTCTTATAAGAGAAAGCATAAATATGTACTATGTGACTCTATAAATAAATCATTGGGAATAGAAAAGTGGTGTGACGAACAAAAATTAAGTAATAACCCACTTCAAACATAATGTAATATACTTTTTACGAACAAAAAGATGACAATAAACTGCGATGGAATATATATATATATATATATATATATATATCTCCTCTAATAAGAGCACCGTGTGATAAGAACATAAAAAGATTTTCAGGAACTGCAAAATCAATATAACAGAAGAAATACTGCTACAATCAAAACCATATACACAAATGGGTCAAAAACATGGGAAGGAACAGGAGCAGGAGTATACTCATTTGACCCTAATACAATTTATTACCGTTGGGCAGGCAGAATACGTAGGTATACAGTTAGCCGCAAGAGCTGTACCGGACAGAAGAATAACAGACAATCTCCAAAAAATGTTAACAGACTGTAACTTAATTTTACACGCTCCAGTAAGTGACCTTATAAGCTCAGGCATCATACTTGAATAGATACAAAAAATGGAATTGCACTATAATAGATAAAAGGCCAGTGTGGTTTATATGAACGATATCACAACTATAGGAAACTATGCCTCAGATGAATTACATGATTCAGCAAAACAAAATTCAAGTGCTGGAACTAATAATACCTATACCCTTTTATTAGTACAATTCTACTAGACATAAGAAAATTTGCCAATCAAACATGAGAAAACATGGCAAACACCTCCAAGGCTTAGACAATCGAAATAAGCAGCAGACAGAATATTTACAAAGCATTTACTAAACCTAAATAGGTAACATCTAAGGAAAGTACATACACACATTCATATATATCTTCACGCCATGTCCCTTACGGCGAAGGCAGTAAGTATTCGAGTGCCAAATCTAACGATCCTAGCAAACCTGTCTGGTTTCCTCCACATTCTTTACCTTTTTCATACAAACACCCGGCGTGTTTTAGAGATTCTAGACACGTCAAGTGGTTATCGAACAGGCATCTCCATAGGATTGATGTCACATTCAGACCTCTATATAAAGCGAGCAAGGCGGTAAAAGAAACGGCACATCGCTTATTTTCAATTACAAAGCTGTGGCAATGAAACAGGTTCAGCTCCCCGGAGGCTCGGGGATCATGCGGAAAACTACAGGTAACTTGCGGGGACGACTGGCTTTCATGAGAGAGCTGTGATGGCTGTAATAGCCATATCCGTGTCATTTACATATAATGGCTTATAAAAGAAAAGTTTCTCTAGGCTATTTCCTTTCTGTCCGATGGCAGTTGATTGAAAGCATGGTGGACCCTCCAACCTACATGAATGTTGATATAAAACTAAATATATTGACATAAATATAAGATTTGACTAAATAACATAAAATTTCACAATAATTTTACACCACACAAAAAGATAACTATTTCCATTGTATTTGTACAATAAAAACAAAGCAAAACTTGTAGTTTTTGGAAAATGTGCAATATTTATCCCAAAAAATGCTGCTAACATCTCGTTTTCACAAAATATGATTGAAATATACAGCATACATTATATTTAATATTTTTTCACCCTCTTGTTACAGAAGTTAGAAGATAGTCACATTTTATTACTTTGAAAGTGTCTGTCTTTGAAACAAATGAGTTTGAGAAAAATGTTTTAGTAATTTCAATGTTTTTTGTAGAAACCAATATGATATAAATCAAATCCAATCCATGTTTAACTATTATACTGACTGAAAGAACTTATATAATATCATGATTTCTGCTGCGAAACCCTTCATGGGCGAGTCCTACCCACATTTAGCATATTCGGCTATTGAACCCTAAAAAGCAAAACAACTGAATTACAAATAAAATTGCAAGGGCTAACTAAGCTGATATAGACTATATCAGTTGATTCTGTGTAAAACACATGTATACAATCTTTACGGACAACGGAAAAAGGAAGAACGTTATTAGATGAACGCACGTGCGCGTCATTATGTGTAGGAATATGAGCTTGCGTGTGTGTCTGCCTTCTTGTTTTTCTGTTTGTCTGTCTGTGTGTGGCATCATAACTTTTGAACGGAGTGAACAATTCCGATGCGAATTTTGTTTGAAAACTGATGTGAGTTTTAAATTATACCTATTATTTGCTTTAATAAGAGATGGTTACAAAATTTTGGAATTATATTTTTTACTAAGATTTTTGCAACACTTCGCATATTTTACGTTGTTAATTAAACGGTTTTCTTTACTAAACTTTTGAGTTTAATCCTAACAAGTATTTTATTCGAGAACGAATATCTATATCCGTATTCTAGCCTTTGTTTTTGTATTTGTACAATTCAACAACAGATCACCCAATACTCAATTTTATGACATAGTAGTAACTATTTTTCCAATGTCATAGTATACACTTTCCTTGTTTTTAAGGTTTTTCTGTGCTTTAAAAGTACCGTTATAGATACTTACAAGAATATGAAGCAGCATTAAGTGGAGACGAGACATCAATATTTATGGCAAATCGATACCATGACAGCGTTCTATTCGTGGCTTCTTGACAATAATATAACAATTAATTTTTATTGTTCATCGAAATTATACATGTGTGTTTATATATTTCGTTGAAGACCTATATTATATAAAAGTAAATTATCTTCACGCCCATATCCCAGAAAAGATAGGCAAAGGTACAACCAGGGCACCCATGACTAGCCGAAAACACTAATTCCCTTAATGTGATAGGTGGCAAGCCTGTCGCCAACCGGGCACATATCCAGTCCCGGGTAACGTTATTTTTATTAGAAAAAAGAAATTTAATTTTTTTATTTTCTTCGTTGCCCTACATGTGTTGTTTCTTTGTTGCCTGTTCAGCAGACTTAGTCAAGATCCAAACATGGCGTTTCTGTTATCTTGAAGTTATGAAGTTAAAAGTTATGTTGAAGAGAAATCCAAATTGGTAGCGAAGAACCCATGTTTGACACAAACGCTTTAATCTTCAGTGTCGAGAGAAAACATCGTGGAAGTCTATGGTTGGCATCATTGTGACGTCAGAATAATGTCAACTTACGTACGACGGCTGTCACGAGTCATGTTAATGCGTAATATTAAAATTTAAAGTAATTCAAAATTAAATCTAAGTAGAACAAATGATGTCATATTTCTCTGTGTAGTTTTACTTTAAAATGATTTAACAGTGTGGTGTATATAGTTTAAGAATATTTAAAACCTTTATTAACTGTTATAAAGTTTAATGAACGTTAGCAAATACCTAAGATAAAGAAATTAAATTAACTAAAAACTTACGATGAAACTACCGTAACGATTTTATTGCTACAATATAATTTAAGCTATAATATAAGAGACCGCGATGTTAGGCCTAGAACAAAAGTAAGTATATCGGCTACCTTATCCTCTAAACCGGAACACTTTAAGGGCAAGAACTGAGGCTATGGCGACAGGAATAGATAAGGCAGGTACCAAACCCGTCGAGTCGCCGCGAAACTCTACCACCTAGTCAGTGTCACGGTGTGCCTTTTTCGCTTTAATCTTGAAAATTCGTGGTAAGTGATCTCAATTATTAGTATTTACGAGTATGTTTAAGTATATAAGTATCTGTAAACCTTAGCAAACTTTACTTTTGTTACTATTTGTAGCTGTGATAAATTGGCTGGTTTACTTATTACTTTACTATTTTAGCATGTTTAAATTATACCACTGTTAAGTAAGAACCTTAAAACAATCATTTTTTTAACCGATTCCAAAAGAAGGGATTCTCCCGCTTTGATGGTATGTCTTTTTTGAATATTATGTTCGTTACGCAATGTTTTGGTCAAAAGAAACCTATTTATTTAAATTATTTAATTAAAGTACATAAAACTGCAACAAACCAACTCAAATTATGAATTTTCAACAAAGATTTTGTCCTTAACTAATTTATCATAATTCGAAGAGTGGTTTAGGAATTGTACCTACCTTGTATACTTTTTGTCTTACTTGACAATATAAGTTACATTGTATTAAGTCTTGACGTCATCATTTATAGTACTTATGTAATAGAATAGAAGAAAATGTTATTTATGTATTTGTATTACGATAGAACTACCTACTGTGGAATCATGATCTATCTTTTGAGATAATTCATAATTTGAGTTCAGTTTTACTTTAAATTAAATGTCAAATTTGTAACAATTGGAGGATAATCGAAGTCCTTTTCTATTAGTCATATGTCATCATAAGTATTATTTATTTTACTTATCAAAAGCAGTCATTCAGCTACACAAATAAATCAACAACTCAGATTTGAAGCACCTCTGAGTCAGTGGATAAAACATTCTAGCAATGATATTTGTCAACTTCGTAAAACATGGAAAATATGACAATTCTCTGAAGTCATATAAAGCTTTTAGAAACGGAAAGCCACTTAGTATTTCATTAAAGCAAACATCTTTTATTCAATGAAAACTTATCTTTTTAACTGATTGAGATTCTCGTTCGTGTTTCAATCTAAAAGCAAAAACCAGTGCATATTAATATTACTACAATTTTTTATGACACAGAGAAACTATTTATGGATCGGTATTCTGATGATAATGTATGACGTTTATAAACAAAATGTAATATTTTCTATTTCCTTTGGAAACGTCAAACCATCACAACGCATAGTCTGATACGTCTGATTTACCATGTTATCCCTAAAATAATATAGTATAAATGGATATATTTACTTTAAGCTTTTATTTGATACCTACCCTATTTAGGAGCGGGAATTGTGCAAAAAATAGGTAATCTCTCGTTTTGTGACGGTCATCTTGGGGATCATTAGCCAGAAGCGTTCACGTCGCGATCCCTGCCTGTCCATTAGATTGCAATTTTGGAATGAAAAACGCGTTCCAATCAAGCGAATCGAAGAGGCACGTGGAACATGGAAGTTGCGAAGATTAATGAATTGATAGATATAATGCATAAGAGATGCCTGCCTTTAATGTCTGTTACGGAGACTAAGCGAAAGAGTGATCTTTTAATCTCATCGGTGACGGTGTGACCTTTGGTCAGGTGTACCGAAAGCGATCACGCCAGTGCTGTGGTAGTCATCATCTTTTCGTTTCGCTTAGCTTCAGGCTAGCTGATTAAGTTAAGGTTGACACGAGACTGCTCTGGTTCCGTGTTATGTTAGGAGTCACGCGAGTTTTTATGGTAGCAGCCTTTGCTCCGGTATACTCGTCATGAACTCATGACCTAGATACATTTTGGGATACTTGGGATTGAAGGAAATGAATGAGTGATTATGTGTGGTGATTTAAATGGCTGGGGGGTAAAGCGACGGACTCGGCCATTATTGGACCCTTTGATGATAAGAGAGTGAATATGTGTAGATACATATTATGGATTTATGTGAGGAAAAAAATTTTTTAGTATCAAAAATGGTATTTCAGCAGACATAGTTTTGTATACATGGAGATGGAATGATGTTATGAGTATGATATATTCGATTTTGGTTGATAGTCGCCTCCGGCAGTGTTAATGAACATGATAGCTTACAGGAGACAGAATACTACTATATATAGTTACTATTCTATTTAGGGGTCTATTGAAGAAGTGGAGGAACTGGCGAATTACATTTGAAGGGCTTAAAAAGATTGAGGATGAATGGCTTGTCAAAGAGCAAGAGTCAAGTTTGGTGGTTTTGCTGTCCGGGAATCTTTCTGGGTACTTAGTAACAAATGTTTGAGGGTCTTCAGAGTACCCAAAGACTGGCGGCGTGCGGTAATCGCGCACGTGTATAAAGGCAAGGGTTCACTCATAGACTGTACCAGTAACAGGCCAGCAGTTTGATCAGTTTAGAATCAAAATTGTATAGAACAATAGTCAAAAGGAGGGTTCAAGGGAAATGACGAAAGATGAGATGCTAAAGGCGGCTTTTGGTCTGGAAGATAGTATACAGATCAGTAGTTTTTGCTCCACATCATCGTAGAGAAACATCGGGCTGTGGACAAGGAGGTTTTATGTGGTTTTGTGGATCTCTAAAAACCGTTTGATAGGGCTGCACGTAAGGAATTTTGGGACATTTTACCAAATTATGAGATAGATGGGTTTAGTCAATGTATTTAGATTGTAAAACATGTGTGTGGATTGACGCCAACATATCGCTTCTGTATGCGATTTTGAGAGATAGGATGATGGTCAAATCCACGTAAACTACTTATATACGTATAAACGATTATTTCTTCTAATTTTTTAAATCATATACTTTATGTTTAGTTTTGGGACTGTCCTATAATATGCCTTTCATATATGACTCCAGGTTACTTTGGGGACTGTTTGTAAAATAGGTAGGACCTACATGTTATTTTCTTTTTATTATTCATAGACTAGTATTTGACATGTCTAAAATATATTTTGTTGTAACTCGACTTCATGATGCGAGGAAAAGAATTATTTATATTAGTATATGTATATATGTATGTTTGTTCCTATGTGGCGTTGTAAAAACTAGAAAGTTATTCTGGTATTACGAGATGGATAGTAGTAGTGATAGCCCGGTGCTATTATAGTAGAATAAAAACGATCTACGTAGTGCAAAAGCATAGGTCAGTTTCCATTAATACGAGGCAAGAGTTAAACGAAAATTACATTAAATTTTGGAATGAAAAAAAAGTAAAAAGAAAAAGAAATGAAGAATTGAAAAGACTAATTTTTATGTTTCTAGAAGGCAAACCAGCAAAAGAGTTTTCTGGTGGTAAGAATTACACGCCACCCATAGACATCAAGGATGGGAATGGTGCATTGCTAACTTGTGCCTTGAATGTTAAACCTTTCGTGTAAGTTTATTGGTTACAATATCTTCCGAGTGGAACACGACAATAACGAGGTCTTACAGCTGACGGAAGGAACAGTTAATGCAGTTGTACCTGAATACTTAACACAGGTTACCCGGGAGCCATTACAGTAGGTATTCGACCACTTACTCATCATCACGACGTTAAAGACATGTTAGCCGACGCTCGCCTCTTACGGGCTGCTTGATAGGTTCTGTCATAACCATAGTTTTGTTGCTTAATTGAACAGGCCTTTGCTTATTTTAACAAATTCTTTAAATTCCTTCTTCTATTTTATTCCAATAGAATAAAGCGTTAGAGCGTCAGTAGGTAGTTAGTTGCAGATTTTTTATTCAATGGTGTCGCAAATCTGAGATCTATAGATATATTAAAATATACCCCTCTTCTCTAAAACAATTAAGAGTGATGTCCCAATTTTGAATATTTTAGTCTGATGGCTCGGAGCCCAATCAACTTTGGAAACCACTGATCGAGACAGTTGATTTTACAAGGAAATTACCTACGACAATAACTTTTTTAGTGAAATGACGAGAAAGCGAAATTTACTTGCATAAAGAAACTAAAAAGAACATCGAATAGATAGTTTATTATGTTATTGAAAGTAGCATTAGCAAATTGAAACACTGAGTAATTAACTACGTCAATGATAGTAATAAACTATATTACCTATATAATATTGAAAAATATACTAAAAACTTTCCTATTTATACCGATAACTCTTAACGATCAGCTTAACGGATAAAACGTTTTTAAACTATTTAAATACTGTAGAGTGAAGTTAAGTACCTAAAACTTTTTAAGTACCTAAAAAGACACCACTATAGAAGCCTTGACAGACCATGTTAAAGGGATATGGTTTCAGGAAGTAGTATAGAAAGTAGATCAGATCAAACACAAGACTGAATGAGGATATTCTTCTTTTAGAATAGGTGTATCAGAAGGAACATATCCTAAATTTAATAATGTGGAAACATGGCCAGTAAATGCCGAATTTGACGAGTGGATATTTTTTCGAGGATCGAACAATAAATCATACAACTAACAGCGATAAAATACAGTTAAAGATTTTTTATCAAAACGTTAGAGGTCTTCGCACAAAAGTAGATAACTTTAGAAATAACATAACATCATTTAATGCAGATTTATATGGAATCACGGAATCAAGTTGCAATGAATCTATTCAAGATGCAGAAGTTGTGTCACAAGGATATAAAAGGAGTTTTGGTGCCATCGAGAGAAAAGATGATCGAAGTTTTTTCATAATTATTGAATTTCGTGTTGATATTGAGTGAAATTAGTCAATTTCGGTGGCATTTTGTACAATTTTGTTCAGTGAAAGTGCACAAATGAAATAATCATGAAGAAATTAGCGTATCGTGTATTTCCTCGTTGCCGCCAAATCTCATTACATGAGCTTTAGTAAGCAGGCCACCGCTTTACCCAAGAGCCTGACATGACTTCCTGACGACTTATGACTGATGACTAATTAAAATTTATTGAAATTGATATAAAATTTGATGCAAATTTCTACTTGACTAATGGCTAAATACTAACGTGAAGGCCAAAACCTAAAGAAAGAAAGAAAGAAAGAAAGGATATAAAATTGCGTTGTGACCGGGCGGACGGACGCTAGCAGGGAGGTGCGCTTCTCATTGCCACACAGCGGTTTGAACTCAGAGAGGTTCTTATATTAGACGCGCCGATAAACTCTTGCGTTTTTGAATTAGTGTGTGCAACGGTACATTTGTATAATTGATTTTTGTTTTTATGTTGTGCTGTTTATATACCACCGGGACGTACGGAAAATGAATATATGAAGTTGTTTAAAATAATAAAAAAACTTTGTAGTAGATATAGTCGAGTTATTGTTATTGGTGATTTTAATTTATATTCTTGCCCCGTAAATATTAGTAATTATTATAAATGCTTTCTGTCATACTGTAAGTTCACTCAAAGTAATGCCGTTCCTAATAGTCTAGGTCGTCAATTGGACTTAGTTTTAAGCACGGGTATGGGCGCGGTACGGGTGGTGGCGCCGGACGACGCGCTTGTGCCCGCGGACCCTTACCACCCACCGCTGGCGGTGAGCATGTGGGTAGCTGCGTGGGGCTCTCACGTGTCTTCTTCATCCACCCTTTCTTCCACTACAATGCCTGCTGTCAATGCGCCAGCCTCTGATGCTCGTAGCGTATTTAGTGTTAAGCTGCAGTGCAATTTTTATAAAGTAGACTACCAATTATTTTATGCTCTGTTTAATTCTACTGATTTGAGTGTAATGTATGAGCTGCTTGAATTAGAGGATATGCTGAATTTTTTTTATGATGCAATGTACGATATTTTAGATAAGTGTATACCTAGGAAAAAAAATAACCGTGGCCCGCCGCGTTTTGTATATCCTGAATGGTACACGGCCCACATAATCAGGGACATACAAAATAAAGCTCAGTTTCATAAACTTTGTAAAAAAACAAGACTTGGCAGCCATTATATTGAATTTAGTAAATGTAGATCCCGTATTAAAAAATCTATGGCATTAGCTTACAAACAACATACAAATAAACCTCAAAATCAGTTCAAAAACAACCCCAAGTCATTTTGGCAGTATATTCAATCTAAGAGAAATATAATAAATAGACAGAGTATTATGAAGGAAGGGCAGCACATCAAGGACGACGAGTGTGCCAGGAGTTTGCGAATTATTTTGAATCTGTATATAGCACGGAGTCGCCTCGACTGGACGCGGGAGAGGCAACGATGGCGGAAGGTGCAAATGCGGAGTGCGTACATTTGCGTATCTTGAGCCTCAGAGAAGTCGAAGAAGCACTTAATAATCTGAAACCGAAAAATTAATCTGATCCAGATGGACTAGTTGCGTTTCTTTTAAAGATTGTGCCATGTTGCTAGCTGAACCGCTGCTTTATATTTTTAATACCAGCTTGGAAAAAGCAACGTTTCCGGCTCGTTGGAAAGTAACGCAAATAGTTCCTGTGCCCAAGGGTAAACAGAGTCCAGATGTGACTGGGTATAATAGGCCGGTGGCGGTGCTATCGACACCGGCCAAGGTTTTCCAGTCTGCGATTCAGAGACGCGTGCAAATGCAGGTGGCGTCGCAACTAGCTGACGCGCAGCATGGGTTTTGACCGCGGTGCAGCACCGCCACAAACTTACTCCACTTCATGGCGCGGGTAGTTCCCGCTATTAACGCGGGCATGCAGATAGATACAGCCTACTTTGATTTCCAAAAGGCGTTTGATAGGGTAGACAATTGTTGGATTTACACCACATTTATTAGAGTTTTTCGTGAGCTGCATGCAAGATAGGTAACAATATGTTAATTACAATGGTTTCGAATCTATCCCGTATTATATACTAGATATGGTGTAAGCCAAGGGAGTAATTTGGAGCCATTGGAGTTTATCATTATGATAAACGACCTGCCAAATGTACTTAAACACGCTACATGTTTGTTGTTTGCAGATGACCTCAAATTGCTGCTGGAAGTTAAGGATAAGACGGATTGTCATCGTTTGCAGGAGGATATAAACAGAGTAGTGAATTGGAGGCACGAGAACAAGCTTCAATTCAATGTCTCTAAATGTTCGGTGATGACGTTCACTCGCACGCGAGACCCAGTGCTGTGGGAATATGAAATGGAGACTACTCCAAGACAGCGCATATTTAAGGTCCGAGACTAAGGGGTGTGTATTACGCCGGACCTAAGTTTTCGTGACCATGTTGTCCAGATATGTAAGAGGGCATATAGAAACTTAGATTTTGTACTAAGACAATCGCAGGATTTCACAAATACGCTCAGAGTATTGTGCAATGCGCTGGTCCGCAGTCACCTGGAACACAACGCATCCATTTGGGCTCCACAAGAGGCGAAATAGAGTGTTGTGTTGCAACGTGATCAAAACAAGTTCACAAGACACTTGTATTTCAAACTTTATGGGTTATACCCATTTTACCCACTGATGTAGCCTACCCTATTTGTGTTAGGTATGGTGGGGTACAATAAATTAGAAGTGCGTCGAGATTTTGCACTCACAATGTATGTGGTTAAGTTGCTGGTGCACAATTCGGAGCTCCTAGGACTCTTCCAATTTAGTGTGCCCGACCAGTACGTGTAGAGGCGGAATTGTCCGCCGTTGCTAGTCGTGCCCCGCGCCAGGACCAATCTGTTATTGAAGTCACCGCTTGTCTGAGCAAAATTGTGACAAATAATCCTCCAAACGACACAGAATGTGACAAGCCTAACTGACGTTCCCATCACCCATCTCCGCGACCAGAACATGAATAAAGGAAGAGCTCGGAAACAACATAAATTGTCACGTTCTTTACATGTGACAACCCTACCTAAAGTTCCCACCTCCCACCACCATGACCAGTTTTCATTGCATTCAGAAGTAAGCTTCTTTATTTACAACTACCTTCCATAACTGTGCCCAGAAGTACAGCATCATCTACATATAGCAGACAGTTCAGCACTTGGTTACCCTTACGTATTCTAACATTCTCAAATCTTAACCTTTGATAGCATTTCAACGCATGGTTTGGGGACAGTTTTTCGAGCTAATGCATGTTTTGGGGACAGTTGTATACTTTGGGGACTGGTCTCAAAGTATCTATATGTTAAGCGCATGTTTTGGGGACAGTTATCAAACTATCTCTTTATATTATCTAAATCCTGTTTTTATGGAAAAATTAGAAAACTATGTTTTGAGTTGCTCAACTCGGTTTCCTGTAGATGACGCTACAACTAGACCTATTCATCTATATATATAATATATATAAAAGAAAGTCATGTTAGTTACACTATTTACAACACAGGAACGGCTAAACCAATTTGGCTGAAAATTGATAGGGATAGCTTAGAACCGAGAAAAGGACGTAGGGTACATTTATCCCATTCAACAGCGACGAAACCTCAAAAAAACAACATTTAAATTTTTTTCATACAAACTGAACGGGTGGAACAAGTTCGCAGGAACAGCTAGTAAGAAGTAAAAATAGTAACCTATTTTCTTCTTAGAAATAAAAATGAATTTCCATTTCTCATGACATCTAAATGGATGCACCAATTTTGCTAATTCTTTGTATTGTGTTAAATATTAGCTGTTATAGTCGCATGAAAACGAAAAGCAAAAATCAATATTCATACTTAGAACATGACAACTTGCTCATTCCGAAATGGTTTTACATAACTTTTATTAATATCAAAATACATAGAGTATAGTTAGTTATGATATACATATAGTAGTTTTGAGTTAAAGTATTTAATAATGCATACATTTTTATCCACGATGACGGCAGCTAGTCGGATCATCATAAAATTGATATGGGACTACCTCAGAAAACCTATTTTAAAAAATAATCATAAAATTTGGTTCGTTATTGCCGAGTAATCGTGTAACAGAAAATACATTCAAATCGACAACCTCCTGTTTTTAGATTATTTTGCTACTTTGCACTTGCCATCTATAAGTCCTAAGCCGTGAACGTTCACTTTATGCATTAGTGTATTTTTTTTTATAAAAGTTCACCGAACAATCACGAGGCTTATAGTAAATCAATAAGAACAGGTAATCGTGACCTACAGACACATTAGATACCATAGATGCGCGTGGATATCCTGTATACTCTACCTTCCGGATCGAAACATGACCATAATGATTATGTTGACAGGAATAGATAAGGCCTTATCCGGGGAAGTCGCAGTACAGCACTCTACCACTAGTGGTTTTATTGTCGGACTGACATGTTTAACCTTTGCTCGTCTCTTACGCGCTGCTTGGTAGATAAGCAGTTAGCCTGTTACATATAAGTCCGAGACCAACACCTTCCTTGTATTAGGACGAAAAAAAAAACAATTAACCAAATCGTTCGAGTTGTTTTAAAGTTTTAAGCTTACCAACACATTTTGCGATTTATTATTATTATTTATGTAGATGTAAGATAATTATGATTTTTTCTTACACAATGAAAAACATTTCATAGCTATTTGATCGAATACAATTATTAAAATATAAGCTTAGAAACATCACAGCCAAAAACAGACGCTAAATACTACAGACAAATGCCAATTTCAAAGTACAGACATGTTGACACTCACAAACAAAAGTATACGTTTACTAAAAAAGTATATTAAGAGAACAGTCTCCAAATCATACACTTAATATAAAGGTATAGTTTGGGAACTGTCCCCAAAACATGCGCTTAACATATAGATACTTTGAGACCAGTCCCCAAAGTATACAAATGTCCCCGAAACATGCAATTGCTCGAAAAACTGTCCCCAAACCATGCGTTGAAATGCTATCAAAGGTTAAGGTTTGTGAATGTTAGAATACGTAAGGGTAACCAAGTGCTGAACTGTCTGCTATATGTAGATGATGCTGTACTTCTGGGCACAGTTATGGAAGGTAGTTGTAAATAAAGAAGCATACTTTTAAATGCAATGAAAACCAAAGTAATGGTATTTGAAAGAAACGTAGCCAGGAGAGTATTGCACACAGATAATTTTCTGTATAAAAAGCATCTTCAAAAAACGGTTGAAAGATTATTACTTAACACTTGCATAACATTTCGTGAGTTTTAGGTTTCTTATTTATATAGATTTATTAATATTATTTATATCGTTTTATAGTATGTCATTGTTATGAGTTTTTTTATATATTATTATTATGTATAGGTTATTTTTTTACTGTACATGATGGCTTCCGCTGTCTCATCACAGATTATAATTTTTAGGGTTGGCTGGAAGAAATCTGTAGACCTAGAGATAAGCCCACGTTTTATGCATTTCTGTTTATCACTGTCCATGTTTTATGTCATTAATTGTATACAATAAAGAATTAAATAAATAAATAAGACAGTCTCAGATGAAACAGAGGTTTTTTTACAGTCTTTGTTGTGTATGCTATTTTTATGCCTAACTGAGTCGGCTAATTACTACTTTGCTTAGCGCAGCAGGAAGAAAGTTGTACCCCCCTCCGAGGGTGCGAGCCTTGTTGTAGCGGGGGGGTTAAGTAACTGGGGGCTGAGTAAAAAACCAATACAGACCAGGGAGGGCGCTCCTCAGTACCCCTCTCTGTCCAAGAGGGGACACGAGGAGCGCACATATTGAGGCGGGCCAATTGGCCCGCGTGGGAAGGCGGCAGCATGGCCCACAAAGAAGGGAGGCGGGCTTTCCATCTAGCCCGTCCAGTCAAGTTGGGATTGCGGCAGGTACGGGGGTGCCTGTCGCCACTGGAACCCCCGAAGTGGTACACGCTGTGTCTCCGTGCACCACTTCAGACGGATTGCGGCCCACTGTAGAGTGAGGCTGCCAGAAGGGGATCTTCGGATCCAGCGCCGCCGGGGCAGTGGAAGTTTGTGAAAGCGTCCCCACAGCCCTGGTACCTGGTAAAGGGGAGGACATCGTGTGGTTTTAGTGAGTAGGAGTCTCACATAACCCGCCACTTCCCCCGAAAGTGTTGTGCATAAAAAACGGTAATGAGAGATTATTTTCAGGCCAGTTTATAGATAGACAGAAGTACAATCAAGTCACTCACGACTTTTACACTTACATGCAAAACCAACGCAGGTCACTTACATACTCGTGGATTTTGAAAATCACCTTCAGAAAGAAAAGATAAAGCAATTTTTCTTGGAAAAATATTTGACATTAAATAAATTTTAATTTAAAATATTACTCCACAGCGTGACCCCGCATGAAAATGAGTGTTCTCTAAAATGTAGTGTCAGTCTCGGCGACGACGGCCAAAAACATCGGTCAAAATTAATAAAGTCAGCGTATTTTGTTGAAAACTTTGCTACTTCATCACGTACTTACTTGAAACGTCGCTCATAAACTATTTATTTTCTTCTTTTACTACGTTATTGAATGAATAAGTAATTTGAACATTAACGAGTCTATAAAAGACTTGCGAGATAACGTAGATTTTATAAGAAATAAATCAGGGTGCTTGGCAAAAATTTTATGATAAGTATTATTTTGAGTAAAATCAGAATTTCAATTTTTTTGTCCAGTTTCAAGTTTTATGTCTAAAAATTAAATAACCAAAAAGTTCTTATTTAATAAGTAATTAACAAACTACCTCAAGTGACTTTGTGTGCGTATAGCCATTATAGTGATTTGAGATTTAGTTTTGAAAAAAATTTGCCAGGTTTAAGTTTAAATTGGTAGAGCTAAAGCCGTGAACAGAGATTTACTTTTAGTGTAGATGAAATGGATTTCCGGAATTCACGCTTTTACATTAACATAAGTCTTAATTTAACACGGAGTTACTAAGCAGTATATTATAACATTACATCCCATTAAAAACTTACCCCATATAAAGTATCTTCACGCCCATATCCCCGAAGAGGTAGGCAGAGGTACAAACAAGGCACCCACGACTAGCCGAAGACACTAAGTCCCACAATGTGATAGGTGGCAAGCCTATCGCCAACCGGGCACATTTCCAATCCCGACCAACATTTTTTAATTAGAAAATTGGAAAAATCCAATTTTGTTTTTGTTGGCCGACCCAGGATTCGAACCCGGGACCTCATGCAGTCAAGTCCAATACCCGGACCGCTAGACCACAGACCCCATATAAAATGTTGCTAAGATCAGTCCATATGGCTAATATTGCACTATCAAAAACTTTTTATGTGCCTTGTAAAGTCAAGCTTGTAAATCTAACTTTTGAAACTACAAGCCCTAATTTAACAAAATTTTAAACCTTCAAGTCTTGGCCGTTTCGTTACTGCGAAATCTGTTGCATAAATCCCAGGAAAATCGAGGAAAATTCTTGTTTTTGTACCGAGGTGAGTTACTTGTTAAAATTTAAGTCGCGGTTTTACAATTTTACTGTGCTTCTTTTACCAATTTATGCACACCAATAATTCACTGCCGCAGTTGAATTGTCTTAAGATGCTGGTAGATTTGAGCATTCACTTGTAAGTTGTAACAGAACACCGAACATTCGCCGTTTTTATATTTGTTGAACTGAACAACGAGCCTAGCCAAGCATAGAGCCAAACATTGCTATGCACATTTTCATGAGCATTGTAATGAATGCTCTAGTAGATGCTCGTTAAAAAAATTCTTTACGATGAGCGTCAGATTTGACAGTCGCTTATACTGCATTTATATTTATTGGTAATTCTCATTACGTGAAAAAAAGAAACAGCAACTTTCGAAGCTTGGCTCGGCAAAAAGCTCAAAGCAATGCTCGCTAGAATCCTCTTCAAAACTCTCGATAGAATGCTCGCCAAAATGTTGTCGTTTGGTTCGGAGGGTAAGGTAGCCAGTAAATTTACTTTTGCTCGAAGCCTAATATCCTAATCCTAATCCTTAGGTTGGCAACGTATCATTACCACCTTTGGTGTCTCTATGCGGCGGGAATTCCTTACCATCTGGAAATCCATCTACTTGTTTGCCTTCCAATATCATAACAGAATAATTATCCAATATCATAAAAAAATAATTTCCAATATAAAAAATTCTTTTTTTTTGTGAATGTGTGTGATTGTGATTTGTGATTGATTGTGATTCGCACGAATGCTCATTACAAGTGAATGCTCAAGTCTATCAGCACCTTTTTTGTGATACTGGAAGGCAAACAAGGAGACAGATTTCCTGATGGTAAGAAATTCGCGCCGCAGAGAGACACCAACGGTAGTAATGGTGCGTTGCCAACCTGAGGCCGGGATAATAGGGATCGAGCAAAAGTAAGTTTACCGGCTACCTTTCCCTCCAAACCGGAACATGTCATAACGTTATGGCGGCCGGAATTGGTAACGCTACCACCGTGTTACCAATTCGGGTGAAATTAATAAAAATAAATAGGCAAATTCGAGTTTTGATACGTTTTCTCAAGTTTTTCTCGCTATCGACCAATTACGGTACCCAGATTCACTTCTTGTACAGCATTTGCATTTCTGAACTTTGAACATTTTGATTTTTTGAACATTGTTTTCCTGCGAAAGATCTTTAAAAAATACAACACTGCTAGTATGTAAACATATATGACGAAGGCATATTTAACAAATAGTAATCTATTAAGCTTCTGTAGGCTTCTCATTGTTAGACAAGCGTAGGAATTGTAGGTCAGTGTTGTGAAAGGGATTAGCAAATGCAAATGGCGGTCGTGTGTTGGATATGGGTTGAACTTTAGCTAATCTGTCGCCCTTAATATGGAAGGTAATATTTACGACAGCGATATGATATTTGTTTAATTAATTGCGTCAAGTAATTTTAATCACCTCCTTGTTTTGTAATCGTACAATTTTAATTAGTTATTTATTGTAACTTTATTTTAGACGCCCTTGTTTGCTTGGTTTGTGTCTGGGTAAATAAACGCATAAAAAGAAGCGTTTTTGGTAATTGTGATATATTTTGAGGTTATAAGTATATGTAATTTAAATCAGTTAGTGACATTTTTTAGTATATCGTATTTAAAAGTGAAAACAATTTTAGATCAGGTACATACATACATACATACATACATTCATACATACATATCTTCACGCCAAGTCCCTTACGGGGTAGGCAGAGAGTATCGAGTGCCAGACCTCACGATCCTGGCAAACATGTCTTGCTTCCTTCACATTCATAACCCTTTTCATACAAACACGCCGGTTTCGGAGACTCTTGACATCACCCTCGGATAATATCCAATTGATCTGATCGTGAAATGTCAGCCTTGGTCTCCCCGGGTACCTAAATCTATCCACATTCGCATTGTATATCTGCTTTATCAATTTTTCATCTGTCATTCTTTCCACATGACCGAACCAGCGGAGCATGCCCTTTCGCATTTTAACACCAACACTTTCTTTCAATCCCACTCTTTCTCGGATCTTACTGTTACGAATGCGGTCAGCGAGAGTTACACCACAGATTTTCCGTAGTGCATTTCGACCGCATTTATCCTACTTTCATGCTCTTTCTGACATATCCAACTCTCGCTTCCATACAATAACGTTGGAATAAGCACAGAATTATGCAAAGCGAGTCTAGCTTTTTTACTCAAAACCTCGCTTTGAAATAGCTTACCCAACGCTCCATTCACATAATTCCCTGCACTCACTCTCCTCTCTACATCCGCGGTGTACCTTCCATCCCTGCTAAAAGCACAACCAAGATTTGCAATTTCATTCACTTGCTCCAGCACTACATCATCAACCAAAACTCTTACATCCGTTCTGGCTACGTCTCTTTGAATACTATTATTTTGGTTTTCATCGCATTCAAATGTAAGTCCCTTTCTTTACAAGACAGATCAGGTACTTTACTAATATGAAGAAAATGTAGAAAATACGCAACCAAACTAGACGAGAATACCACGCGTCTTTGCTAACAGTTTTTTTTCGATATATAAAGATAAACAAAGGAAATTTAGATAGTTAGAATTTTACATATCGAAGTCCAACCCTAACATACAACATTATCAATATACTGAAGTGAAACACAGCATGAGTTTTCTGACATTGTGAAAAAGTGTACAATATTTTTTGTAAACTTTTTATATATTAGAAAAATAAAAACAGAGTTTCCTTATGTTCTTACAAATGCAGTTGAAGTTCATACCTACAAATGCTCCCTTGTCACGTTGATTGAGCCACCGGCAGCGGCGTGCATATTTCAATTTGCAGTGCGGCTTGCCAGCGACGCTGCACGAATATTTATTACAATCGAACACGAAAAGACGGCGGACTCTTCTATAAATTGTCCGAATGGGGAAACTGGAATACATTCTTATTTTTATTTATATCTTTTGAGTTGAGCTCTTAAATTAAAAGGGTTCTTGAAGCTTTTTTACTAAGAATCGTTCGCAGCTATATCCACGTGACAATTTAAGTTATATTGTAAGCCAAACAAATGTTACTGATTCTCAGTTTTTTGGTAGAACTGCAATCCAGTAATGAGATAACAAAGCATCAGTCTCACCTTTGACGTTTTTAGGTGACATTTTCTCTGACCATCAAAAGAGCCCTTTTTTCGTTCTCTAAACCCATCCGCCAAAATAACACTAAAAAATGTATTAATTGGAAACGTTTATTTGATTACTGAGTAGACATTAAATAAACAACAAATCAACAAAAAAATCAACAATTACAATAAGGTTAATTTTTAAGGGGTGTACTCACTTGACTACAGCGGCGTATTATTTGTGAAAAATTTCAAAACAAATTTTGTTTTTACACAATTTTTTAAGACATTTTTTTACAATGATGATTAGAATGGGGCGTTGGGTAAGCTATTCCAAAGCGAGTCAAAAAGCTAAACTCGCTTTGCATAATTCTGTGCTTATTCCAATGTTACTGTATGGAAGTGAGAGTTGGGTATGTCAGAAAGAGCATGAAAGTAGGATAAATGCGGTCGAAATGAGAGCACTACGGAAAATCTGTGGTGTAACGCTCGCTGGCCGCATTCGTAACAGTGAGATCCGAGAAAGAGTGCGATTGAAAGAAAGTGTTGGTGTTAAAATGCGAAAGGGCATGCTCCGCTGGTTCGGTCATGTGGAAAGAATGACAGATGAAAGATTGACAAAGCAGATATACAATGCGAATGTGGATGTATGTAGGTACCCGGGGAGGCCAAGGCTGACATTTCACGATCAGATCAATCGGATATTATCCGAGGGTGGTGTCAAGAGTCTCCGAAACCGGCGTGTTTGTATTAAAAGGGTTATGAATGTGAAGGAAGCAAGACAGGTTTGTCAGGATCGTGAGGTCTGGCACTCGATACTCACTTGGCGTGAAGATATGTATGTATGTGTATGTATATATGTATTTTTTTACATTGCCGCATACTATTGAATGCCATGCAATACATCGTAATGGTTTTTTAATCTTCTGGAAATAGTGTCCTACACCATCTTGACGCATTCTTGGCACCAAAGAAGATGAAAGTCGAGCCTTATGTTTAGTATTGTAAATACAACCTAGCACTGGAACGTCGAAACTTTAGCTGATCCACGATATCACTGTGACTCATTGCGTGCACACGCTAGGCATTAGCAATAGTCTTGTCACATATATGGGTAAAAAAAAAACACCACCACTTCTTTACGTAAATCCCAACGCTGTAAAGTGATACTAATTGTAGTTTTGGTATGCTAACATCAATTTTACACCACATGGAATGGAATGCAATGGAGTCATAATTTGTCACTACTGTACATTCTAGCACACGAACAGAACTTCATTTTGCTTATCATGCCTATAATTATATGAGGCGCGATCTTCTTTTTTCATCTGGTTTGTACTTTTTAGCGGATCGTTCTTTCTCCCATTTTCCCTATTGTTCCAGTAGCACGATATTCTCCATTTATGAGATCCACCAAGAGATTGTAATAAGTAAGGAAGTCAAAAAATAACCGATGGCATGATGAATCTGTGCCCAATATTTGAAGTTATGTTTTGACTACTTTAAATCCTAAAGGGTTAGGAGAAATTACTTCAGCTTTTTCGCAGCTGTTAAACGAAGTAAAGTCTTGTAGCTGTTCTCTTAGTTTTGCTTGTCTATCTTGTACATCAGATTTTCAAGATTTGTAAAACCGTTTGGTTTGGCTGAAATTCTCGCATTTTAGACAATGTGTGATCAGTGTTGCTGTAACCATTATCACTTTGAACAGAGTCATCTGCAAGTCTAAATACTTAAATACGCTAGGCACTTCATGTGCTAAGAATCCCTATATTTTTCTTTACCTTATTACTCATCGGTGACAACTGTGGGTGCTGGCAGTGTAACAGTAAAATTGTAGTCGCCATCGCTGTCACTATATTAAAAAAATCGTTATCCCACTGTAATGATCAGATCCGTTAAATGGCCTCGAAACATCGTTACACATATCTGAAACAAAAGACGAATAATCGTTGTATGGATTCGGCCGCTGTACTCAATTAGGTACAGTACGATTCCATGCTCAATTGTAATGTAAATATATGAAACAAAACAGTATTTAGTATTTCATTAAAAATAAGTCTTTGCGCTATAATAATAGTATATGAAATTTAACCTTTTCTTTACGTCAAACTTTAAAATTTTCTTATTGAGTGCTCACCTCTTTACACTGTTATAGTACGATGTTTAAATCCTCACAGATACAGATTTCCAAAATGTATCGACACAAACTGTAATTATTTCGCAGCACTGTTCCAACTGACTACCACATTAAGCAGCTATAGCAGCAAAAAGTGAAGAAAAGTACAGGTTGCTGTGGCGCCTCTGTACTTTATTGGGTACAGTGAAACAAATGCGTAACAACGAGCTTAACAAATATTTCATATGAAGTTGCAGTACCTACAAATGTTCCCATATTACCTTGAACTTTAATTAATTAAAATAAATACGAACTTTAAGAAACTTTCGTATACAATTGCAATTCCTCACAAACATATCGCCTGAATATGATAAATATACTTAAGATAAAGGTATTAGGTGCGCACTTTAACTAGGAAGCTTTAACTAGTAGGAAAGCTCTCACATCAAATGAAACATTTATGGTAAGAGACAATCGTGACATTAATAGACACCAACAGGGGCGTCATTGTCTTGTGGTCGAGATGTCAGAGCTGTGGTAAAAGACGACTGACGATAGGGTAGCCGGTCCCACACTATCCTCAGAAACGGAACCTGATAAGAGTCGTTACAGCGGCAGGAATAGGTAAGGCAGTCGATCTCTATTTAGTTGTAGTAATTGTACTGCACTGTACCGATTAACGTTATTGTTGGTAACAAGTAATATATACTTATAACATAACACGCCCTGACTGATTGATTCGTCATCGCCGACCAAAAACTATTAGCGTTATAGCCAATGAAATTTGGTAAATATAGGTTCGTTTTAATAAGTAAACACTCACTGAGGGCGAAATTTTGAAAATCTACCACTAAAGGGGTGAAACAGAGGTTGAAAGTTTGTATGGAAGACCGTATTTTTTTTAATTTGAAAACATGAAACTCTATTTATAGGCTATTTATTAAAACTTAGTATATACGTATTTAAGCGTTTTTGGTAATTTTAACCATAAGGAGGTGAAATAGAGGTCGAAAGTTTGTATGAAAGTCCTTATCAATGTGGTACAAAAAAATCGGTAATTAAAATTATATTTTAAATTAATCAGGAAAATGTATGCTAACTGCCAAGCGAGCAAAGCCACGCGGGTAACAGCTAGTGACCTATATTTTAATGTGTCTTCCTCTATCATGAGCTGCCTGGCAAAAAGACAGGTGGTCTATAAGAGGGCACAGACCGACAGAAATACAATACAGGAATACTAATATAACGCTATATCTTTACAATATTATATATCATACACCAATTTTATAAATGTAAAATTGTGTTTGGCTGTCCTTTTTTTTGTGTGTTGAGATATATCTAGGGCTGTGGAGTGGTTAGGCTACTTTGTACCTAAACGTTACTGGATATGAAGTTGAGCCAAATTTGTTAGCTGAAAAGCAAGCAACATAACTTTAAACGCCAAATTTGCCAAAGGCAACGTCAAGTTTTATTAAAACCGCAAACTAAAAATCTGTAAAAATATATGTATTACTTCCGTTTTATTCACAAGGCAATCCTAAGAAAATTGAGGTATAATATTTTAACAAATGTAAAATAAAAACAAAACTCTCACACCTTGTCTTAATCAAGGTATTATTGACAAACTTTGCAATAATCTATATACATATAATAAATCTGTAGGGTCAATTCTGTACATTGAAAATATTGAAAAAATAAATAGCTGGGAGTGTTACTGGATCGACACCAAACCCTAAAAAAATTTTTGTCTGCCTGTCTGTCTATCTGTATGTTCTGGCATCACGTGAAAACTAACAGTTCGATTTCGATGAAACTTGGTATAATTATACCTTATTATCATGGGCATAAAATGAGATATATTTTATTCTGGAAAAATAAGTAGAAAAAAAATCTTAATTTTTGAGTTTTAGACCGACATCCACGGGGACGGGGTCACGGACGAAAGCTAGTAATATAATAAAAACTGCCAAAATCAAACTTTAATTTAAATTTTTACTATATTTAGATTTTTTTAGAAAGCTCTAAAATGATTGTCATTAAATGAACACATGGTCACTTCTAAAACAAACGTACGTACGTAACCCGTCAAATGAAATCCTCATGCAATGTAACAAACACACAAACAATAGCCGAACTGAGAACCTTTTCCATTAAAAAATCGTTAAAAAAGGAGTCGAATCCCTTAAACATTTTTTTAAATAAATTGTAACGGATAACGTTACAATGTATTCGTAAGTATTGCTTGAATCAAGACACCATAGCATAAGCCTAGATGTCCAATATTCAATGGATAGGTACCACTGCGGCCTGTTCGGTACGTCGTTAACATGGCAGCGCGTGTCGTTGGGCAACATTCCAAGTGGACTGGCCCGATAACATACGTTAAACATCTCCCAGTTGTCTCTGTCTAAATCTTCCACACAATATGAAAGTTTATTTTCAATGTTAAACATTCATGCCTCATTAAACAAATAAATATAGATGTCTAATTATAAATAGATTGTTGAATTACTAGTCCTACCTGTACTTATCTTCATCTCGAGTCATTTTCTAGTTATCGCATCTGTGGTCCAGCGATCCGGCGTCGGGCTTGACTTCTTATGGTCCTGGGTTCGATCAGGTTGCTCGGCATTAGATATGTGCCCGGTTGGTGATAGGGTTGCCCCAATGACATTGTGGGACTTGGTGTCTTCTAGTAGGCTAGTCGTGGCTGCCTTGGTTGTGGCTTCTACTTACTTCTTTGGGTGTTCTTTCGTTCATATAGGGCGTAAGTTCTACACTAAATATTTTTAATAAATATGTATGTATGGTAACGAACCAGACAGATCTCTTGGCCAAGGATAGTATCGGTAAGATTTCCAACCTAAATCTGTTTAGGTTCGATTATGGAAGTTTCTTGGCAACTCTGCTAGTCAATCACCTATGTGGTGGTCCGGTGTTGCCATTAACTATATCAGATTCTAATAAACACGAAGTTGCCCGGGACCGGACAACAGCCCAGCTGCTGGCGACAGGTTTGGCACCTATCATAGGTTTGCCACCTATATCATCTCTTAATAGACGGTATCGTAACTGGCTAATTATTGTGGTTATAGCTTTGCAATTTCTTGGGATATATAATTTTTACTTTTCATACCAATTCTGCCAATAATGGGTTTCACCATGTAATATACAGGCATTAGCCTTGGGTAGGCAACGCTCCGTTATTGTATTTCGTATCTATATAAGTACGATGTGTAATACGACATCCGTTTGCGTGCCATATGTCTAAGATAACTTTAAAATATTAAATTTTGAAAAAAAGTGCAATTATATTACTATTTGAATTTGAATACTAATGGTTATTTATGAAACAAATTAATTATTGCTGCTGAGATAACGTTTATAACGTTTGAGTCTCTGACCTAAACAAAAATATCCCACACCAACCTGACCTACGTATTATTATAATAAGGCTACAACAGTTTACACAGCTAGCTCGGTAACTGTGTTAGCTGCTGCAAAAATGGCGACGACAGAGACTGATGAAAGTAGATAATATCTAAACGCAATCTAGTTATGTGTCAACTTCATAGTAGTTAAGTTTTAATTTTAAATGTTTTAAAAATGGAAGAGATTCTAAACTGGATTGTATTTTTAACCCTCGACGCAAAACGAGGGTTGTGATAAGTTTGACATGTTTGTGTTTGTGTGGGTGTTTGTTGTGTTGTAGTTCAGGGAATGGATAGTTTTTATACGCTTTTATTTTCATTTGAAAGCTAAAGTGATCGAGCTGGTTTTTGGCTACATTCTAGAATAATAAATTCATTATTAATATTTATTAACCTGGGAATTCCCTCACCTATATCATGTATCACCTATGTCATGTATCACCTTTATCGTTGAAGTAAATGGACAGCTTTTGGCAATTTGGCTGCGTTTAATATTTCAAAAATCCACGTGTGGTTCTTGTTTTACTTATTGTTAGTGATAAAGTTAAAATAGGTTTTTGCACTATCAGGAAATTAAAATTGTATAGATTCAAGTAAAAGGTAACCCAAACTTCAGTTTCAAAAGCATCAGAGAGCATCTTTCATAATGATGTTTTTTTAAAAAAAATATTATATATCTGAAAAACCAACATCATAACTCTGATATTCTCTTTGTGATATTTTTTTATATATTCTCGTAGTTCACAGAGTTGAGTGACTGTCTCTAACACAGTATTTGTTCAAGTTCGTTTTTTTAGTAATAAGATGGAGAATTTTTTATAATACGATAAAAATCTCAAACGCATATTTTTTATAACCAAAAGTTTTTTATGTGATAAAACACACGGCTCTCTTTATAAACAACCATGGCATTTAGATAGTGACGAGCGTCGCTATCTTGTAGCCACCGTCATTTGCAAGTCTATCGGCTATCGTTCCTTAACACCGGAACATGAGCCGTCCATTATGGCGGCAGGAACGGATCCTTATCTAAGCAAGTTGCTGCACAGCACTTTAACACCAGTGTCTTGTTGGTAACGAACTACTAAACCAACTAGCTCTTAAATATGTTCAAATTTAAACAAAATGAACAAAACAAAATGTTTAAATGTAGAGAAGTTACACAATTCCAAAAATGAAATTACAAAATGTAATTCCACACCCGCCATTTTCATTTGAATAAAGAAACAGAGGGTAAATTTGACGAACAAAATGAGGAGCAATTAGCAACATGATCCGTATATCTCGTGTTACCGTGAACACCGGCTCCACCGGCTCGTACCCGATTCTTAACCCTTTGTGACGCGACGGACCCGACTGAAATAAATTTGAATAAATTAATGTTTATTAAGATTAACCTGAAAACATGCCACTTCTGACGCGGAAAATCTAACCCAGAAACTTATTCAGGTGACAATCTAATCAGCATTTTACCCCGTCTTGGTTCGGGTCTCCTGTGTAGAATAGATCATCTGTCTTTCTGCCAGGCTGCTTGTAACAAGCAAGCAAAGATTAAATGAGTCATCACCAACAAGCCCAAAAGTGTTGCATTTCGAATGGGTAGGAACCCACAGTCTTACATATTATTCCTGCCACCATAATCACATTATCATTAATGTTATATTTCAGTCCGGAAGGTAAGGTAGCCGGTAGAGTTGAACAGTTTGGCCTAACGCCTCAGCCACAAGACTCGACTCACGTAGGTACATCTGTAATGTGGCTATCTTTTACCACCAGGAAAGCCGTGAGCCATTAGAAGACTGCCATGTTTGATCACTATTTTACAAAAAAAATCTGCTAAATATCTTCTTATATTATGGCGTAGGGCTGTGAAAACCCCATTGGCCGGCTGGTGGAATCGTATAGTTATTGAGTTTTTTGAATTGTTGATAATACTCGTACGATGAACAAATATTAATATCTTATTTTATATTCTGTTATTAAAGTCTACTATTGTCTTTGTTTTTATATTTTTTTCTTCTATTTTCCTTTTTAAAAAAAATTGTTTTTGGTAGAAATCAATAGTAAATTTGCCCGTTCTACTGCTATAGGTTTTTAAAACCTCCTCTGTTGTGCAGCGGTCAGATGTTGCACTTGACTTTATGTGACACCAGGTTCAAACTTATTGTCTTTGGCTAATCATATATTAACATAACATGTACTATAAAAACTATTATATATTAGTATACAAACCATATTGATTTTAGATAGAAAATGCCCTCAGTTTGGAAATGACAGGTTCTAGAAATTCCGGAACAATACATTTAACATAAAGCATTCATGCTACAATTGAGTTAGGATCTATATCGAAAGCTGTACATTAGTTTTAGTTTTAGAACGTAATGGGAAATGCAAACTTTGGTGTTCGCAGAATTTATGATTGCTATTAACAAGATTGCCTGTAGCTACAAATTTGTCTGTATTTGTAACTTATATAACTAACCTAACCAGTGGCGTAACTATAGGGTTGTAGGACTGGCAAAATGAGGGATGACAGGGATATCAGCTCAGCTGATAGGAAAAAAAAATGTAAAAAAAATAACTTTTTTTATGATATATTGGAAGGCAAACAAGCAGACGGATTCCCTGATGGTAAGAAATTCTCGCCGCCTAGAGATACCAAAGGTGTTAATGGTGCGTTGCCAACCTGAGGCCGGAATGTTAGGCCTCGAGCAAAAGTAAGTTTACCGGCTTGATTCAAGTATAGAGTATTCGATCCCGGTCGATTTTTCTAATTCCGGGACATCGGGATTGTCAACAGTTAGTCCCGGGATCCCGGGATAATCCCGGTATTGTATTGGTGAATTCTACTTTCCAGAAAGTAGTAAGAAAAAGACATTTAAGAATCATCAAAATCAATTTTTTTTAATATTTAGGTAAATCTTTAAAAAACAAACCAAAGTTATACTTACTTTGATAAACTGACATTTACTACAGAATCGCCCTGTGTTTTCTTACAATAAACTCAAAAAAAATGTAAAAGAATATATGCCAAAGAGATAATGTCAATAGGTATACTCATATTTTAAATTAAATAAACTACACTAACGAAACATCTTCTTTTTTATGTTTGACATAAAACTTCCTTTTGATAATGACATTGTTTTCTACTTAAACCCATCAACAAAACGATCCGCTATTTATTGTATTCATTTGTTATAAAAATGTGATAAATGAAAAACTGCTCGACCGATTTTTTGCAAACTTCACATAAACCATCAACTAAAGAGTCCTACCAAAGCCTAAACATTTCGTTCTTAAGTTATAAAATTACAACGAAAAGTAGCATAGCAGTATATATGTAATATATAGGTATAAACCTCTTGCAAAATATTATTTATATTCCTTGATATAAACACAACTTCTACAGAAAAAAATGTTCGTTATTTTTAATCTATATTCACTCGGAAACATTAATGGTTTGTTATTTTTTAATAAATTAATTGATTATTATCAATTCACAAAAAATATCAATATTCACACGTCGTAAAGCAGTTTTCACAAGTAATACTTTGGTACTGGTCAATAGCATATGCAAATGAAATCAGCGGTGTTTAAAAGATGGGCGTCAAAATGTCAAATGAAAGTTAACACGTTTATTTTTACGTACATGTATATGCACATTTTTATAAGACTATAAAACCCGAAAATCCCGGGATTTATGAAATTTTGTCCCGAAAATTTTGGGACCAAAATATGAACGGGATCGAATCCTCTATTCAAGTATTTAAAATTGAGACACAACTAAAGAATATATCGCCAATTTAAAGTGTAAACATACTAACATTATATTGCATACATTTTCAGGAGAAACAAAACCATTATTTAAGCCCTTAAAGCCACTTGCACGTTCTTGGGTTAAATATTTAAATGTGAGTTAATTTCTAATATAGGGTTAAATCACGTTAGTTATATTGTAATAGAAATCAGAATTAAGTAATTTAACACACATAGGACCATTTGAATTTCCTGAGTTAAATTGTCAAGTACAGTAAGATTTACATGTTTCTAAAAGAATCTGCATCAGATCGTGAGACGCAGCCTTCCCACGAGCTGGGCCAGTGCGTTGCCCAGACATTACAGGGGCATACTCTCTCAGCGGTCGTTGGTAAGTTGGTACGGACCACTCGCTGCCGAGCTTCGTTCAATGACTGCACGGTAGCAAGAAGTCCATTCAGGCGGTGGTCTCATTTTTTGTAGAAGTAATGACGCAAATGTTGATCACGGAACGGGCCCGGAGGGACGAACACAATGTACGCTCCGGCGCAGGCAAATCGGGGGGCAAGGAGGTGGTAACTTTATCGAAAGCAAGTGACTTTCTCCGATCAGGATGGCATCACACTCCAGTGGGTCCATTCTTCCCTTTTCAAGGGGAAGAGGCCTGGTGAGTATAAAACTATAGGTGTCGGAGTGGGATAGTGAATGCGAAAGTGATCCCGTCTCACTCTGAACCAGGCGGCGAGAAGGTTTTCTTTTGGTTTGGAATCGGATCGAGTTCGTCATAAAAAGCTGCTCAGTCTAGTACATTCATAGTTATATGCTATAAGACATATACGGAAGTTATTTTTTGACACACTTGTGTTCGTTTCCGCCGTACTTTTGAGATTTTTACATTCGTTATGGTACTCATTAAAGTAGGTTCACTAACAATGCCCTGCTGAACTATGTGCTATTTAATACCCAAAAATTGGTATATAAAAGTAAAGATATTAACAAATAAACTGGAAGCAACTACAAATCTCAGGAAAAGTTAATAATAATATTCAATTACACAAACAAGTATAACGCATGCCAGTAAAAAAAATCGAATTATAAGCATAATTATAAATAAGCCGTGATTGGTTGTGACAGTATCAATAGGTAAAGCTGAGCCCGCCACGGACTACGTCCGCTAAATGTGTATATATACAGACCTACTAACAATTGGCTATTGTTGCAGATTATGAAGCCCCGACTCGGGAGCAGCCACGGTCAGGCGCTATGTGGACTGTGAGCGCGCTCTTCCTTACTCAAATTGTCGTTTGCCAGTTCACTACAGGTAACTGCTATTATTTTAGAAAATCAACCTCTAACCACCATCGAATGCCATCCGCGAGATTTGATCTCGATTCCCGACGGGGGCAGGCATTTGTATGAAGAAAATTAAGATGGCTGCATTTCCGGATCTGGGTGTTTATAAATTAATTCTCGTATCTATTTAAGTATCATCTACGAAAAAAAACAAAAAAGTCTATGTATTTGGATCGTTGACTAACACTCCATATAATTTGCTTACTTTTGAGTTAGATTCAATTTGTTCAATTTGTCCAGGGTTATTTATTAGTTTATCTATCTTGTTCCTGATATCTAACAAGATATGCTTGATGTTTTAATTGACCATGAAAGGATTAAAATTAGTCGTCAATGGTATAACTACAAGAGCTAATAAATCGGTAAAAAATTAACATCACCAAAAGTAAAGTGCCGTCAACTTATATATTTAGTATCCGAAATCGGAACTAAACGGTAAAGTCACTCGACGTCAGTTTCTGAAGCGTGAGCACTGAAAACGTTATTCCTAACTTTTTTATTTTGTATTTATTGTCGTGATTTTCTTGGCTAAATTCTCAATCGGAAACAGCAGACATGGCGTCTATTTTTTCTGACAGCACTAGGGACGTAAACACCTAAACAAATAAGTTGATCGAAATTATTACAGTGATTGAAAAGGAAACGCGATAGATTATTGTTACTACTATAACATTAGTAACGGCAATTGGTTTCTTTTTCCCAAATAATTTCAAAATAAAGAAAAACATCCTTCGCAAATAACATTTTTAGTTCTTAATAAATGTACACTTTTTCTCAAATAAATATCTCTGCACCAAATCAACTACTTGATCTAGAGTCTCGCAGCGACTGGTCCGGATTGGTACCACCGCCTTACCTACTCCTGCCGCCATGATGTCATGACGTGTTGCATTCAGTTGACGTGTTCCAGTTTGAAGGATAAGGTAGCCGGTAAACTTACTTTTGCTCCAAACATCCCGGCCTAAGGTTGGCAACGCACCATTACCACCTTTGGTGTCTCTAGGTGGTGTGAATTTCTTACCCTCAGGAAATCCGTCGGCAGGATAGCCTTCCAATGGCATAAAAAAACTTGTTAGATATATTTAAACGATGAGTAATATTGTAATAACTTATCCAAAAATTAAAAATTTTAAAAAACGATTATGAAATTCCACCAAATAGTGAAAAGCAAATGATTAGCAAAAGTACATTTTTGTGCGAAGTTCTCCAACATTTAAAGGCTGTTCTAGGCTATTCTAAGCAGTAGAAAAAGCTGAGAGAAGGAAGGAAAAAGTCTACTAAGAAAACATGAGAAATGATGTCGGGAATTTTATAATTAAAGTTTCTTAAAAACCTTCCGGTTCCACCTTTATATCAGATCCACGTCATAATAATTTTACACTGTCGTCCAATTTTCACATGCATGCAAAATGTTCTACTCAATGGTTGAGCAGAAAATGTAAAAGGAAAGTGTATCAAATGAAGTCTCAAGTTGTTCCCGGGCAAACATTTTTTTTAAATAACTGACGTGTTGCTAACCTCGCGGATATAAAACTTTACCGGACATTGCTTTGCGAACCATACCTACACAACATATTGCAAGTTAAACAAAACATTATTAAATTATAACTTTATGTACCAATGTTTTAAACACATTACTATTCTCATTCATTACACCTGCTACATATTTTTACGAGAGCATAATATTAATTACCTGAACAAAGCCTCATTACACCTACATGACATATAACTTTCACGAAAAGGTATAACCATGAAATTTATATTATTTTCAACACGATACGTCGTAGCAGAATTAAGTACATACTTATTTTAACTTATAAATTTGTTTGAGCACATCTAATAAAACAAAAATTAACTATGATAAAAAATCTAAGTTCCAAAGTTAGATGTTTTGAAACTGAGGTATGTATACCTCAACGGCATCTGCCCCCTGCCCCGGCTCCCCTGACTGTTTTTTTTATGTTATAGGAAGGCAAACAAGCAGACGAATTTCCTGATGGTAAGAAATTCACGCCGCCTAGAGACACCAAAGATGGTAATGGTGCGTTGCCAACCTGAGGTCCGGGTGTTAGGCCTCGAGCAAAAGTAAGTTTACCGGCTACCTTACCCTCTGAACCCGAACACGTCATGACGTTATGGCGGCAGGAATAGGTAAGGCGGTGGTACCAATCCTGGCGAGTCGCAGCGAAACTCTACCACCTAGTCCCATGTCACGGTGATAGTGATGATAAGCCTATGCTCGCCTTTTACGAGCTGCCTGGCAAGAAAGGCAGATGGTTTATTCTGCAAAGGCGCCCGGTCCAACACGGGGAAAGGGCTTCTATTCGGGCTCGTATATTTCGCAAAATCGGTTAAGTAAAAGCAGAAATTGTAATTTAAAAAATGATTTGATATGTTTAATAGGTTGAAAAATGTTGCTGCAACTAGCCGAGATGTGACCACCTGCTAACCTATTTTTGTAGCTGTTTTTATCTTAAGTATCTTAATAATAAACTGTGAGGTTGGAAATGCACCCTTTTATTTATGACCAATAAACGACATTTATTTCACATAAATATCTATGGTCAAATGGTCTGGTTTCGGACTTGGCTTCACCTGGTCCCGACTTCGGTTCCCAGGTGAGGCAACAAAGAGAAATCACATTTTAAATTTTCTAATAAAAGTAACTTTGCCCCACATTAGTTAAGTGCCCGGTTGTGCGATAGGTTAACCACTTACCACATTTTGGATTTAGTATATATATATATAAACAAGTCCCCATTTTGCATGGTCATCGTATCACGCTTGAAATAATGGACCAATTTTGCAATTTTGCTGATTATTTTTCGTTGTATTGGTTATTTCCAGGAAAAAGATCATAAAAAGGGAAAAACCGGGAAAATTGCAGGAAAAGTGGGAAAATCTATACTTCAATTTTGTCCATACAAGCTGCTAGTAGCTGGTAATGTCAACAGAATCAAAGTTTGCTGGATCGACTAGTTATTTATAAAATCTTGAGGCTTATCGAGGAATTCAAGTAATAATATAAATCCCCTAGCGGATGCCGCGTGTACATATAATACATATTGGGGTTAATCTGTCTAGTGATCTATGTTAAAAGGGTAGATACGTTATCTATCGGTCTTACGCGCAGTTCATCAGATCGAGTCATTTAGTATATCCAAATGAACCCATTGATATTTATTGAAACAAACCAATGTGCTTGATTCTGTTATAATCTGATAAAATCTGGGTGTTGAAAATATCAATGTAGGTTCGGATTTTTTTAAATGTTTTTTATTCATTAATTGGTGCAATATTAAGATTCTTTCCAGACTCAAAGTAGGTATAAGACGAAGTTGCAGAATTTAGCTAGCCTGTTATTTATTTGGATTGCCAGGTATAAACAGATAATTGTCGATGCTAGTTACTTTCACGGGATCTGATAAAAGAAAAAAAAAATTAACATATGTGCAGTTTTATTACAATTTTTATTACAGTTTCTATTGATATATAGGGTTGCCTGAAACAAAATGGAAACATGAAAAACATTTGTTTTAATTTAAAAAATTCGGTCCAGGATTTGTTTAAGCAACCCACTTTAATAAGATCGCTAATATACTTACTTGATTATAAAATATGTTTTATTGAATTATCATCTCGGCGTACGTCGATGTAGGTTCGGATTTTCTACTATCTACACTCGCACGCAAAGACGACGTGAACATGATGTGTGACGACCGCTACACCGCGTTAGTTTATAACTATTGTCAATAGGTGAGCCACACTATAAGTGTAGCGTAACTCAAAAAAACAACATGTTATGACCAAAATAATATGTTTATTACATTTCAAAATAATCTTCCTTACATTTTAAACATTTTTTCATGCAATCGAACCGTTTTTTGAAACAGGAGGACCACAGATCTGAAGGCATGATTAATAAACATCGGATATTTTTTACCGCAGTGAAATTCTTCATTTCTATGGGAAAATGGGTAATAGGATAACTGTCTATAGAAAAATTACCCTTCTGTACTGAGAGAGTTGGCATTGCTGTCGTAAGTCCTAGTCGTTTAGACTTGACTAATGACATCTACTAAATGTTTTGGCTTAAAATTTGGAATTTGTATTTCAATGGTTTCAATAATAATGATAAATCATCTTTATTTCACATAAACCTACAAGAGGCGCTTGTGACGCGTCTATAAAATAACAAATCTACCACCGGATTGGAACGCGGCCGCACACTGAGAAGACCCGGCAAGAAACTCAGCGGGCTTGTCTTTTTTTCTTATTTTAAAATATATTTACAATAATTAATGATATATTTTATAAATAAGAGATTGGAATAAGGACACATGCACAGCAAGATTATTTTTATTTCTTGTATTGACACAGTGTATATAATTTTTTTTCGTGAATATACATTAAATTTTCAAAGATATACTGGGATGCTACAGTTAGAATTTTGATTTCTTTGAATTTTTCTCTCAAAGAACCTGTTGTCCTAGGTTATAAATTGCCCTTATGGCTCTCTTTTGTAATATAAATATAGTGCTTACTTCGACAGAACTCCTCCAGAGAAGAATTCCATACGACAAGATGCTGTAAGAATAACTAAAATAAACCATCCTAGCGGTTTCAATATCAGTTAACTGTCTTATTTTTTTAACAGCATACGCTGCTGAGCTTAACCTAATTGTAAGTTTATTAATGTGTGGGCCCCATTGCATTTTTTATCAATTGTTATTCCTTAAAACATAGTAGAATCTACAAGGTCCAACTTATTCCCATTAAGTAGATAATTTGCCTCAAATTTGGCATTGAACATTAAATACAGTTAGTTTCTTTTTTAATTAAAAAAAGAATATTTACATAGAACCAGTATACAACTTTTGAAATCGCATTGTTCGTTTCGTCACACTTACCCAGTTGTCTTTTCACTTTAAATATAAGCAAAGTGTCATCCGCGCACAATACAATTTCGTGTTTGTCTCTTACGTAGTAAACTAAGTCATTAATATATTCAAGGAACAAAACTGGACCAAGAATAGAGCCTTGGGGGACACCCATCATAACAGCATCACTATTCGATTTTTTAACATTAATCACAACTTTCTGAATTCTCCCATTTTATTCAGGATAGGCAAAATGAATATAGTTGGAGGGATCAGAAGAACTTCCAGATTGAAATACAGGTATAACTTTACTAAGTTTCATTAGATCATTATAGGAAATTCTCCATTTGAAACACAACAGTTAAATATTACAGCTAAATATGGAGCAATAACATTTATTACTGAAGCAATAATTTTAAGAAAATGTCTCCATAAGTCTAACGTATTTATTATTTTTAGAGATTTAAAGAATTTTATTGTATCTGGTGCATCAACAAACGAAGATTCAAAACTGTTTTTACACTCATCAGCATATTACTTCAGCAATGATTCTGCAGCACTAAGTGATGACCTGAGAGCTTTAGTAGTTTCAGCTGCAATGCCGCTGAAGAATTTTTCAAACTCTGCACCTACATTTAATTTTTGAGTGCTATTCATGATTAAAAATGTGTTTCTTCCTGTTTCACAATTAATTATATTCCAAGTAGCTTTTATTTTATTTGTTGAATATTTAAAAACAATTATTAGATACCTAGATTTCGCAATCTTCCAAGCTTTTTAAAAATTTAGGATTTTTTTACATATTCTTTGAACACAATGCTGTGATTGAAAGTTCTTTTATAATACAACTCATAAAACCTTTTCCTACTTTTGTGAATACCCAATATAGCCCATTTACTAAAAGCTTTGTGATTAATATTTACTGCCATTGTTTTAGGCTTAAAAGTCTGATGATGTACAGTTTTTATTAATGTAAATAGTGATTCATATAAAGGGTTCGGATCATCATGATACGGCAACTTTGGTAATTCTTGCATTATTTTTTTTTATGACATTGGATGGTAAACCAGATAGATTTCCTGATGGTAAGAAATTCGCGCTGCCTACAGACACCAAAGGTGGTAATCAAGCAAACACTAACACTGTCTTAAATCTTTTTCAACGATTTGCATTATCAGAAACATAAATAATATCTTTTCTTTGAGCGTTTTGTACATTTCTTGGAAATTTGAGTAATAGTCCACAGTGATTTGAATCTATCTCTTTACCAATTGATTTATTAATAGGTGTCATTTGTAAATACGTTGTCGATACATGTGGCACTTGTAGCTGTTATCCTTGTGGGCTCAAAGAAAATGCTGTACAAATTATGTGATCTAAATAGATTTAAAAACTTAAGTGACTGCTTTGATGATTCTAATATATTTATATTGAAGTCACCACAGATAATAACGTTAGTCCTTAAATTAGACACTTTAAATAGGACCTCTTCCATTCTAAATTCAAACTCATCATAGTGTGTACAAGGGGGCTTATATACACTTATTACAATAAATTTCTCAAACTCAATGCAATCAATCTAGCAAAGCAATAACTTGCTCAACAGAAAGGCTCACAATATCTCTGTGTTCTTTAAATTGAATATTTTTACTAACAATAAGTAAGGAGCCACCATGTATCATTGTTGTTCTGCTGAATGAGGTAGCAACCTGGTGATTATTGAAGTTGAACATGAGTTGATGGCTTTTAAGTAAATGTTCTGTTATACATAATATATCAATATTGTTACAACTCATAAACAGCTCCAATTCTAGATCTTTGGCCATCAGACCTTGAATTTTCTGATGAACCAGGTTAAAATTACAATTAATAATCTTTTTATTAATATTACTTCTATCATAGTTAACACATGAGATGTCCATTGTAACTAATTTACTACTATTAATTTGAACATCATGATTCATATGTAGAGTATTGCTAGAGGATACCTCTATTGTATCATCAAGTAATTTACATTACTTGAGTCATGTATTTACAGATACGTATTATGCATGCCTAGTAAATTTTTTTACACATTGTAAAAATAACCTTCTGTACTTAGGTACCTATTTCACATAAGTTCTAAACGGCTAAACCGATAGGGCTGAAATTTCGTATAGGTATTTTGATGGTTTCCTTTGTTTTAAAATACGTTGGACTCGGTAGGTGGAGCTGCTTTTGCTATATCATCTACTGTATAATGTAAAATAGGAAAGTTTTGAGTGTTTATATGTTTGTATTTAATAGGATCCAAAACTTCTGGACCATTTTGACAAAATATTTTACCATTAGAAGTAGACATTCCTGTTGATGAACATAAGCTACGTTATTCCTACGAAAAATTAGAAATTTGACCACCCGTGCGAAGCCGCGACGCGTTGCTAGTGTTACATATAACGAAGTTATGATCATTACTACGATATCACTATACATGTACGTACACATTACCCTATACCTCGTTTAAAAAAAACTCATTCTTTTTTAATAAAAAAATTCTCGCCTCGAAAAGAATGATTTAATTTGATCATTAGGGACACGCACCACGTTCCATAACATTACCCAAAATCAAATCTTGACACATTCGCTTTTTTGGTTCACATTCAAAGAGTACTTTTATATGTTTAAACAGATTATTACCAAGATCCATTACTTCGATTCTTCAAGGTACCTACTACGAGTAACCTTTTCTAAAACAAAATCATGTAATATTAAAATAAAACCCTTCATAAACAAGCTTAATTACACCAAGTCACATTCAAAATGTGAACTTAAAATTACGTAGCTTATTGTACTTTATTCATCCCTTTTGGTGCCCTGTGTCACGGGAATTACGAAATGAAAGGTCGTTTTTGGGCATCTACCATATTATTGGTGTTAGAGAATAGCGATATTAAAACTTAATTGATATTTTCCCAATTACAGAAGATACACAAAAGGGACGACCCGTGCTTTTCATTTTCCAATGTCAATTACTCAGTGTGAATAATTTAATGGTCTAGAAATACTAACAAACAGACAGATTTTCTAATAATATGAAACATAAGTCAGATTTAAATACCGATGAATAAAATTTAGACATTTGCGTTGATCCGGGTCCTTTGTTTAAAACATACCATTTGCCTCCATGTCAGGCAGCTGGAAGCAAGAAGTCATTACCAACAATATTGACGGAAGAATACTGTGCATCCTCGTCCTGATGAGGTGCCATCGCTTTATCTATTCTTACCGCCATGACGATAGGGTTATGTTCCGGTTCGGAGGTAGGGTAGGCGGTAGGCTTGCTCAATAGGTGGGCACAATTGCACAAAAATAACATCCCTACCTATGTAGCGACGTGCCTATATCATCTATGGTGTCTATAAACCATGGCTCTATTGACGGCAAGACACAACTCTTACCGTCAGGAGCACCATGTGCTACTAGCTGTCTAAAGCCATAAAATTAATAAAACAGGCTTTACGAGCGATGCATTCCGGGAATCAACCATCTTTCGATCTGCATTGATGAATAATCTAAATATGTTAACAGGCAACGAAGTTTTCACAGCTTTTTATGTATTGTGGTGCACTAAAACTTGCACAAGAAATTGTCCGTATTATGGCATTATTTAACATACACGAGCGCGGCCGTATCTGTTAAATGAGATGATTCCAGTACATTCTATTGTGTAGATAACATTATATTCATAAGGAAAACATTAGTTTTCCCGTAAAATTAGCTCGTACGAGGCAAACATCGGTCGATATGTCACTAATATCGTGACTGTTATTTGGTGGTACATTTTTTTCGACTTTTGCAGCCTGGTACTACCTTCCTTAATTTGCCTGTCTTTCTTACAATCAGGAAATCTGTATAGCCACTTGATTTTTTTTCATTTATATAGAAAAACTAGTGTTTTTTATATCGAAAGCAGTTCTGGTGGGTTTCGTAATGTCCGTGCATACAACTTAAAATCTTTTATCTGGATCTCTTTTGTACTACAAAACAGAATACTAGCGAAGCATCGTTGGTCTAGTGGCTTCCAATTGTTTTTCTCAATATAATTAACCAATGCCAAATTTAAAACTCCTCAAAAACTCAAAACTCAGGTATAAACCGCCTAGTTGGTCGAGCGGCTAGCGAACACGCCTAACTACACTGACCAACCGCGAGGCTCGGTTTCGATTTCCGACAGGGACAGCCATTAGTGTGATGAATATTTGGATGTCTGCATTTTCCGGATTTGAGTGTTTATTAAATTTATTCTGATATCTATTCAAGTATTTCTATGTATTAGTATCGTTGACTGACACCCATAACACAAGCATATAATTTGCTTACTTTGGGGTTAGATTCAATTTGTGTAACTTGACCAGGGATATTTATTATTATATTATTATTATCTTCATTTGAAAACTTATCTATGTTTACGACTTCTCCCGAGCGCTAGTTGAAATTTTCAGCAATCAAAAATATCAGCTTATCCGATTTGGATCAAAACAATGTTAGATTTTATACTGAATTTGAATTTAACTATTACTGCTACTACTGTTAACGACTCTATCGAAATATTGTTGCCAAATGCTTCAGCAAACAGTCATAAACTATGAAAGCGCAGTAAAACAGCAAAAATCGAATATAACTACATAGTACGACCACATACGGCATGTTTCACATACACACAATATGCCGATTATGCACATACACACCGACGTAAGTATCTTAACGCCCCCATATACTCCCCAGCGTTAACTAGCCAATAAGTGCCACAATGTGATAGGTGTCAAGCCTCTCGCGAACCGGGCATATTTCCAATCCCGGGGAACGTTATTGTTATTATAAAATTGAAAATATACGTTTTCTTAATTTTTTTGTTGCTATACTAGGGAATCGAATCCGGGATCTCAAAAAGTCTAGTTCAGACCGCTAGACCACATAGGCGATAACCATATATACGGACGTGGTACCGAGTGTGTACAGAATAGAATAGAATAGAATATATTTTTATTCACATTCACCTTACCAGAGGCACTTGTGACGAGTCTATATAATACATATACGGTACACACGTTGCGATTTGATTATTCTTTTTTCGAAAGACAGCAAAATATGCTGTTGGTATTTTATAGTTAAATGGAATTATGCATAGTTAAGTGCGACCCACACACCACTAGCTGAATCATGATAAAATTAATATGGTACCATCTGGAAATTACAAACTAACTTTTTTTTTAAACGAAACAAAAACGGTTTGCCATTGACCGAGTAATCACGTAATAAACATAAAAAAAATATTTAGTTAAATAAATCACCTTCAACTTTTTGATTCGGCTAAAAAAAATATTAGAAAGAATACGAAAAAAAATCTTAAGTAGTTATTTTATTGACCTAAGAATTGTTAGGAACTTTTCGGTTGGCAGCGCACCATTACCACCATTGGTGTCTCTAAGCGGCGTGAATTTCTTACCATCAGGAATATCATAAAATCATACCAAAAACCCCTTCCAATATCTTAAAAAAAGGATGTGACGACTTCATCACCCGTTATTGGTGATCTAACAATTTAATTTACTAGATTATTTCAGCTATAGCACAGTTAGGCATTACTAGGTTAGTTAAGCCTCATTGCTTTGACCGCCTCTTCTGTTCTCGCGGAAGGTAGAGTAGTTATTGTGTTCGTGGACTTCAGTCAACAATAAAAATCGGTAAATGAAAGCTAGTTCAATACTGAATCAAATGTCAGTTCGTTGAATTGTCATTTTACTGACAGTACCAGTCGCGACTTGCATTCGGATACTTGTTGTACTATGCATAACAATAGCCCGTCAATTTACAAATAAAGCCTAAGATCTCAGCCATAAGATACCTAATGAACCAGAAACATCTAGGATAAGTAAAGTTGACTACAGTTTAAAGAATGTCAATAACTAAATGTATGTCGAAATCTTGACCGCCTGGTTGGTCGAGTGGCTAGCATACATGCCTAACTACGCCGACCAACCGCAAGACTCGAGTCCGATTCCCGACGGGGGTAGGCATTTGTGCGATGAACATTTAGATGTCTGCATTTTCAGGTCTGTGTGTTTATTAAATTTATTATTACATTCTTGTATCTATTTAAGTATTTCTCTGTATTAGAATCGTTGAATTACACACATAAAACAAGCACATAATTTGCTTACTTTGGGATTAGATTTAATTTGTGTGACTTGTCCAGATATTAGATGTTATTTATTATTTATTCTTCAATATGCAAATGTATCTAAAATAAAACAAATTGTTTCAGATGACACACAAGAATCGGTAACAGAAGAGAACCAGACAGTTACTCCGTTCTACGCACTCAGTACTGGCATAACACCATCACCTGTGATGTTACGGCTTGGAAACTCTACCATAGATAGCACTAAAGCCTTCAAAATTCCACAACCATCTAAAGAACCAGTCAGTGTTACGACACCCTCAAACAAACTCAATGTTCACATGGGACCTCATGTGATACCACTAAAAAATACATATTTCGACCATGATAGAAAATATGGTCCTACTTTTGAAGATGCTCCAGATGGAAATATTACGAAAATAACGGTTCAATTAGGGGAAGATGCTCATTTAAATTGTAGGATAAGTCTTCTTCAAGATAAAACGGTAAGTTAGTTTTTAGTCTTGGAACTCGAAAAAAATGTGGCACCGCCCGGCCCTGTTAAAACATGATTATTCCAAGTTATTTTAGATTTCTTCGTTTTATTGAATCAGGCGTTACTTTGCGGAAATCCATTATAACAGATGTAAGATAAGCCTTTAATTTGCTAATTCCGCGTAAACAGTGTAACTGTTGTGGTAAATAATCCTACAAACGACACAGAATGTGACTAGCCTAACTGACATTCCCACCATCCTCCGTGACCAGAAGACGAATAAAAGAAGGGCTCGGAAACAATATAAATTGTCACGTTTTTTACATGTGACAACCCTACCTAAAGTTCCCACCTCCCACCACCACGACCAGATCACAAATAGAGTCCGATTACGGGAAACGAAACCACTTGTCACGTTTTTCGCCAACTTTGTCGAAGAACTCACCACAAAAAAACACCAAATCGCACTTGACGTAAGTTTCGCATCGACACCGAGGCATCTTCAGAAAATCGACCGTACCATACAAACGACAACAAACGAGTGACTTGCCGCCGCCTCGATTGCGCCTTATTATAGACCAAACCCCCCAATATCAATTATTCGTAACCGCTTCACGAATCGATTGTGGAATTCTGTGCGACTAGATTGCTGCTAAAAATTCGTAATAATGGGGAATTCGATATATTTATTTGTTCATTGAACAATGTTCTAGACACATTATTGTGTTTTATGATTTCTAATTGTTCCAAAATATTTAGTATAATTCCTTTTTTTTCAAGTATGAATTATTTCGAAGGAGTTCACTAGCCAAATTGTGACCAGCTTCCAAAAGATGTTTTGCATAATGGGATTTATCGAAATGTTTATTTCTGAACGCCGGTATGTGTTCTTTGTAACGCTTTTGAAAAGTCCGACCTGTTCGACCTATGTATGTTCCGTTACATTCAGAACACTGAAGCCTATAAAAACCTGACTTATCTTTATTGTCTAATTTGTCCTTACAGAAAAATTTGTAATGATTTTTCTTAACGGATTACGTATTTTAAAAGCAACGTGTATATGATTGGACTTTACAGAAACTAGATTTGTACCTTACAGTATTTTCTGGTTACACGGCATAAAGTAATCGTAACATTGCTTTCTTCGTTTTATTTTTAATTAAACTATTGACAATGTTGCTATTATAACCGTTTGCCTCTGCCATCTGACAAATTATGCTTNNNCTGACTTATCTTTATTGTCTAATTTGTCCTTACAGAAAAATTTGTAATGATTTTTCTTAACGGATTACGTATTTTAAAAGCAACGTGTATATGATTGGACTTTAGAGAAACTAGATTTGTACCTTACAGTATTTTCTGGTTACACGGCATAAAGTAATCGTAACATTGCTTTCTTCGTTTTATTTTTAATTAAACTATTGACAATGTTTGCCTCTTTTGCCTCTGCCATCTGACAAATTATGCTTAACTCATTTTTGTAACTTTCCTGACTTAAAGGGATAGATAAAAGTCTATGTACGTAGCTATTGAACATAGACATTTTCTGTTGCCAAGGATGACACGATGACGCAGGAATAGACGTATCAGTATAAGTTGGATGCGGAAGATCTCAAACTGGTGCCTATTATCTACACTAGTTATGGTCAGATCGAGAAAATTTAATGAATTTTCTTCTTCGATCTCTAACTTAAATTTAATTTTGGGGTGTTTCTTATTTAGATTATTCACAAAAACGTCCAATTGTCACTCTAAACCAGTCCAACATATAATTATATCGTCCACGTATCTGTAATAATATAATATATGATTTTTGCCTACAATATGTTGTCTTTCAAAGCTATCCATAAAGAACTCGGCCATCAAAGGACTTAGGGGAGAACCTATGGCTAGACCCTCCTTTTGAATGTAGTAATGAGAATTGTACCTAAAATAATTTTGTTTCATACAAGTTCTGGTCATGTCTACAATTTAATTTATTTCTCCTGGTTGTTGACGCTGCCGTTTTTATTGTTAAGTTTTAAATATTTGATTACACATGCATATTAAATTGTTTGTAATACGTAGGTTCTGCTGATTGCGAAGGATTTTGTGAACAGAGTGAAAAAATATTAAGTTACATTTCGGAAGATGTTCTTTGAGCTTGTGTAAATTTGAGATTACAGATATAAAATGAAATGAAAAAATATATGTGTTCTAAAAAGTAAAAAAAAAAAACTCACGAAGTCGCTTGTATATCAAGTTAAATAAACTAACACATAATACTTATAAATGCAACAGTTGAATGCATGCTTGTTATTATTTTACTCACTAAGTACTGAACAGATTTAGATGAATTTTAACAGGTATTAACATAAAAATTACATACATATTTAAAAACAATAAAATTTGGTACTCGAGTAAGGCTGCCAGTGGAAGCGAGTACAAAACATTTTTGAAAAGTTCTAGAAAATTTAATTTTAAATTTAAAAATTTTCAATGAAACCTTTACAAAACCTATGTGTAATGTCGCATTAGAATCATGTCAATCATGTTAGTTTTCAAACAAAAATCATCGTCTGGAAGTTGGTCCATAAAGTTATGATGCCAAAGACAGACACACTCATTCACATACGTCTAACTTATAACGCCTCTCTTTTTGACGTGCTTTTTATAAACTGCAACAAAGATTACAAAACATAACACCCTAACTTTTAAATTACGACCCACCAGCTATTTCCCAGTTCTTTTATTAGGTCCTTGTCATCAAATGCTCTTTATTAGAAAATATGAATAGATCTAGACAAGATAAATTGAACCAGTCCAAACTCAACTGGTTTACTAGTAGCCATTCCAAGGTTACATCTCCTGTCTTCGAGCTCATTAGAGCATCAGCCATCAGACTAGCTTAGTTTTACCAGCATTCATTAGTTTTCAACTTCTGTAAGATCTCACTTATGTTTAAATGTAAAATAAACACACATCCCCGACTAATATCCATTACAATGCTTACAAATAGGCTGATAACCTTCAACTACTGAATTCCTGATCTGAACTCCATAAATAATCGATAGGAATCATCACAATTACTTCAATTCTCAAATTTGTGATTTAGCAAAGGTTACAAAATAAAGTAGTGTAACTTTTAAGCTTTGATCTACAATTTACTTTCCAGTTATATCATCAGGTCCTCATAATTTAGTCCTCGTCACCAAAAAATATAAATAGATCTAGAAAAGGTTAATTTGATATGTCAAAACTCGATGTGGTTTACCAGTAGGCATTCCAAGGTTAAGTCTCCTCCATTATTAGACTACCTCAGGGTAATGAATGTGAAGGAAGCCAGAAAGGTTTGTCAGGATCATGAGGTTTGGCACTCGATACTCTCTGCCTATAATTTTATTTGAGTGATGTTTTTAAGTGATATAACTTTTTTACAAGTGATCCGCTATCGCGGTCATATATCATAATATCAAAAATATATACTTTGTTGTTTGTGATCATTATTATGGATTGGAATGGCAATTAAGTAGTTAAAATTCATCATTATGAAATACCGGTACTATAATGTGTAAAAATCGAAGTTATACGTAGATCAAATCACTGCCTGTTCGAAGTTGGTAAAAATAAAACCTCTCATTAAATATTTGATTTTGGGGAAAATACAGAAATTGCAGGGTGCTAGGTCGGGGCTAAATGCAGGATGAGTGACGAGCTGTACTTTTTCGGAAGCTAAAAATGACTTTGTTTTGTTGGCCGTGTGTGAAGAAGCGCTATCGTGATGTAAGAGAATGCGGATTTCGGGTCGTCTCTTTTCTAACACTCTGGGTAAACAAATGGTAGAATACCACTCAGCATTAACACTCTTTTGATCTTCAATTGGAATTGTACAGATGGGATCCGTAGCTGAAAAAAAAGAGGGTAACCGCTTAACATTAGCCACACTATTTTTGTTGACGACAGTTGAAGGCCGCCCTTTATGAAATTTGGCATGAAAAGAAACTCGACCTCTCTCAAATTCAGCAAACCATCGCCTCACGGTGAAATTTGACGAGTGATAAAAAAGCAATTGACAGATTATTTAACGCCAATTGTTTTTTTTTTTAAACTAAGAAGGTTGCAATGTTTTGAAAATATAAAATTCAAAATTCATATAGTTCCAATTAGCTAGAAGTGCAAAACTTTTAGTGTGCCCCATGTACAAGTGGCTCCATCTTACATCAAATTGGCATATGTACGTACTTCGTTATTTTGTCGCGAGTTTTTGAAAACTTTTATGCCTGCAAAAAATGATGTCAAAGCATATTTTGTTAAAAATTAAATACTTTCAAAAGTAACGTATACGTTAAGACAAAAAATAATGTTATGTGCATGAAAACACCTTTACAGATAACGCACTATCTTGTGTGTTTCTTGAATTAACCTTAAAAGATAGCTATTTACTATGACCAATTTTTTTAGTTAACTTAAAGCGGAACTATTTTCTCATACATAAATTTTAAGTCCCTTGAACTGTTTATGCAGCGCACGCGATGGAATCTCTAAATAATTATAACTCTGGGTTGGGCAGATTCTGAAGATTCTGATCGTGATAATTTATTAGTTTCGAAATCTTTGACTAGTTTGAGATATTTAAATTAAATTTAACAAGTTAGACAGAGATTCAGTCTTTAGAAATGTAGATACCAACGAAATAAATACGAGTAAACAGTAGCGGCATTTTGTGACATATTGTCAAATATTACTTGCATGTGTTACTCTCAACATGCATATATTCCTAATTTTCTATGTTAGCTACTATGGCATCCTTCAAGTTCGAGTCCGGCTCGCTTTTAACTACTTCATTGCATTTTATAATATGCCATGGACAAGTATTTGATTTGTGTATTCAATTCAGTTGAGTGCCCTCGCCAAGACGAGCAAAGCGAAGTGCGATGACACTTCATACTCTTCTCACTGGTCAGCATAGTTGACATATGCAGATTAAAAATTGTATTACGTTTGTGTTGCCAGCTGTTGTTGGCTGTATTTGTCAGACGAAGAAAACTGAAAACCAATGTTGAGGTAGACAAAGCCTCAACAAATACTGAGCTTTTCCTTGGCAGACTCATGTTACCACACTTTGTCTCTATATCTCACTATCACTTTTTTGTACGTTATTTAAGTTCCTTATATTATATAGACTTAGAAGAGAATTCTAATTATTTTTTTTATTAGTTATGTGTGTTAAGTTTTAGTCTGTTAATAAATGTTTCCTTTCTATCATCAAAATTAAAATTATGTCATGTCCCATAACCTAAGACCCATCTAGCCATATTCTGATTACTGGGAAAGGTTATATTGTCCGAAATACTTTAAAGTAATTACATTAACGTTGCGATCGCACTTGAGTTTCCATTACGTGAACCCAACACTAAATTCTCCTCATTTCTTGGGGTAAAATAATCAAAGGAAGTAGTTCTTGCACATTGCGTAAAGACTTCGGATTACTTTGTATTCATAACAAAATGAATTTGTTTTGGTAAGCCTATGGAATGGAATGAAATTACAATATATTGAATAAATATCTATAATTTTAGGGTAAAATACAACTTGTTTATTTTATGTAATTAAGTTATCGGTCGAAATGTGAGCGCTGCCGAAAATCTGTGGAGTTACACTCGCTGACCGCAACTGTTACACAGGGATCCGAAAAAAAATAAAATTTAAAGAAAGTGTATGTTACGGTGGTTCGGTCAATTCGGTAAGAATGAAAAAACAAATATACAATGCGAATGTGTACGGATGTAGGTATCCGTGGAGACCTAGATTGGCATTAATTCATGATCAAATTGATCGGATGGTGTCAAGATTCTCCTAAACAAGCGTATTTGTATGAAAACGGTAATGAATGTAAAGGAGGTCTGCATCCACACTCTCTACCTACCCCGTCAGGGATTTGAAGTAAAGATAAGTATAAAAGTGAGTTACTTCAGTAGTTACACTTAATGAATAATATTTTTAGTTTAGGTTATTTTAACTTTTTTCGAAAGGAGCCAACTGTTTGCGATTTACATGACATACATGAAAGTTGTTAAAATATATGTCATATGATGTTACGATAGGAAAATTATTAATGAAACTATTCATTTGCATAGCAAGAATTGTTTATTGAAATGTGAAGGTATTATTAATGTAAGTTAATGTGAAGGTATATTGAAATGTGAAGGTTACACCAAAAGGATGTAATATATTCTCCTGTAAGGCGTAAATAAGGATGTCGTTGTTATTATTTCACAGCACCTTTATGGTTTCGTAACTATAAATTTAAAACAATTAAATTAATAGCCTTTTATTTAATCTGTTTAAGACTTGTTTAACAAAGCACTGAAGATAGTGTTAAAAATAAAGCGGTTGGGTGATTTTGTAAAATTAAAAAATCCATTAAGTGAGATAACGCAAATGTTTTCTTAACTTAATTTATGTCAATAAATTTTACTGAAACGCCATATTAAAAAGTATGAAAACTCCTGTTTTTATGTTGTTTAATTTTTTGTTGAATAAAATTATTTCAAATATTATTTTAAATATTCTATTATATTTAAGTAATGTGCAGAAAAGTGTTAAAATTGAAAATGTCTTAATTTAAACGACAGCTACGGCCACTTTACACTTGAATTTTATAAGCGTAAGCTTACGTGCTCTCTTACTTCAAAGATCTGAATAGGAAATTGGCGAGTTAAACTTCCAGTTCATGCTGCCCATAATTGTCACTTTTAGCATTAACAAAGAGAAACCTAAATGTGTCTTTACGACCATATCCCTGAAGAAATAGGCAGAGGAACAACCAAAGCACCCGTGAGTGGTTGAAGACACTAAGTCACACAGTGTGATAGGTTGCAAACCTATCGCTAGCCGGGCACATTTACAAACTCGAGCAACGTTATTTCTATAAAAAGATTGAAAATACGCATTTTTTATGTTGTTTTTGTTGCCCGACCCGGTAATCGAGCCGGTGACCCCAAGGAGTCAAGTCCGACGCCGCAAAGCTAGACCATAGAGGCGATAGTCTAATAAGAGTGAAGTGTTATATTTGACAGGTATCATGGGTTCGTCGGAGAGGGAGAGATGAAATTCCGGAACTCCTCACAGTCGGTGCAGTCACATATGCAGCAGACAACAGAGTCACGGTGGCGCGCCGATATCCGGGCAACTGGAAATTGTTGATAAATGAAGTGAAGCCTGATGATGAGGGTGTCTACGAGTGTCAAATATCTACCCACCCTCCTAGAGTCAGCAGAACTTACTTACACGTAAATAGTAAGTGTAATGTGGTGCTTGGTCACCTTTTCTTAGGTATGCTTGATGCTGTTTCAAAATTATATTTTACGATGAATTTCCTAGTGACAAAACAACCCGAAAGGTCGTTTGTGTGATAATCGGTTATATATTTAGCTTTAATGTAGGTTCTAACATACGATTAAATCAATATATTTAAGAGTACAGTACGGGAACATGCACGTGATCCAAATGTTATCTTTACCTATATAGGTTTTATTGTTGTATGAAAGATACGTTTTCTGTAGACACGCCATCAATTTAAGGAACGAATTTTAAGCCACTTGCATGAGTAAGCATTGCCGATTGCCCTTACCATATTAGAAGTGTCAAGCACTGACGTTATAACATAATATATCAATCGTCATAGTTGAAATACCATATAACTATGGTCACGGAGATAGTAGTAAACCATTCGCAAATAGTTTATAACGAACTGCTTGGTAAAAAATAAGTTAACAATAACATTGGCCAATATGAAAAACAAAATCTCAAAAAAGGTTTACTAGCTCTTGGACTATGCCACTTTTTTCCAAATAAATAAATATCTAAAAAAAAACAATTTAAGTATATGGGAAAAGAACCAGATCACGTTAAAGATGTTGTTCATTCAGGAGATTTTCTGTGCTGCACAGTCACGAGGAATTAGATTTTCCTGACTTGCATGCCTGTCGAAGTGAACTTAAACAATATAAAGTCAAATAAATAGATTCTCAAGTAATTTTCACTAATAGAGTCATTAAGTTGTTTATAATATTTAAGGGTTCAGTTGCACAATGTTAGATATGAAAACTTGAATAAATATGTCGTTAATGGAGCTATTTGTACATTTTAGAAAAAATAAGAAATTAAATTTGCAAACAGTCTTAAACGATCGTGACATTTGGTATTCTGTAATCTCTGCATAACTCGTGAGGGACTCCGCATGAATGTTCATAATATGTATGTGCAATATAAAATAGGTTTCTTTATTCAATTCTATATTCAAAAAACGTTGATTTTGTATTATTCTAAACGATAACATTTAGGTATTTAAAATTAAATGGAATTGTATTTTAAAAGAAACAAAGAAAATTATTTAGAAAAATAAACAACACAAAATCGAATTGATGATAAGTACATATTTAACGCTATGAAGATTTCAAAACTGAATTACAAAATCACGAAGCACTGACATTTGAAATCAACAGCGAAATTATTTCAATGTAATTATACCAAAGATACAAACCTTCATTTACAAAGAAATAATAAACGATACTTTAACTGTGTTCGCTAAACAGTGTCACAATTCACAAGAAAACAAACAATGCTACAGTTATTTTTGTTTACATTGGAAAAAGTAGAAAAATATTTGCCAGTTTCTAACAGGAAGCAGTTGGCTATTTTATTTTATTACATTTATTTTCATAGTTTTACTAATTTTATATATGATAATGTAGATGTTAAAGCAGTAATATTCATCAATGTTTCCGTTGGTTAAAAGCAACGCCAGCTTGTTAGTATAGGTCAACAGATGGCTGAAGCTTTATTTCTATAATTAATGAACCGTAATCCATTAGCATTACCATTGGTAATTTGGCTAAAAGTGATGAAACATTGCTCATAGTTACGCAAAATGTTTCAAGTTAACAGTTGATAACGAACAACCGTCGCTAGATTTTTAACAGTTCGTATAAAAAATCCATACTGTTAAATTTGTAAGAAAAATGACTCGTTTCTTAAATAGACTTATTTAGCTCCTTGTGAGAGCCTGAACACACTGTCATAGTATAATCTTAAAATATATTTTTTTGTTAACCCTTGACAAAACCTACCCAGGTATATAATGCAGCCAAAAATCATCTCGATCACACCAGCTTATAAACAAAAACCCGAATTGAATTAATTTCATCCAAAAGTAACACGCACACGCGCACACACACACACACACACACACACACACAAATACACACACACATACACACACCGCGCAGTACAAATATGTCAAACTTACAATACCTCTCTTTATAAATGCTTTAGAAAAACTACAAATATTACGAAACAGGATAACGTATCTGTTAAACTATGACCCATCAGCCTTTTTTCATTTTATTTATCAGGCCCTTATCGTCAAGTCTCCGTCATCAGGAAATATAAACAGATTAAGCCCTTATCTAATTGTGGATATGAATGATTCTTTTATTTCATAAGTTAGCATTTTTATTTGGAGATTTGATTAAAACCTCAACTGTGTTATTAATAAACAACGACTAAAGTACTCTAAATTAAAAATGTCTTTATTACTGTATCATACATATTTCATATGATAACAGATAGCTTGGTTACCGGTTTTTTTTGCTCCTTCTTATGCTTGGATACGGGAGTAGTTCAAAGTATAAACAGGATTATCGAAAACTTTATTTTACCTTTTATTTTCATATCTGGCCAGGCTATGTAGTTCAAATAAGATGCGATAAAACCATAAAAAAAACGAGTAATTAGTAAATTTATAAAGTTGTTATAAATATAAATAACTGTTAATTTGTTTGATTTTAAAATATTTGTACACCACTTCGTGGTAGGTCCTGGACACTCATCTGCCACATTTTTTATTTGTTTTGATATAACTTCACTTTAAAATAATGTATTATTGACCGCTGAAAATATAACAATTAAAAATAATCATCTGTCCTAACCTTTTATCTAACTTTTATGACAACCCCTAATTTTTGAATTTTGACCTCAGACATTACTTGAAACTTCCGCAGAGTTAGAACCTGAGATTTTCATGAAGGATGCTCCTAAGCTAAAAAACCTTCCTGTATTGGTCAGACATTCTACTTCAGCCTAGAAATAAAATAAAAGAATAAAATATAAAATCGCAAAATCCATCGTTACTATCGTAACTAATAATGTTTTTTGATAAATTAGACCGGAATAATATGCGTTAAAGATGACTTCATCCTCCTGTTATTGTTGTAATTTGTGCTATGCTAGCATTACGAGGTACTTTTTTAAATTAACATTTTTCATTATTTTATGGCAAAGAGGTCAAATGATCTTCAAATTGCATTTCTATAAAAACCATTAGATATTGAGACCTGGGAGTTTTACTCTTACATTTCAAATAGGACAGTCCATGTTTTTATGCATAAAACTCAGGATGTCACTTTTTTGGTCGAAAAAAACACTTTGCAGCGGTTGGTCACTCGGATAAAAAAATAATGTGGCAGAAGACGAGAGTCGCTCAGAGATGCGCTTAATTATACGAATATTGGTGTTAATAAAATACATTTCTTCAGAATAATATCAAAATTGCCTTGAAGATAATAAAATTGAAACTGGAAGCTGACATCTTGATGAAATTAAGGAAGCCATTAAAAGATCGTTGCAATTTCAATTTCTTTTTTTTTGTTCTTCAGTATTTTTATAGGACAAGATAGTGAACAATTACACAGCTCTCCTGAAGGTGATATACAATCGCGGCTTCTATACTTACACCATATATCTACATTTCGAAATAGAACATGACAGTGTCAAACGCTATGCTTACGAGTATTTAATTTCATCGATATGTTGTACATGCAAACACGCCGATTTCGGAGACTCTTGACACCACCCTCGGATAATTTCCGATTGATCTGATCGTGAAATGTCAGCCTTGGTCTCCCCGGGTACCTACATCCATCCACATTCGCATTGTATATCTGCTTTGTCAATCTTTCATCTGTTATTCTTTCCACATGACCGAACCAGCGGAGCATGCCCTTTCGCATTTTAGCACCAACACTTTCTTTCAATCCCACTCTTTCTCGGATGTCACTGTTACGAATGCTTTGTATGAAGTTTTGTATGAAAAGGATTATGAATGTGAAGGAAGCAAGACAGGTTTGTCAGGATCATGAGGTCTAGCAGTCGATACTCTGCCTACCCGGTAAGGGACTTGGCGTGAAGATATGTATCTATGTATGTATGTATATTGTACATTTTCTGAATTTTGGAAACAGTTTCAACGATTTTCATGAAATTTGATATGCACAGGGTTTCGGGAACTATGTTTAAATCAGGCTTAGTTTTATTTTTATAAAACCTCGTTTCATACAAAAAAAACCGGTCATCCAAGTACTGTACAGTTAATGAATTTATTCGTTAAGGCCCCATACTTAGTCAGCCAGAAGAGCCAATCAGCGCACTCTCCCGTTCCATGACTACTATGAAATATTGCGCTGTAAAGTGAATGTCTTAAGTGCCAAATCACTATTTTTGACACTATACTCGTAAAAGTAATTTGAAAAAAAATATAAAAACTGAAACAATTATCTTTTAGGTATAATGCTTATATATGTTTATGTTAAATCTGGTGTCGATATTTTCATAATTGAAGTAGACAGTTGGGTTTTGCTTTCAAAAAGGGGTAAGTTTTGTTTTTTTTCTATCGAGCTCTCTCTCTCTCTCTCTCTCTCTCTCTCTCTCTCTCTCTCTCTCTCTCTCTCTCTCTCTCTCTCTCTCTATCTATCTATCTATCTATCTATCTATCTATCTATCTATCTATCTATCTATCTATCTATCTCTATCTCTATCTATCTCTATCTCTCTCTATCTCTCTCTATCTCTCTCTCTCTCTCTCTCTTCCTCTCCCTCACAGTCATCACTATCCTTGTGTCCCAATTAGGAATCATTCCTCCCACCCAGAGGAATGATGTTCGGGTCAGGGAGCAGCTGGATACAAGTCGCTGGTGACCATAACTAGTGGCGCTATTTGGGGGAGGCTTATGTCCAGCAGTGGACGTCGTCTGGCTGATGATGATAATTATGAATATTAATCAACGATCTAATAACACATTTAACACATGCAACTATAAAACTGAATAACACTCATATTCGGACATTGCACCATCTCCGGTCATCACAAATAATTTAAGCGCAGTGAAACAGCAAAAAAAAACTTTGATTTTATTACGACGACATCGTGATGTGATTATGCGGATTCTTTCCTTTTTCGAAAAGCAGGTGAAAGCTAGCGGAGGTGGTCCTATATACATTTCATCAAGATCTGGCATATTATGGTTTTTAATCTTGACATTTTTTTTTATAATTGAGCAATCTCCAGGTAAAAGACAATCGTGGCCTGTAAGCACCGTAGATTTTATTGGTGCGTCGCATTATGCAAGTCTACCGACTACCCAACCATCTGGACCGGAACATGACACATTACGGCGACAGGAATATATAAGGCGGTAGATCCCTACCCATGCAAGTTGCTGCACAACATGATGCCATGTATATACCTCAGCGACGATGTGGTAGCAACTAAATTTAAAAAAAAAATACATTATTTAATGTGTCTATGCGCGAGCGATAGAAGGGAAATAAGATGAGTCACATACGTTATAAAAAGGTATTATCTAAATGTATACTAGAGTCTCAGAAACAAGCATCGTTAATTTATATAGAACAGTCTTCTAATAAATGTAAAGCTTCATGAGATATAATTAAAAGTACATTTCAAAATAAAATGTCTAAAGAAGCAATAGAACAAGTTAAAATAAATAACTTGGTATATACATCAGTATATACTTAATAAATTTGTTATTATTTCAATGAGTTCTTTATAAATCAGACCAAATTTTGTTAAACAAATCGGGCTTGTTCTACAATAGCATAAATAAAATAGCATAAAAAGCAAATAGTATAAAGTCTCATAATTTGTGTAATCGTAGTAAAAATTATGTTTTTGACCCCAGTTGATGAGCATGATTTAGTTAAGGTTATACATAATTTGAAAAACACCAAAGCAACTGGCTATGACAACATAAGCACAATAATATTAAAGAATGTTGCCACTGTGATATCAAAACCTCTTTGTCATATAATTAATTTATCGTTTGTAGAAGGGAAATATCCCGACCGTTTAAAAAAGTCTATTGTTAAGCCATTATTTAAAAAAGGGGATATGTGTGACATGAACAATTATAGACCAATAACTTTAATTCCAGTAATTTCTAAGATTTTTGAAAAAATAATGTATGAAAAATTATACAGTTATTTAATTCTGTTTAATTTATAACAAAATAATCAATAGGCATTTAGAAAAGGCATGTCTACAGTTTATGCATGTTTCAACTTAGTTAAAAAGTAACTGAATGCCTAAATAGTAAAAAAAAATCCCCTTGATGTATTTTTAGATATGAGTAAAGCGTTTGATTTTATATCACATAAAATTTTGTTAACTAAACTTGAGAGATATGGCATTAGAGGTAATTTATTAGAGTGGCTTTAAAGCTATATAGAGAATAGAAAGCAATGTTTTGAGATATCAAAAGTAAGTGGAAACCACAAGAAAGTTTATACTTCAAATTATCTTTTTAATGACTGTGGTGTTACCACAAGGTAGTGTTTTAAGGCCATTAGTTTTTTAAATTTACATCAACGATTTGCCTGATGCTATCAATCATGATTCAATTTCATTTACTGATGATACTACACTTCTCATCAAGAGTAAAAATAAAAATGATTTATTTGGAGAAACAAGTAAAACTTTGACTAAAGTGACATAATGGTTAAATGAAATTAACCTAAAAATAAATCTTACGAAGACAAAAATAGTTAAATTTCAAGCACATTATAGAGATACTAAAAAGTTAGACGTTATTTTAATTAATGCTACTGTTGAAAATGTAAATTGTACTAAATTCCTAGGAATAAAAATCGATTAATTTTGCAACTGGAAAACGCATATTGATTCACTTTGCAATAAAATCGATAGGTTTGTATATGTGTTGAGAAGAATAAGAGAAGTGTCAGGATTAAAGGCATCTCTGTCAGCTTATCACGGGTATGTTTTTTTCCGTTTTAGAGTATGGTATTCCTACTTGGAGGAATTCATTAGAATTAACTAGAGTCTTTAGAGTTCATAAGAAGTGTATACGAGCGATATGTAGTGTCAATCAGTTACATTCATCCAAGCCACTTTTTAAGTCAGTTAAAATATTGCCATTACCTTGTTTATATATATTGGCTGTATGTGTATTTGTAAAAAAACATCATCATTTGTTTCATACAAATGCTGAGGTCTTAGGCTTGTCTCGTTTTAGAAATAGTGAGAAACTACATATTGTACCTAACCAAAAACTCAACATTTACAAAAATAATATGTATTGCATGTCCATTAGTACATACAACCAAATTCCTGATAATCTTAAATCACTTCCATTCAACAGATTTCGAAACAAGGTATTCATCTTACTTTTAGAGAAAAAATATTATAGTGTCAAAAATTTTCTTGCAAATAAGAATAAATATTAAAGTATTTATAATATGATTAATTTAATTGCAGAATGTTGAGTGCGCAGGAGTTTGTTTCGCCATTTCTTCTCCTGTCTAGCTAGGTTTGGAAACGGTGGTAGTTTACGGTAGATAGGGATAAACTAATTTATATTCTAAAAATTGTTTGTATTAATAAATAATCATGTAATAAATACTATAAACAGTGTTTAAATAGTAAGTAATTAATTAAAATAACTAAATTAATTAACAACTATAAAAATATTTGCACACTTCAAGTTGGTAAAATATGTAGAAACGCCTAAATAATTTTGTAACATCTTTGTAACACTCATATTCCGCAAATAAATATTTTTTCTTTTTTCTGAAATAGGTATAGAATTTTTAGAGGTCACTGGTGTACAAGAAATAGATTAATATCGCGTCGTTCCCGGTCGGGTAAGCGAGCCGTTCTAACGGCGGCGGGTCGTCGTGGGAAGCCCGTTGTGCTTGGCACGTACACAACGTACGTAACATATGTAATTAACTCTACGTACGCTACAAAAAAAAGAACCATAAAATCTGTTTATTTTATCGACGAGCAATTCCGTAACAAAATAACAAAATAAATAGTCTAATTGATAACCTCTTCCTTTTTGGATTCCGTAAAACATTTGCCAATGTCGGGAATCTAACCCTGCACAAGTCGGTATGGCTTCAAGCGAAGTCGGATGTACAAACCTGATGTTTGTTGAACAGCTCCTCAAGTGTGGGTGGTGGATGAAGCTGGAGGGCCGCTGTTGGAGAAGTATTACGAAGCTGAATCAACCTTAGCTTTAGTGTGCAGAGCGCGGTACGTGGACACTCCGGCTCTTCTCACTTGGCTGCATGAAGGTCGGGCTCTTAACGCGGATACCACTAGAGGAGGAATAAGGTGAGAACGAGAAATTATTTACACACACCATGCAATAACTTCTTGTGGCGCTTTTTAAATGTTAAACGTAGCACCGGATCCGAGAGCGCCCAAAACGTCCAGTGGAAAAATTGGAACCTTCCGATTTGAATAAAATTCGACGTGTGTCTGTGTGTGAGTATGAAACACGTAATGAATTTGGCCCTTGATACTCTTTGCCTACTCTGTGAGGGGCTTGGCGTGAATATATGTATGTGTGTATATTACATTAAATAAAACCCTATCGTTGACTGATGGACGCAACACCTTATTAACACATCACAGAAAGATGATTCTTTCTTTGACGTAACAACATTATATAAGAAATACCAAATATGACACCCTCGGCCTTCGCAGAAATATTTGAAGGCAGTTTCATATGCAAATGTAACGATATCGTTATTCTTATTGTGATGTATTATTATTGCCACTTCCTAACTCCCCTTTATACATACAAAAACTTTTCTAATATTGAGTTGTGTAGATTTTGTATTGAGAACACTTTTATTGAAAAACAAATTTGAAACAATATATTACATGTTTCAATATACATTCTACCCCCTCGATCAACAAATAAGTGTATTCGTCCTCGAGGCTTGAGTTTGATTCCCGACAGGTATTGTGTGATGGTTATTGTTTGTATATCAAGATTTAAATAAATATTTAAACACTTGTTTTGATACATCTAATTTAAGTATTATTGAATAAAATTCAAAACATTGATTGTAAGAACCGCCGCCTACAGATACCATGGATCCTAAAAAAATACAAGACGTGCAAAGCTGCCGGCTGCCGGTTACCCAACTCTCTGGACCCAAACATAATACTGTCATTATGGCGGCAGGAACAGTTAAAGCGGTGAATCACTACCGGGACATTTCTGGTAATGACCTATTCAACTTTGGAAGAGGCGACTTTAGACAAGTTAGCAGACTCGAACAGATGGTTTCTTCCATATTCACAGAAGACCGCACCAATTCGAGGAAGTTCATTTTTTAAAATTAGCTAGTGGCCCGTCCCGGCTTCCATAACATAAAATATACATTTTAGCCTCCCTCTTCAATAACTTTAAATGTATTTTAAAAAGAACGCATCAAAATCCGTTGCGTAGTTTTTAAGATTTATGCATACAAAAAAACGTAGGCACAGAGAAAGCGACTTTATTTTATACCATGTAGTGATCATAAATTATGTGCCAAATTGTGCTCAGATTTTATTGCTTAGTTGTGTAAACAAACACGTTATTAACTGTCTCTATTTATAAAGAAATTATTTCAAATCTAAGCCAATTTGACTATTTTACGGAAGTTGTGGAATATTGTCTTTCACGTTCTAAAGTCACAGTACAAATATGGAACGATATGGAAACTAAGCCTACTGGGTAAAATATTAGCCTACAAACCGTTGAAGCAATACGGTTGTCACGTTATTTATTTTATTGATTGAATTGCAATGCCTACTACATTGTTTATAATATGTACCTAATAATACAATCAGTTAATCTCATGGCGCCGATTAATTCCAGGAGGTGAATACGCTTGTGGCATTTTTAAAAAAATTGCGGAAATTTTTTACACTCGCCTTGACGCTTCACACGCTACTGCAGCACCGCGGATAGCGTTCAGGGGCCTCACCGACACGCATGTTTGTGTGTGTACTGTTTCGAACGCTTGTAGGTAGTTTCCCTACAGTTTCATACTAATTGTGAACTGCTATCCTTATAAATTATGTTAAATTTTAAAATAATGAAGAAATGCTGTTTAATTGACTTACATATTTTAACCCCCAACTCAAAAGAAGGAACGAGGGTTGTTGGGGTGCGGGGTAGACCAATTTCGATAAAATTCTTTTTGTTTGAAAACTAACCTTATCAAGTGTTTCATATTTACATAACGTGTTGGTTTTGTCAGGGGATACAGTATTTTTTTAGTGTTATAAAATACAAGTTGATATTTTGAGCGTATAAAGGCATACTTCTAGGCCTTATAGGTCTAATAGGCACATTAGATAAGACCTAATGCGCCACACAATAATTGCTTTTTACTACATTTATTTGGATGAATTTATTATGGCACATATATAATAAAACAATTTTACTATTTTTGTTTGTTTGTTGTTGATATTGTAGGGACTTTCACTGGCAGGTAGTTGATGGAAAAAGTAGTAACTTAGGCTATTTTTTATTAGGAAAATTTCAAATGAACTAAATAAACTAAATAAATTATTTGTTAAACATCATGCAGGTGATGTCGCGGTCACAGCTAGTTTTAGCTAAAATAGTAATGAAATAGTGCGAGTTATTTTAACTAAACATAATTCGAGGATATTATATAGCTAACTAGAAACTAATAAAATATGAAGCCAGAGCATAGAGACCGTAATAATTTAACAAGGCTGAACGTTATGAAAACTCAGGCTTTTTACAGCTTAAATATATTATGGTGGTAGAGAATAAAGTTTATATGTATAATTATTTTACGAAATAAAATAAAACTTGAGAGGCCGAATGTAAAACAGCGCGGTAAATTTTAGGGGGTATTATATGAGATAGTTTATACTTTATGATTGTCCCGAGTCTCCTTATAAAAGACTTAAAACACCCTAAACTATTAATACAATATACATTATATTTATAAAAGACTAGCCGACCCGCCGTACTTTGCATCCCTTGATTTCACAAGGTAGTAACAGTTTGTATGTAACAAATTAAAGCATAAGTTTTCTTATTTTTCTTGTATTTTTTTTTTGTTTTATCTCTTCAGAAGTACCTTCTCCCTACCTGACAGTAACTAAAATACAACAAAAAAAATGGCAAAATTGATCCAACCATTCAGTCGTGATACCCCATCACCCACGGAAAAAGGATATTCATTTACATATTATAACAGAACATAGAAAATTGGCATTAAGAACATTTAATCAAAAGCTCTCTCATCTGCTAAATATTTTGAAATAATGTTAATCTTCATCATATTATCATATCGATCTATATCGATAACACATTGTTCAAATTTAATATTAAGTATATTGAATTAAATCGAACTCTCGCCCCACGGTCGGTAGGTGGCGTTAGACGTGTACGGTAACCTTTCGACCAACGAGGCGGGCAGTCTACTCTATACTCGTTAAAATCTTCAGTTTCTGTCATTAGCACTCATAGACGGTAGAGAAATGCGAAGATTTGTCTGCTTTACCCATTCTTGCCATCATAAGTCGAGTGTCAGCCATTGTTGTTGTCGTGTTTGTGGACCAAGGTAGCTGACAGCCGTAAGTTACGCAACAGTTTAAATGTCAAACAATGGTCCATTACATACGATTACTAATTTTGGTATCTATATGCGAAGTGTATGGTGAAAAAATAATAAACATGTTCATTCATTACGAGGAAATAAACAAATTGATACAATTTATTTAAAACCACTAGTAGTTTCCACAATATATATTATTACTTTTTATTTTTATGGTTTAGCCAACGGGTTTCAATAAACAAGCATCATCAGGGATATATGATAATGATGCTTTTATAGCGAAACCGGTTGGCTAAACCATAAAAATTAAAAAAATAATAAAATATATTGTGGAAAGTACAAGTGGTTTTAAATAAATTGTATCAAGAATTGAATTCCACCAAGCACTGACGATATAGAAACTAATAAACAGATTATCGTTATAGCCATTTTAAACGAGTTTGCATTGGATTATATATTCCTTGTTTTCGTTTTAAGACGGGTTATAGATCCATCAAATGACAATGAAGAAGTGTCTTCAGGCCAGCATCCTCAAAGAGGTAAGCAGAGGTACAATCAGAACACCCACTAAACTACCCGATGACAATAAGTCTTATATCGTTATTAGGTACCTTAGGTGGCAAACCTATCGCTGCAATCGAGCACATTACTAATCCCGGGTCACGTTGTTTTTGTTACAAAATTGAAAATTAAATAATAAATTATTTATGTCTCGCTAATGGAACTCATACCGAAATGAGTGTGAGTGAATAAGTAAACTGACACCACTGATTTTGTGATCCTCTTACATGAAAATAAAGTTATTTTTCTTATTTAAACCAGTATTCATTTTTCTATTCACAACTAACAGTAGTAAAATGCGTTTAGATAATAGACCTAGTTGCCGAGGAGTTTGTTTTGCCGTTTCTTCTCCTGACTTATCCAGTTTGGAAATGGTGGTAGCTTACGGTAGATGGGAATAAAATTAATCTTTCTTTAAAATTATTTGTAATAAATTATAAGGCTTGTTAAAAATATTAATATTTGGTAAAAAATTAAATAAGTGGTGTGATTTATATGTTGAAATGTTTCGTTTCCTTAAATATAAATTAAATATGTTCACACCACTGTGGTAGAACACGTTGGTATGCTTAAATATTCTTGTGACAACTGTTTAATAGACATACTTTGCAAATAAATAAATTTCGTTTCACAAACTGAGTCGTAGCTTGTGATTGACCGAGTTTTCTTGAAGGTTAAGAAAATAAATTATAAAATTTTTAATTGTTTTGCCACGGTAGATAGACCATTTCCCTGAGTAGATGGACCATCTGTCTCCCTGTCAGGCGGCTTGTATGAGGTGAAAAGAAAATGTGGTAGGTATTTCCAATTTTCTAGTAAAAAAATGTTGCTCGAGATTGGATATATGCCCGGTTGGCGATAGGCTTGCCACCTATCACTAGTCTTCGGCTAGTCGTGGGTGCCCAGGTTGTGCCTCTGCCTAACCCTTCTAGAGTAAGGGCGTGTAGAAATGTTTCATGTTGTGCTTATATTCCAACATTTACAATTTCCTTGCAGTGTAAAAACGGAACAAGTGGCAGGTGGAGCAGACAGCGTCCTCCGGCTGGCGAGAGTCAACAGCAGTGACGCGGGGAACTACACGTGTGCTGTGCGCGGCGCACGTCCGCACACTGTCGCTGTCCACGTGCTCAACGGTAATTGTACTTAAATATGTATTAAGGTCGTTGCTGAGAAATGCTTCGAACTACACGTGTGCTGTGAACAGACACAGCAGTGGGAAGTGGGAACAGCAGCGACTACACTCTACAGCGGCCACTACACGTGCGTCGCAACAGTTGGTATGCGGCCAACCATCTCACACGATGTGATTATGATTACTTAATACTATTTTTAGTGCTATTATTAGTATTGGCAGCCATATTGCGAACAGTAACAGTTATGGAAGCCAGCGATAAGTTTTGCAGATCAATTTCTTTTGAAACGATAATTCGTGAAATGCTTTTAAAATTGCATTATGAATCTTGGTGAACGCCAGGTGTGTGTGGTGTAAGGGCAGTTACCCCGTAAAAATGATTGTTTTTAGTTATTACAACACAACAAATGTATAGGTATATTCATATTTGTTAAATGATAGCTAACGCAGTGGTTCGAAGATGAAAAAGTTAACTGACCGTACCGCGGTGGATTATACGCCAGCTACTGACTGACTGACACAATCACGCAAAAATAAAATTCGTTCAATGATTTCCTCGCACTTGAAAATGTGTTAGGTAATAATATATTTTTACTTTCTATTTTAAAAAAATAAAATTGTCAGATGTCTCTATGTGGGTGGAAAGGTCGACAGCCGATGCAGTGAAATGAGGATCTATTTTAGAGTGACTAACGTGTTCCTGACATCGCGTTTTTTTTTTTTAAATTTGTTGGGCTTTATCAAAGGTGAAGTGTGAGAGAGTTAAATATACCAGCTGGTGAGCTTTTCAGCGACATAGAGTCAGCTGACCATTCATTTATTTCAAATAGCATTATAACTGTCATCTGACACTTTTTCAATTAAGAGGAAATAAATTAAAATTAGTTATTCGCATTAAACTTAATGCACGCGCCGGCAGTAGAGTATTGTGCAGGAATTCTTCTACCTAACCTATTTCGGTCGCCATAATGAAAATGTCATATTACGGTCCACATGGTTAGGTAGCCGGTCAACCTGCACAATAGACCTAACACCCTGGCCTTAGAAAAGGCGACAAAACTTTGACATGTGTGGTATGTCTAAGAATCATGTACTTGTTTGCCGTCTTATCATATAAAAAATAAAATCAACAGGCTCATTAAGCAATTCCAATATTTGAGTGATAAATACTCTTTGGATAGAAATTAATTAATTTATTAAATATTAAAATAAATAAAATTAAGCTGTAAAATGTTATTGATTAAAACAGAATTATGGTACTAACAATAGTTACTGGAAAATTAATTGTTTTCGGTTACACATGACAGGACATGTCAGACTAGTCCGAATATGTCAAATTGTGATTTTTAATCAACGTTTTCCGAGTGATAGATTGAACATTTGTAGAAATGACGTGTAGGGGAATGTGGGGTAACCCCGGATAGTTAAGGAATAATTACTGTAAATTAGTAATTATGTTATATATTTAAAAAAATAAAATCACATATTATTAACATACATTTAGTAATATTTTGTCTCCATATTGTTAGAATTAAATCCTAACTGTAGGAACTAAAGCCAATTTTATAAAAAAATCTATATTCGAATTCACCCCATACATATGGGTAAAACCGGATAGGCATTTAATCTAAATGTGGTGAATACAGATACCATAAAAACATAAGATTTTTGCTAACATAAAATATTAATTCAAACTCAATGCATCTAATACAACCTTCATGTGCCACCACATGAAGTTACTACAGCTTTGTTGAAACCCATCGCTCTTGCAGCTGAACTTGCTCTTAATGACAACTCCGAATGTCATTTCAAAAATCTACTAGCCCAGTCTAAGTGTGCAAGTCCGGTTTCTTTGTTAAAGTTGTGGTTAAATCTGTTTCTTTCGGCTCATTGGAATGCCAAGCGTCGCAGATCTGTTTTGGTGAATCCAAATAATCTGGGCCTTCTAGCTCATCAGAAAAAAAAACATTTTTAGTAACAAAACACTTCAGGAACACTTCAATTCTCAGCTTCAATCTTCTTTATACGGTCTTCTAAGGTACTTTTAGGAACATTGTTCTTATGTAATGCTAGTAGATATCCCTATCTGCCTTCCATTGTTGCATTTATTGTCAAAAGCATATCCGACTCCTACCATTGTAACCTGTTTGATTTTTTATGTACGTACGTATGTTATGGTATGGTAAGATGAATCTGTAAATAAGATAAGTATTTACTTCAGACACATATAAAATAATTAAAGACAAAAATTATGAGGACGCATATAATACTCATTTTCAACACTATATCAGGGTGAATCCGGATATCCGATAACACCCCGTCCGCTTGCACCCCACAGGTACCAAATTCGAAAATATTTTTGCTAACAGGGTAGGCTTGACCTTGCAATCACAATAACTCACTCTTTAGTAACTTTAATAAGTTTAATTTCATTAAAAAAATTGCAATCCTATGTCTGTACACGTTTACTTCAAATGATAATACGATGAAATTGACAAAATATTAGATTACTTACCTTCATTTTAGTTTTTTCCCATAGACGCAAGCGCTGAGACGTTGTCGTCACAGCCATTTGTATTTGCCCTAAACAATCGCACGCGAGTGTCTCAGCGATAGTAGGAATGAGGCAGCAATAACCATAGTAGTGAAATAACAACTATCTGATTTAACCCACTATCCGAATTCCCTCCTCATTCCCCTACGGTCTAATTTAACATACCTATCATCAGTGCTCATAATGCTTTTATAGCGAAACCAGTTGGCTAACCTATAAAAATAAAAAAATAAAAACATATTATGGAAAGTACAAGTATTTGTAAATAAATTGTATCAAGAATGGAATTCCACCAAGCACTGACGATAAGAAGTATAGAAATTATCTTTTTCATTTACTTTCGTTGAAAGAAGACAGCAATAACTTAAAATTAGTTTAGTAAGTGCGCAAAATTTACATTGTGCCGCGATCGCGTTTGATAAAGTGATAACTTTCGAGTGTAGGTATGTAGGTATTTTGCTTAGAATTAAATTTTTAATTTCGTAATATCTTTCGAATGGATTGTTTTATTTGAACAATTCAAAAACTAATACCAACTAACCAATACAATCTTGAATATAAAATGATTTATTTTGACAGGAATCAGTATGAAGATATAGATAACATGGTCCGAATATGGTCGGCATTTCTATCAACATTTAAAATGTAAAAAAGTAGTTATACATCTTGACTATAATAGTTAGATATTTGCTGTTGCTAGTTTTTTGTAATTATTTTGTAAATATTATCGATAATTATATAATAACATAATTATTAATTTAGCGGCTAGCGTATACGCCTAACTACACTGACCAACCGCGAAGCTCGGGTTCGACTCCCGACGGGGGCAGGCATTTGTGTGCTAAACATTTAAATGTCTGCATTTCCGGGTTTGGGTGTTTATTAAATTTATTCTGGTATTTATTTAAGTATTCTTACGTATTAGAATCGTTGACTAACACCCATAATACAAGCATAAAATTTGCTTACTTTGGGGTTAGATTCAATTTGTGTAACTTGTCCAAGATTATTTATTGCACGCGATGAAAGATATTTTATAACTTACTTTTTACACCTTGGGTTTCATTACTGAAGTTTTAATAAGGATCTCTGATTTTTTCACTTTATAGATATAGCCCATGTTCACCAGGAACAACGTTCGCTTCTAATGGTTAAATACTTTTTCAAATTGGTTCATTAGTTTCGGAGCCTATTCAATACAGACAAACAAATATTTCCTCTCTATTATTAGTATAGATTAAGCTCTGGCCATGGTATAGAACTACTGGATGTCTATTGCAATCAAATAAAAATTCAAACTTACGATATAACAATGGTAACTGAAATAAATAAATTGTTTTTAATAAAAACATAATAAACTTTTCTCTACCGTTATATTTGCTACGGTACGATATAAACGTAGATAAGTACAATTATTTTCTTTAATTATGAACAGCCATTACGTTGCTAAATTCAATTATTAATAAGAATAAGTCTCTCGTAACTTATTTAATTAGATTTCTTAGAAAAAGATCATCCAGGCAGACGGTGCTTATCTTACATCAATGTAACTTCAAAATAATTTTTTCCTTATTTTTGATAAACACTTAAACAGAATTGTGTTTTCAATTGAAACAATTCCATTAGTGCCGACTCAGACACATACTAGTGGTGGTTCTGCTACGCACTAACAAAAATTGTTTTAGGTGTATGCTGTTTATTTCCAATAAAACAAAAAGGAAAGAGATAGAACGTTTTAGACATGTCTGATCAATCCGGATATTTTATGACAATTGTAATCAACTTTTTCCAAGGAATAAATTAAAAATCTAAAATATCATGTTAAAAGAAGAACTAATCAGACACCACAAGATGTGTTTTGTCTCTTTCCACCAGTGTTGTACAAAGAATATAGCAATAACTTAAAAGTACCTAATTTAGTAAGGGCAACTAAATAATCTTATATGTAAGTTGTTTTGTCTAAACTAATTTTAATTGTTACGGCTTTTAATCGACATACTTTGTATAGATTAATCGTCTTTAGAAAGGTTTAGAGCGCTAATCGTGTTTCGTCTCTTTCTATGACTTACGTTGAAAGAAGGTAACAATCATTTAAAGTAATCTTAGAAACAGCTGCACTTAGACTTTTATTTAAAATTTAATCTGTCACTTAGTAACAATTTTGTACAGAAATTGTCGACTTAATAACTGATTAAACGATAATACTATTAACCAGTATATTGAAGTCTATACGAGATATAGATATATTAACTATTTATTTTTTCTGGTAAATTTAGACGCACATTAGTCTTAAAGCATTTGCTTAGAACGTCTATACGTTTTACTAGACTTTTGCCTAGTCAGGCCTACAAAATTTTCTGCAAATAAGTAAAATCAAGAAATCCCTTATCCCTTATTTGTCTCCCAATATCATTAAAAAAACGACAATATACACACTATTATAAACTCAACGAATGTTATATTTTGCAACCGAGGCATTACTAGAAGAATTCGACTACATTACACGAAGGTCGAGCACAGACTTTTTTTGCCTTTTTCTTACATTTATAACTTATTTCAGTTATTTGGAATAAGTCGGTGACTACGTAAATGAATAACATACTAAATTAGCTACTAAAAAGTTATAACGAATAATACAAAATATGCATCCGGTAGTCATTGTTAATCTTTATCAACTATTACATATGAAACGTGTCACAATTTCCACTATTCAGTAGCACTACTTAGGAAACAATTTGATAAAATATAACGAAATAATTGCGATTTAATAGGCTTTTGAACTATCTATTGATACAATTATTATATTTACAAGCACAATGTGATATTATAGTATTTGTTCGACGGGGCGCAAAAAAACGCGATCGAGGTCCCATGTACGTGTTGTCTCTGCCCCTCTACCGTTTACATAATGTAATTATTTATATATATATTATAGTTAAAAATGGAATGTAATATCCTAACTTGTTGGCATAATTCTAAAACTTTAATTTTTGATCACCCCCGTCTCAATCTATATTCATAGTAGCTAAGTGACTTCTCTATCACGCCAGCGTTCAAATAAAAAAAATCCGTATCGAAATCGGTCCATCCGTTCAAAAGTTACAAGCACAAAGTATTCTATAGATACAGACACACACAAAAACATCAAACTTATAGAAGCCCTCTTTCTCCGTCGTCAGATAAAATTAGACAACATCATAGATATTGTCAACTTAACACTGAGATGTTAAACCCTTTTTCATCGAAAGTGACAGTGGCACTGACGGTACGATAGCGGCAGGCACGTACTAATGAAACGGTAATAGAAATCAGGACGAACCATCGCAAAATGTGTTAGGAACATGCTGATATGCTTATTTATGCGAGTTTGTCGGTTCGAAAACAGTAGATTCTCCTAAGACACTCGGTGCTCGCACTAAATAAATGTAACTGAAATTTTGATGAGGTTTTAAGCTTACGCAAAATTATTCTAATTTCATGACGATTTCACAATTAGGTTGCTCGAAAACTGTAAAGTAAGGCACATAAAAGTTTTACAACCAAAGTACTAGAACATTGCTAAAACTTAAAACGAATAAAATGATTCAGTATCGTATGAACTAAGTCAACCACATCCGTCACCGTTTGCTACCTACTGTTAAATTACTTGACACTTTTTAGAGTACTCTTAAAAGATTTTTTTTTATAATATTGGAAGGCAAACAATCAGACGGATTGCCTGATGGTAAGAAATTCATACCACCACCAAGATACACCAAAGGACAATCGGTGTTAATGGTACGTTGCCAACCTGAGGCCGGGATGTTAGGCCTGGAGCAAAAGTAAGATTACCGGCTACCTTACCCTTCAAAGCGGAACACGTCAGCATTGATATTATGGCGGCAAGAATAGGTAAGGCGGTTGTACCAATCCGGGCGAGTCACTGCGATATTGTGATAAATGTTTTAAAAGGTACTGTCAATTGAAAATTGGTTTGCTTTTCAATCGGCATTTTATGATATTTAAATTACATCGGCAGCAAATAGTAGGTAGGTAGTAAAATAGAACAATTTGTAGAAATGTCGTTCTATGTAATAAAAGGTATCAAACCATTTTGATAGATCAGTGCTGTCAAACTACAAAACGTCGTTACGGGTGATTCATTGATTGTTATAAACATCATAATTCACTATTATTAATATGTCTATTAATAAGTGTGGATGTGTATTGTGGGTACTTTTAAAAAAATTATCATCGCTCAACAAAACTGTAGTGAAGCCTGGATAAAACGATCTATGTGTGTTGTTTAATGTTTATTAATTGGCTTTTAAGAAACGTGCAAAATAATGATATTGCTTGAATCGAAAACGTTGAAACGGAAAGTACAGGGTCCAACGACCACTGAAGTTATTCTTTTTTTGCACTGTTGTGTAAGATTAGTGAACAATATTTTGTATCATTTGCTAAGCTCTGTAACAAATCAAGTGGTGATAAAGTTATCGTCACTAAAAAAGAGGTGAAGTGGTTATCGTCACTCGAAGGAGGTGGCAAGGTTTTCGTCACTCGATGGAGGTGGCATGAGTTGCTATTGCTCGATTTAGGTAATAGTAACGACTTTGAGGTGGAAAGGTTATCGTCACTCGATGGAGATGGCAAGGTTTTCGTCACTCGATGGAGGTGGCATGAGTTGCTATTGCTCGATTTAGGTAATAGTAACGAACCGAAGTTGGTCAGATGACGGAATGCGGTTCATGATAGACTTGAGTCATTGTTTAATGAGATTGTATTTTAATGTTTGTATCATAGATTTAGTATATACAAGATCAACAAAGCGTGGGAGAGCGAAGTCCTTATCAGGTACAAATTGCCTTAGAGGAACAGAGAGAGAGAGTCAGGTACCTATGTGCCAATATTTACGCGAGTAAGAGATCATAGTGTTCCTGTCATAGTGCATCGCTGTGAATTTTGTGAATTATTTTCATAATCTTACTATTTAACTGGAATAAAATATAAAGGCAATTACTATGTCGTGTTCTGTAACGGAATGTGATGTCACAAAACGTTACAATCCTAATAAATATACATTTCATAAGTAAATACAACTTTGACATATGAATATTTAGAAATGCGTTTTGTTAGTTTTTTTTTGCTATTTACCTGCGCAGAAAAGGATTTTTACAATATATTTATTTGCATTATTTTATATAAATGAGTATTTTGTACCCTTAAACGGAATAAGCAAAGATATTATGTAAAATAATAAATTGTTTGTTTACGCTAGGGATTGACAACGCGATGACGTCCTAAATATCGATGAATGTCAACCAAGGAGTATACATATAAGTATAAGTAAATATTCTTTAGCAAGAGATTTCAACATTGGCTGTTGAACCAACTTGCGTTTCGTAAAATATATTTCTATTTAAGACTGAGATGCGCTTATATATAATCTTTTTATGAATACTTGATATTAAGTTTAATCATTAACGCATTTACCGATGCATATTCGCGCTTTCGTTACTCTCGTCTAGTGCCTTGGACGCGTCTGTGATCCAGTAAATAATTTATTAGGCATGAGTAAATTATTGCAAAATTAATAGAACTCGTATGTGCCTTTAGCACTGGACAAAGCTCGCGAAATAAATGAACTCACAGACGCGTCCAAGGCACTGGACGAGAGTAACGAAAGCGCGAACATTTTTTTGTCATATAATTGTTTATTTAATTATGATCTAGGGCCTGGGTTGTGGGTCATTTGGGGGGTGCATTATTTGGTTGGCACTCACGCGGGAAGAGCGGGGTGGAGCTCTCCTTCCCCTTCGGGGGATTACTTTTGTTGTCATAGTGGAATGCTTATTCCTATGTTTACGATGGTTTGTTTGGCAACGGAAAGTCATACGCTACTTGTTAGTGCGAGAGTACTGAATGATAGCGTGTGGACATCAGAATCGAGTGGATCACGTGTTACAGCTTTGTTCTGATATTTCTAAGTTCTTTAGTAGCCAAACGCTCACAAGTTGTACGCTCCCGGGCTACCCGCTGGCCGCCCAGCGGTTCATGTATCGGCCAGTAGATAGGATGTGTTTTCGCTCCGACAAATATATTAGTACTTAAAAACATTCATATTTAGAACTATCCTAATATATTTAGACAGAATCCTAAAATCTCACTTTTTGCGGCTTTAGTAGCAAGTGTTTCAAAAGGGAACTTGGGAATAATTAATTAATAAAAATAATAAATTTATTTCAGTAACAAGACACGACATTTAAACTTAAATAAGAATGGGACAAGTTAGTGAATCTAATATTTATTATGCGACTTTCCAGGGGTCCCCAAACTAGGCAAAGCCTGTGTCTCGGAATACCAAATAAGAATATACCAATAGATTTCCTTAAACTTATACAATTCCTATACAATTATTTAAAAGGATCAAAATAAGAAACAAAATCTAACTATTTTAAACTGAAGAGTTAAAAATAATTAGCGCGTACAGCAATTGAACCTAGGATAGATTCAGTCTCTTCATAGTTTTGTTTTTTAAACCATGCTGTAATTCTAACAGAACATTCTCTTAGTGGGCAATTTCTTATATCGCAACATTTTGAGACGTTATTGTAAATGGCATCATATGCGTAAGTCTGAAACCTTCTAGCAAAACTAGATTTTACTTTTGGTAATTTGTGCCTGAAAACACTTTTTGTTAATAAAGTTTGATATATACTGGAGCTTATCATGATTTTGTGGGCTGAAGTACAAGTGCTTAATATGTAAATTTGCCTGACCCTGAGCACTTCGATTTTATGATACAAAGCATCTGTAAAAAACAAAGGAGGTTTGCGTACCATGGTTTTCAAAACTGCTCTTTGGGCTCTTTCTAGACAGAGTATAGTTGTTTCTGCGGCTCCGCCCCAAGCACCAATGCAATACGAGATTAGTGACTGACTAACAGCTATATACCAATCTTCTAATCTTGATATCAGCCGAATTATTCAGTATTTTCATAATGCCTATCACTTTTCTTATTCTGCCAGCCAAAGTTATAAAGTGTGATTCAAAATTCAAGCGTTCGTCCTATAGCAAACCCAGATATTTAACCTCATGTGTTCGCTGGATGGTACTCGTAGCATAACTACAAGCCAATACTGAGCTACTCTTAAAGAATTGACTTAATTTAAAGTAAAAAATGTGTTATGTAATACAGTTCCCTTTGTTCCAGAAGAAAGCCTCGCGGAGCTGCACGCCGGCTCGCCATCGACCCAACCTTCGTCGGCAACGGTTACGACGTTACTATTTATAACAATAACCATATCGCAGTCGATTTTGACGATTGTAACTACTTTCACATCACTAATCCGTAGTGTTGGAGCGCAGGGCCAACGTAACTTAAATTGTAATGTTTTACTCTTACCTACGTGATATATAGTATACATTTTGTTTTAAAAACATCTATAAATAGTTACGTGAAATAAATTCTATTGACTACTTACTTGCTTCATTTCTCTTTTGAACTACAGTTTCTGTGAATTTGCTATTTGACAGCTTTAAGAAGCTGAATTATCGATGAACGCAATTTAAAAAAAAAAACCAAATTGCCGAACAGTAGGTAAGCCAAAATCTTAATACGAAGTAATATATATGTCTATGTCATAGCCCTTTTTTACGTCTTAAGGTTTTCAAGATATTGCGTTTCCTGATGCGGTAACGTTTTGCAGAATCACGTATCTCCAAGACTATGGTATGTGCACCTATAGAATAAACACTCACAAATAGCTCTTAATTTTTGCGTATTTGTGACAAAAATAGATGTAAAAAAGTGTTTACATTTTTCAAGTGATCGCGGTTTTCCAAAAATCAAAAATAAATCATAGCGCCTTAATTAGAAAATACATAAAGTCACAGAAAACTGTATTCGGTCCTTCTTAGCGTGGTTATTTACTACAAACAATTTAAAAGCATACTAACATGTGTTTTTGAATAAAATGAATTAAAGTAAAAAAACTGCATCCTAACTTTGACGTTACTGCAGAAATTACTGGCTCAACCTAAAATGTTTAGATTTTAACAAAAATTAGTGCGCTCAGTCAAATAATATGTAAGATACATCCCGTGTGAAATATTTCACATTAAGTAAATATAAACAAAAACCAAAACAACAACACAATCACTGGTTATCCGACCTAATCGAATGACTACAAGAAAGCGGCGTTTTCATACATACTAATGACCTTCTTTATTGGACGTATTATTGCAAGTCACGGTCAAACGTTTGTTGGTGATTTATTATATGAAAAATGCATTCTTAAGCATATATAAAATGGAAGACCTTGTACGTATTAAAATTAGTATTTTTATTTTCTTATTTGTGATTCTTAAAGTAATGGCATCAGATCACAGAAAAATCCTAAGTATATATATTCGAACACAAAAAGTTCCTATACATTTTTTCTACCTTGTATAATTTAAAATCACAAATCAGTTTCCATTTAAAAATTAAGGTTGATATCGAATACGACACTATATACCGTAAGCTCAATGTCTCCAGGGTTAATTATATAATCAGAGTTATACAAACAAAATCTTATCCCAAAATAAGCAACCTAAACATTATATGCTTGTGTTATGGTTCTTTGTCAACAATACCAATACATACAATAAATTATATATATAATTAGAATAAATGTAATAAACACCTAGACCTAGAAATCTAGACATGTAAACTATGTTCATCACACAAGTATCTGCCTCCGTTGGGAATCGAACCAGAGCTTCGCGGATAGGCTGTCGAAAATAAAGTGAAAATCTAACTGCTAAAAGTCAAACAGTAAATAATTGGTTGTAAACTTGATAGGCTTACAATTAAAAATTATCCAAGTTAGCTTATATAACTTAAAATGGTGGCGAAAACATTTAAATTCCATTTAACTTTTAATTGATTAAAGCAATATTCCTTCATTTGAATAAATTTATATTGACTAAGGATTAAGTTTACTTTTGGTACAGTTTCAATCGATTGTTTTATTAATGTTTTGGCAGTGTTCACAATAACTTTGCTGTGTACCATATATCTAAAATGGCGACTTTCGTAAAATAATGCGAAATTTAAGATCCATAAGATAGGGTAAACGACTAATTTTTATTGTTGAGTATACGTGAGGGTTATACTAGAAAAATGTGTCGGCTTATTGGCAGACATTTTAAATTAATAATCCAAATCAAAATATTGATATACATATAAGTAAATCCTAAGACCAATAAATTTAGTTACGGGGACGTACCAAAAAGACCAATATACAACGTATAAAAAGGTTTCAAAACAAAGTGCTCAGAGACATTGCAAATGCGCCCTGGTACAGGAGAAATGATGACTTCGATCAATACCTCAAAGTGGAGTTTGTTAGTGACGTTATAAAAAAAGTGCAGAAGCTCATCACCATAGACTCCACCATCATGGAATATACTGATACTAGGTGGTAGGGTTACGCAGCGACTCGCCTGGATAAGTACCACCACCTTACCTATTCCATCCGCCATAACGTCCAATGCTTGCCATTGACGTGTTCCGGTTCAGAGGTTAAAGTAACTGGTCAACTTATTTTTTCTCGAGGCCTAACATCCCGGCCTCGGGTTGGCAGCGCACCATTACCACCTTTGATGTCTTTAGGCGGTGTTAAATTCTTACTATCAGAAGATCCGTCTGCTTGTTTGGTTTCCAGTATCATAAAAAAACTGAATATTTCAAAAGGACAAAGCCGTATGAACTAGTGTAGTGTTGTGTATCTAGGGCCAAAAATTAAGTGAACGTGTTTTAAGCTCAAGATACTAATGGATAGATTTTTAGAGACACTAAGTTAAAGTTGATCGACTTATACTTAGAGACTTTTTAGAAGATTATGTTAAATAAGAATTACTCATTAGTCTATAGACTAGATTGTAACGTCAAAGAAGATGCTTAGAGGAGCTTCTTATGGAAAAAAAGTAATAATAGAAATGTAAGTGAAAGAATTCAGTTATTCTGAAAACTACCCAAGATATCAAACTTCAGAATCACATTTTTGGACTTACCAAAAAACTATTTGTACTAAATATGTACTCGAATATGACGTCACGTTCGAGGACTTTTCCGTCGTGAAGTATACCAGTGCTCTCGCGTTTTGCTTTCCTCGACTTTAAGAGACGCTTCCATGCCCCCAGAGTTAGCACTTTATACGATTTTGAAATTTTAAAACAAACTTCTAGTAAGCATGTACATTCTAGTAAGCAGGTATTTCTATTATAATAAGTAATAGCAGTAATATTTGATGTTATGATGCCACATACAGAAAGACACGTCAAATTTTGTTACAAGTTTTCGGTAAAGTAAAACTGAAGAAGAGTGAAGTCATCAGGACTTTTATGATTAGCAAAAGACGCAAAGTCCCACAATGATAGATGGCAAGCCTAACGCCAACTGGCCCAAGCGACGTTCTTTTTATTAGAAAATTTAAAGATATGTATATTTTCTTTTTGTTGACTGACCCAGGATTGTATACATTTTAGTCCGATTAATAAAATAATTTTGAGAGTTTAAATTATTTTGAGACAAAGGTAGCTGTAAAAATCGGCTAAAATTTAAATTAGCGTTAACGGTTTTTGCCGAAACTAGTCTATTATATACTTCCGTATACTTGTTAACGCCACTCACTTGGCCAGGTCAGAAGAAGCGTTAGTTTTTTCTCTTGTATTTTGAATTGTCTTATATCTTTTAAGCTTTGTCATAATATTGGATAAGTCCTATTCTTTGTGCCTGGATTAAAGACTTGCAGTGCGATCGATCCCTAAAAAATTATTTTCATCAAACCATCTCGAGACTTTGGATAAAGTTTCAGATGTTTCCTCTTTTAAGTCAAGTTTACTTTTGCATTTGATGAGAAGTGTAGTATGATCAGCAAATAATATTGAATCATGCTTAATAACATCAGGCAGATCATTTATATGTCGGAAGGTCATGAGCTAGTATACCTATTTTCTAGTATCTGTGGCCATGAGTGTCGTCGGTGCAACTTGCGGCGCATCCACTTGTAACGTCGGAAAGTCATGAACAAAGTATAGTTGTGATATTTTGGTCATTAGTACATTTGGCCCCACAGGTGCATCGAAATTCACGTAGCTTGTTTCTTATTGGTCCGTTGTCGGGAAGTCATGGAAAAAGTTGTCTCATTAGTACAACAGGTGGCGCATTAGCAAGTAACTCGTTTCTTATTGGTCCGTTCACCGCGGCTACGTATATATAAACCCTAGCGCCTCCATATTGCGGCAGACATGCTTTGCGCACGTCTCTCAGTGTTTGGACCATTGTCTAGTACGGAGGTCGCCACTGGTAATAGTCTTTCCCTGTCATAGGTCGACAAAGAGACACTTCTAGGTCGCAATTGTTAATTCAATTGAGATCTTGGGGCTCAGGATGTGGGTCGTCCGGGGGGTGCATTATTTGGTCGGCACTCACGTTAAGAGGGGCGGGGTGGAGCCCTTCTTCCCCTTCGGGGGTTTAGCGTTTGCGTAAACACAAACACCGTGACGTGTTTACGTAGTGTTGTCATAGTAGCAGGCTTACTCCAATTTGATAGTATGTTTAGTAACAAATGGGTGTACGCTATAGTTGTCTGTGCATGATTGTAGTTATGTTTGTAAACAGTGTGGTGAGTACTCTATTGTTTATTATTATGAGGTTTACGATGTGGTTATACAACTAGATCAGGTGTTACGGCTTTGTTTTGATATTTCTGAATTATTCACTAACTACCCTAAAGTTGTTAGCTCTCGGCCTCTAAGTCCCGGTGGTACTCGTTTAGCCCACGTATGTGTGATTATGTCTCCGAAATATATAAATTAAAAAAAGTAATGTACCTAGAACACTACCTTGTGGTACACGGCAGTTATTAAAAAGATAATTTGAAGGATAGATATTTCTACGGTTCCCACAAATTTTTGTTATTTCAACACACTGTTTTCTAAATAGTTCCTTAACCAAACCAAACCTTAACTAATGATTTACCTCTAACATCATATTTTTCTAATTTTGTAAACAAAATTTTATGTGAAACAAAATCGAATGCTTTACTCATATCTAAAAATATAGAAAGTGGATACCCCTTATTGTTGAGACATTCAGTTACTTTTTTACTAGGTCAAAACATGCATAAATTGTAGATCTACCTTTTCTAAATCCATATTGATTGTCTTTTTATATGTTAAAATTAAGCAAGTAACTATAAAGCTTTTCAAACATTATTTTTTCACAATTGATTTTTTTAAACGTTCAGAATATTTGCCTTCCAGAAATGATAAATTAATTATATGATAAAGGGGTTTAGCTATTGCAGTTGCAACATTATTTAATATTACTGTGCTAATGTTATCATAACCAGTAGCCTTTGTGTTTTTCATAGAATGTTTGACTTTAATTACATCATACTCATCTACAGGTGTCAAAAACATAGTTTTATTGTGATTGGATTGTACATGTGATTTAATACCACACATAAAGCTGGGCTGACCTGTGGGACTTATTGTCTTCGACCAGTCATGGATGACCTGGTTGTAGCTCTGTCCACCTCTTAAGGTCCTCCTATTTCTTAATGTCCGTACCACCTGTACGAATGTAAAGAAATAGGAGATAAATATGGAAATAAAAAATGCTGCTTGAAAGTGACTAATCATACATATCAATCCGCAGGCAAAAGCTAGTATTAACAAAATATATTTGTTTGTTAAGTATACTGATTAATTATACTGTGGTACGGGTCACGCGCTATACGTTGATCACGCACTCATTGACAGCCACATTTAGCGAACGAAATGAGCGCGGCGAAAGCGCCCCACTACACATTTTCCAATTCCTCTGCTTCACCCCCTCTAATATTAAAAGACGAAGGGGATACTCGCCTTAATATATCGATATTTTTTAAAACTTTGCATCCCTAGTCTTATTTGATTTATCTTTCCATATATTAACTAATTTGACACAAACCTGTTTTCTTTTATTCTCTATGGTTTTTCCGCAGATAGAGTTATTTTGTTTTTTGAAAAAATCCCTTTCGAAATCTGATTTTGCATGTTCTCAGTGATCAACCTATTTTAGGAGCTTTATATAAACAAGAGCTTCAACAGACAAAGTATCCTAATATTTACCTTGTTGAAAAGGTTCTAAGACGGAATAAAAATAAGGTTTTAGTAAAATGGCTAGGAATGCCTTCGACTGAAAATAGCTGGATTGATAAGCTAATAAATATATTATAAGCAAGGAAAACGTAGTTTTTGAGTGATTTAAGGAAAGTCATATTGTTAGATATAATGTTTTTGCAATCGCTAGATTACTAAACAAATTGCAAATTCTGTACGCCTTGATGATATGGGAATTGGGAGCGTTTGCAGCAGCGCGGCGAAGCATAGCGAAGCCAAGCTAACGCAAAACTCCCTATTACCACCTACTGACAGGTAAGAGACACAAATACAAAAATGTGTAGGATTGTATATATTCTTCTCTATCTTATTATTTTATCGATTTACTTTATTTAGAGATGTAATGTTTGTTTGTTGCATGTTTCTTTCTATGTCTCTTATAGAGAGAGACTGACAGAGACAGAGATTGATAGACACTGGTAGAGATTGATAGACACTGATAGTGGTTGATCGACACTGATAGAGATTGATATACATTGATAGAGATTCACAGAGAATGATAGACATTGATAGAGATTCACAGAGATTGATAGACACTGATAGAGATTCACAGAGATTGGCATTATATAGAGATATTGGCAGATATTAATAGATAATAGGAGAGAGGGAGTGTTTCACTTCTATCGTGAGTGAATCGCAAACACAACTTTTTTTGTTTTGTAAATCCTGCAAGTTCTTAAGTTGGCTTTTTAAATTTATTGTAAATCATAATTAGAGTTTTATTTATTGGAAAAATTAAAGCTTATATTGTATGTACTCCAAGATCAGAAATCAGACACAGGCTACCCACTTTGTTAAAAAAAATACTTACCTGTACCTAACAAAAGCGACAGTTTAATTATCTATTCAGTAGTTATTACTATAAAATAAACAGAAACATTTGCGGTGTTGTGAAAATGGGTGCAGTGGCTAAGGAGTCAGTCTTCTATAAAAAAATAAAAATTTACTTTCAGTGTCGTACAAAAGTTCGACCAGATGCAATCGTCATCTTTCTTTTGTGAAGACGTCAACAGCATGAATCTTTGAAGTACACTTTTTAAACGACTTCCAAAAAAGAAAGATGGCATATGTTCGACTCCCATATTTTTGGATTTTGTTAATTATCCCGTTATTTTAACTGATCTTAAAATTACTTTTCATTTAAAAGAGCACACTTCCAGAATGGTCTCATGTCTACCAAGTCTGGATCTGAAAATGGGATCACAGGAAAATCGATGAAAATATTCATGTTTTGAAGGTAATTGGTCGTTCTTTTGCAGTTTTACTGAAATTATTAATTATTTACATAATATTCTCATTGAAAAAAAGCTAAACTTTAGACTAATGTAGCTGAACAGACAAGTTGGTTACAATGTAGGTGCCACTGTTTGTCTTATCACAAGACAAATAGTGGATAGTATCGAAAAGTTAAAGGGTTGTCTTTAAAGAAATTAAATATTGTACATTCCAAGAGATTTTTACAAAAATATATGGGTATGCGAGATCAAAGACGATAATAATGCATTGTCAACATGAGGCAGGGATTTTGAGCTTCTTGTAACTAAATAAGTTAACCGACCACTTTAAGCCTGTATCTGGTATGCAACAACGGCGGGCACTGATATTACGATGTTAAGTGAAGGTGAGGTGGTAAAACGAAGTCAAAAAACCTTTCCAATTACTGCCCTAGTACTGGTACTAAATAATTTATGCACAATAAAACCTTTACTGTGATTTCATTTCACCGACGGTCACAGTTTTTGGAAATGACTTTAGATAAGCATTTCATTTTATTTTGAACGAGCTTTAAACGATTCGACTTAAACACTTTTACTTTAAATGACGAAAAATTTTGTTTTGGAAAATGGTGAAAATTTTTGTCTAGATAATCTATCGTTTGTCAGTCTTGGGTCATAATAGCTTTGGCACCGATATCTTTATACGACTTGAATCATATAGTTCTTTCCGAATCATGTTCGGAGAGAAAAATATGGGATCTTCACCTCCTGGCGTGCCAGGTGGTGCCTACGTGCGATTCCACTACTTCAACACGAACAACATCTACAACTAGGTTTAATTGAAACTGTCGTACGAGGTGTTTTGCAAAGATTTCTGCATGTTCTAGTGCACGGTATCTGGGGGTACCGTCTTAGTGACGAAGGAGTCTAATAAGGATAGGAGCATATGTGAGTTAGCGACAGAGACAGTGCAGGGGACTCAGTCATCGTCAGCTTCAGTCACAAGCTTCCTCCAGTTTTCAATGGTTAAGTTGTTAAGATCCGTTTTGATATCTGACATCTATTCATACATACATAGTAGGACATATATTCCTTTACCAGGTTCTAGTCGACTAACTAGCCGAAAAACCTCTTTGCTACTTAAAAAAGGTTTTTTCAGTAGAAAAGGGGGTTGAGGATGTTTTGGTCTGGAAACTGGTGACCAATTACTGATGTCATACTTAATAAAACTGGTCAATTTAAGAAGATATTGCAATATGATTATACCTATCACTTAGATGTCATTGCTTTCATTATTTTACAGGCTAAGGATTGACTGAATAATTTGCTATAAAACTCATATTTTATATAATATAGCAAGTTATTTAGGCGTATTTATAAGATCTTCTGAATTTATGTACATAAATCAAATTGATACTGTTAGCATGTTTTTACATTTTATGATTTTTAAGGAGTGTGAGCGACCAAACAGTCTTGTTCCGTTTTATTCCAGAGGTATAAAATGACATAATGCATAAATAATTACCCTTCTCTTTTCTATTACAACATTTTTCAAATGCTAAAGTTAATTCTCATTTTAAAATTAAACTTATGTCATGACCAACCTATGATCCGATTATATTATTGTTAACATAAGTTTTATGTTAGATAAAATGCAATTTAACAATCTTTAAAATAACAAAACGTCGAGTTTAGTTTCTCGTGTTATGTCATATTGTGTAAACGTCGTCAAAAGAGATTGACATATTGATATCGTTGATGTAATTGACGGATTCAGCTAGTTAGTTTTTAGACAGTCAACGTCAACGATGTTGACGAGAAATCAACTGTTGATTCAATGCGTTCATTAATACAACACCTATTACTATTTGGAATGCGAAGATTGTCACAAAGCACGGGACCGAGGCGTGATTGGAGTAGCTGCATGGCCGGAGGCCGTTTGCTGTGGCCAAGAAGGTTGTACCATCAGTAGAGGTTTGCGTATGTATTGTGGGCGGGGCAGAAAGGGCTTCGAGAGTTGCCTTGAGTTGAGCCGCCAGTTCTTAATGGACTGAAAGGGCATTTTTGCTTTACATTTTCATACGAAAGATTAGACAGGAGATTTTGTTTACCGGTTTTTCCCTCCATAGTTTTCGAAGGTCGGCAACTCTTCCGGAGCTCGTGGGTAGTTTTATGCCACAACATTGTGCGGGCTCGTTTTTTCCCCCGCTAAATACAAAAGCTCGGTGTTCCCGTATACATCGGGTATGGTGTTTGAAATGCGTTTTAAAATTCCTAGTAAGATACAACCTAGTCTTCCTGCTCGAGTCCTAATTGGTCTTATTTCTTTGGGATTGAACCCTAAGACTCGCAGCTCCTCCATGATTGCGCGGTGTGTCCGCCGGGAGGCCACGGGTGTTAATCTTAAGTGGCCGTCTTGCAGTGAGTGTGTAACAAAACCAAGACATACCTTCTGACTTTTTAATGTCGGATAGATAATTTCTGTATTTTCTTATAGTCTTTTGCTAGACGGGGTAAAGTGGACCTCCCTGCCGAATGGTACGGTAATGCGAAAGTTGTGAGAACAGGCAGTTTCTCTACAAATAGCGGGGGTAACGGCTTTTGGGAATAGTTTTGTTATGTTGTGAATTACCTTCATTATTTGCGTTAGGCACTTGATTTTCAAAAGGCGGAAGAGAAGCCGTATATGTATCATTTTATACCAAACTTATGATTGTTAAAATCAATGACTAAACACTTCGAGATAAATTAGGTAGTGTCCTTATTCCTCGTTTACCTCAACTTGGCGATAGAAATTCTTATTCCATCAACCATTGCTGTTTTTTTGCTACTAGGCAATGCGTTTTTGTAATTGTCTTCCATGATTGTACTTCCTAATTCATAAGATGTATTCAAATTTTATTAAACAAATAGACAATGGTATACTGACAACAATATTTAACAAAAAGAATGTAAACAGTTTTCAATACACTACTTCACAATTTTTTGAACTGAACAATACAAAAACTTGTAGAATTTTTTTTTTAAACAAACCTACAAATGAGTTCTGATTCTGTGGTAGTTTTAATATTTATTTATTACTATTGTGCTGTTCCATTGTCTTAAGGGTAGAATAGACGATAGACTAATATAATATGTTATCTCAGATATCGACCACTAAATGGTATCGTATGTTAATACATTGTGTTAAAAAGTATTGAATATTTGCTAACGGTTTCAAATTCAAACTTTTGTTATTTTTTTCGTTGTTAGATTGACACAACTGATTTCCATTTTGGCTCTGAGTTTGAGTTGCATCTGTTATTTTTATATTAAAAACAGTGTTTTTTTTTTGTTATCTCATATTTATTGGGTACTGTGAATTTAACAATGGACAAAAACAGCGAATAAAGAATTCGTCTCAACTTTTGCATCGCCAAAAAAATTCCCTATTTTGAGGCGAGTGAAAATGTTACAAAAGGCAATTAACAAAAGGTAAATCAACTTTATCAAAAACTCGTTCTTATGAGTTTGCCTCGCTCTGGTGGCCTATTAGACCACCAAAGTCTGCAACTGAAGTTAAAACTATGTCTGTCCCAATAATACAGTTACTTCTCCATTACCCAATGTCCAATACATTAATTTAAATGTATTAAATGTAACGCGTGAACGTCTCAAAACGGACTTTTGACCAACAATCTTGTTCTGAAGCGCTAAATTTTAACATCTATCTACTCAAAATAAAGATTTTGTGACTCAACGCCTTCATCTATTAACGTTTTCAATTATGTTATGATATTATGATCAACGTGATATACAATAAAGTGCATTTCATGTTATGCACGGACATATCGAACCAGCTACCCAGCACATTATATATAATGCATGGACAGCTAAAGCTAAAGCATGGACAGAAAAAGTGAAGGAAATAGTGACTGATCAACTTTGAGAGATATAGGCCGCTGAACTGACTGTATCTCACGATTCGATCCTTAAACTCTGATGATTTAGCCCTAAGTAATCGAATTACATTCATGTATTATAGGTCAACGGGTGGGATATTAGATAGATATAGTTTAATAATAACCTAGACCTAGAAATACAGACAGTAACACATTCATCACACACGTCTGCACTCGTCGGGATCAGAACCATAGCCCCGATCAACGAGGCGATCAAGGTATGTTTAATTTATATTATACATAGTTTAATAATAATTGGATAAATTTTAAACCCCGTCTTATAAGTTTGGCGTGTCTGTGTGTGAGTGTGTGTCTGTAAAAATGCATGGTATTTTTTTCACTTTTTAACATAATATGTATGTGAGATCCTAGAGTTAAAACACTAACGAACGCTACAACTGAGCTGATCCGATGATGGAACTTGAAGATAGGAAACTAAACGCTGGAATGCTTACCAGTAAACTCATTAAGTTTAGATTCATTATATTTATCTTCACTGGATATGTTTATGTTTTCTGATGACTAGGACTTGATGACAAGGACTTGATGAATGAATTTGAAGATAGTTAATGGATGATAGTTTAAAAAATACAGTATTATGTTTCGTAGTCTTTTTAGTTCATTGGAATTACATCGAAAAAAGAGGTGTTGTGAGTTTGACGTGTCTGTATGTGTGCATGCACGGGAGTGTATGTGTGTGTCTGTCTATGGCGTCATAACTTTTGAACGGAAGGATCGATTTGGTTGCAGATTTTTTTTTGTTTTAAATTTGATGTGATCGAGAAGGTTCTTAGCCACAGTACACATAGGTTTTTGTACGAGGTTATTGAAAATCTTAAATTTTATAATTACCAGAAGCTTTGATTATCTTATTTTCACCCAAAACAACTAAATACTTTTTTACTACTGAATAACTAACTAAAAACCAAAAGTAAAAACACTGAACACTTGGATTTTCTTTCCATATATGATAAGATATGCTATCCTGCTAGCGGAATGTTAAGCTTATTGTGCAAGTCTATATTGCAAAATGTAGATACATACATACATATGTATAAAATATAGATACATAACACACCTTTGTTCGGTCCATCCATTCAAAAGTTATATGATGCCATAGACAGACAGACACAGACACTTCAGATTTATAACACCACTCTTTTTCCTTCAGGTTTTGAAATACATAATATCACAAATCGAAAGTCAAAAAGAGTTAAACAACGTTAATTATTAACATTTTTAATTATTTATACGGGATACTCACGATCTCTTTTTATTTTATTTGTCGATATTTCGGCCTAGTTGCATAGGCCGTGGTCACGACGGGACTGCGGCGGCGAGCTGTAACTTTTGACAGGAGGATCTACTGAGAGGTGAGCCTGTCAACCCTCCGTCTAATT